>CM062864.1:16292106-16654266 GCA_031772225.1 Eubasilissa splendida
ACCCTGTATGTTTAGTTGTCGGTGTAAGCAGGAACACAAAATATTTGTTTTTGAATTTCTGATGTTGTTTTTCAATCATGGTTATTAAATTTATTTTCTTGTAAGTTTTGAATTAACTGTTAAATTATTCTTTGTATTGAGTTATGGAATATATATATTTTCTGAAATATTCAGTTTTATTATTTAGTAATGGCTTGATTTTTGACAGTTGCCTTCACTGCATCAGACGACCAGCCGCAGCGAACCACAAATGGATGCCCTAAAGCAAAAACTCCAACAGATTAAAAGCTCCAATAGATAAAATAATTTCTAGCTTATTTATTGCACAACTTAGTGAAAACTCCTTCATTTCCAGGTTGGTTGATGTCACACGTGATGACCATAGGTGTCTTTTATCTGTTTATCCCAAATTAACGTATCTCATTGTCGAATGAGATTAGTCTGATAATAGATATCATATAAATTAAAATTAATATGTTTACAGATTAACACGAATACTTAAACATGTCCATATTTATAATATTCCAGAATTAAAAAAACAAGTCCATATTGTAAAAATCTTGTAGATATTACTAGTTGTCTAGTAGAATGAAAAATAAATTCATTTGAAAGAAATTTATAATACGTACGTAGCGTGGTAAAATCGTTAAATGATTTCTCAGCCTTTATAACTGGAATAATCTGCCTTTTGTATGGGCCGAGTATGTATACTTCTTTTAACAAAACAAAAAAGTTGAAGACGTAGATTAACCAATCATGTCCACATTCATATTTTGTCATTATGCAAAAATTGGATTCTATAAATTATAGTCATTGTGATACAGCTAGTAAAAGAGTTAATTATTATCTAATGACAAGGATACTCTAGTATTTATAATCACATTGTTTTGAAGAAAAATGTCATTGTAAATTGATAATAATCTGCCGAGCAGATTGACCGTTTCATGTTTGTATTCCACTTTAAAAATGTTTAATCATCAAAGCTCTTTTTTAGTATTTTGATGTCACAAAGTGAAAATAAAGATGTTTGTTAAATTATTATGAATAATAAATGATAACTTTGTTAAAATGCAATTTTCATTTTCGATTTGCATTTAATATTTTCACATGTTGCCATAATATTTCTTTGTCAATTGTTGTTTTTCACAAAGTGTTGGAATCTTATGTGCGACCCGGGAAGTTATCGGTGTACATTTTGAGGCATTGCAGAATTGAATGAGTCTTATATCTTACGAGTGAGTGATATTTACACGCTTTAAAAATATACATTTTGACTCATTTGATTGACTGTTGCTATAAAAAAATATCTTAATGAATTCCTAATGAAAAAAGGTATTTTTTTTTTAAATTAGGTTATAAATTATTTAAAACCATTCAATGAGAGATGCCATAAAATCAATAAATAAAATATTAAAATCAGTCAAAGGCAGTTAAAAAACTAAGGGTTCATTCTCTAAATACTTCATATTTTAATTTCTTCCTGTCTTCTAAGTAGGCCTAAATAATTTGTATGATGAAGATAGGAACAACAAAAAATCAATATTGGACTTTAAAGCCTTCCTAACCTTTATTATTTCATGTCACGAATTCTTAAACTCTTAATAATAATTAATAACCTTATTCTTAAATATTCTAAAATAAAATATCTAATGCCGTTTGCTTTTATGTATGTATTTTGCATTAGCTGTTGATACAATACTCCTTAACCTCTATTTGCAATATAAGAATTAAAACTAAAAAGATTTTATATTAATATTTTTCGATGTTCTTTGGCCATTTTTGTAAATGTTTTTAAGTTACCAATTTACGTACTAAAATCCTTTGACTGAAATGCAAATATATTTTAAAATTCAACAACACAATGGAATTTGAGGTTCAACAATCCCACCATTAAGAAGGAAACTACACATTAACGGTACATCATCTTGCACCTTTATTATAAAGAGATTGAATTTAGTGCAATTTCATATTGAATGATAATTTTTTGTATCGAGTGAAGCTGAATTAAAAAAAAATCTTATTGCATTGCGAGTGAGTAATGTGGCTCATCTGAAACATATTTTGTCATCTACACTTTTTTTGTCTTCCAAGGTACTTTTTCAGTCCTATAAATATTGAAAAAATGTACACCCAAAAGTAGCTGTGAATTTAATCTAGTACAGATTGCCAGATGATTAAAAATAACAATAATGTATATGTATTAACAGTCTGTCCACATTCTGATAATAATATTTTAACATTTCTTTTTTGAGATTATCAATTAAAAATATCATAATAGAGTTGCATTGTTATTAAAGATTTGTTTTTATACTCACTACATGCTCTTCAATGCGTCATGATTTTAATCTGCTCTCTGGTTTTATCTGTTTATAATACACGCTTAATGCTGTCAGCAGTCTGACCTTTGTAAAGATTGGTTATACCTTAGACTTTTACTATCCGGCCCCTGGACGTGACGTCATGTGGTTCATCGTTCTCAAGCTGCGAAGGATGGTCATTTTAAGACTGATTGGCTCTGTGACGGTACGCCGACTACATGTGAAAGATTTTAGTTTAGAGTAAATGATACAGTACATACTGATCTAATCAAATATTACATACAGTAAACTTGTAACATTAAATTGAATAAAGAATTAAACTAGTCTCATAAAATCATCTCTGCCAGGATTGGCCCGATTAGTAAAGGTCTACTATATTTATATTTTATAGAGAAGTGGGATACGTCGTCGACAATGTATGAACCAATTCTCAGATTTTAGATCTCAAATTATGTTACAATAATGAAATTTCTCCATGACACGCTTAAAACACAATGGTAGAGTAGTAAATACTTTTTTTAAAAATGATAATTTAAGAGTATTTGTATATAAAATAATAAACTTATTAATCAATCAATATATAAATAAATATTATCTTAACAATATGTTAATATGATAATCTCATTACATTGCAAGTTTTGTAATTCACTGTGGAAAGATCTTTGTAAAAGTACATAGTCCCCGAGCTTTGTTGCAATCTTTTAATTTGTTATCTCTAGATTTAGAAATTGCATCAGGAAGGACTGCATAGTTTGAACGTGGTTTTTGAATTGAGTAACTGGCACGAGTATTTGATTATCGTTACCATTGAACAATTTCATATCAGATTTTGTAATAAAACATGTTAGTTACATTCAAAAGTGATTATTCAATTGTATTGATTTGTACTCATGTAAGGAAATTACTATTTCCTGTTGAAATTGGACAATTCACCTAATTTAGAAAGCAATGCATACATGGAATTTTGAGAATAAGAATATCACATACTTTAAATTGCGTCTACGTTAAATGTGTTTAAATAAAATTCCACAGGATGTAGGAGCGGTAGTAATTCCAATACCAATTTATTTTTCAATAATATTTAAACTAAAATCTTGTTCAAAAATATTTTTGTAATACTGAGGAATTTTGACTTGTGATTCGTCGTCACTTCTTTGATAGTGATTGGCTGATCTTGAAATGGTCAGCTTTATAGTTGTTCCAACCACTGGCTCTATATTTAAATACACAATCTACTGGTTATTAAGAATGTGTAAATAAGTATGCGTGTTTCTTTAAAGTATAGTATCATGTATGGTAATAATGGCTTCGGTTTCATCACTTTTTACATTTACCACATCGAACAATTCATTAATCTTTATTTGTAATCTGTTTATTACTGGATATTTCTCACTTGTGGCACTGTTTGTTGAACATATTCATATATTTGGTATTGTTTTAATGTGTTACATTCATCAATATTTTAGTATCGTTTGTTGAATGTTTTAAATCATGTTAATTTATTGAAGTGTTTGATTTTGTGTGTTAATATTTTGTATGAATCCTGGTTAATTGCAGTTTGGAGAGCTCTATGTTAAACATTCTATTAAAATGTGATTCCTTTGACAATTTTTGTATTTATTTTTTAATTTGAAAACTTTTTCAATAAGCCAAATGACTTTAATAATAAATATGCTTACTTTTTTTATTAAGCTTTAGTTTGTTTATTTTCTTTAATGTTTATTATTATGAATCGTTTAAGGTGTTTATTGGAATACATATATAATACTGGAGTTTTAACGCATTATCAATTTTGCCTGCTTTAGGTTTTAGATGAGCTGCTGGTGTTCCATAAAAGTGTTGACAATATTGTTACTATACATATTTGGGTTATTAAAAAAGATTTTTCTAATTATATTCACAATAGCAAAAATATAAATGACTTTAATTATTACGTGATATAAAATGTAAAACGGTAGTGTCCAAGTTTCGGAGCCGTGCAGTGTGGAGTCTATTTAAAATTTAGCCGTTATTTTGCTTATTGATTAAGTACGTTGAATTATTTGAATATTTAATTTAATTTATTCATTGAACTATGTTTGGAGGCCAACATTGAAGACTGCCAAGAGAAGTTTTATACTATGTAGAGGGCTTACTTTTTGGTTAATTAGTTCCTTCACCAATCTTAGCATGTTTATTTTACCAATTAACAAACAATAAATATTTAACAAAATATAACACGAGTTTTATTAAAATCTTATTTTACAAAAGTGTACATTTTTTATATTACCCCCCCCACACCACATGAACAATATAGAAATCTGTTATTATTTAAAGTATTGACTATACTTAATAAGTAAAAAGATACAGTCTTCTTATTATGACTAAAATTATTATAACTGGCTTTACACTGATCCGTTCAACAACAAATGTACATACAACATACTATATTATTGTATATACAATGTATATTAATTATTTTTCAAAATTGACATTTTTGACCACTAACAATATATAGATATACAATTTTTAACATAGACTTTCTGCATAGTTTTGAAAAATATATTGGTGATATTACATATTTGATACCTTCATCTGTAAACCATCCATGGTCAAAAAACTTACACTTTTCTATGGCACACAAAATGGTTAAAATTACCATCAATTTTAAAACACATGAAATCAATTGCACACACACCAGCCAACTCCAAGCAGAAACAAATCAATTCAGCAAAGCGGCTAACTCCCGCCATTTTGTATTGTGAATGTCGTTAGAATTATGTTTTTATTTCATATAATTAGTAGTCATAGACATATTTTATCAAAATAGGTATCGAGAAAGCACTCTTTATGATTTTTATGCGTTTGGTGGTGTTTATCGAATAATGCACACTATCTATCCCAAAATTCAACAACACTATGGAGACTGAAATAGATCCATTTTGAAAAAATCACCTTCGATCAAAAATATTTAGAAGTTCATGAGACTCAATGCAAGCTACGATTGAGAAAAAAATTAGTAAGATCTGCAGTACGTATTTGAAAATGTTACTTTCTGATTATCATGATTTTTGACAATACAGTAAAATCCCGTTTACTCGAAGTTGAGGGGACCGAAAATCAAGAAAAAAGTTTGAATAACGATTTAGGATAATGAATATAAAAATTTCAAAAATTCGCTTCTTTTTTACATACTAACTTTTTTCATAGCAATTCGAAGCAATTATATACACCTATATCCACACATTTAAAATTAACAAACAAGTTGTCAAAATACAGTGTAAACAATTCACAATATTTTTTTTTTTAAAAACACTATTATAATGGACTATCTTTTCGTGCCATTTTTAATAATGACATAATAGTCGAACTTGTCGACCCACCATTTCACCGCTGAAGTTAGCGACAAAAGTTTCCAGCGCTTTTAAAATATTTGTTTTGTGGTGGTCGCGGCGACATTTGACCCTCGCATTTCAACATTAAAGTTCTTTCTGTCATCATGTTTAATATTGTCGACAACCTCATTAATGGGGTCGCGTATTTTACTGTTAATTTTGTTTTGGATAATATTTTTTGTCAATCTCTTGTATTAATTCGGTGTTTTGTACGAGTTTCGCATTAATGCTATTATCGAGAATATAAAATTATCAGTCAAAATTATAAAAATGTTTTAATTTAAATTTAATGAAATACGGAAAAATCTAAGGCACGCAAAACACGCATTCGCAAATTTTAAAAAACACGTAAATATTAGAGAAAAACAAATAATGTTCTTTACATATAAAACAATGGCAATAAAATAATTAACAAGATACGAGAAAATCTGAGAAACGCTAACTACACATTCTTTAAAATGCCTTGACACTAAACTTAAATAGAAAGAGAAATGTCTGTATTAAAATTAATACAAATTAAATAATTTATAAAACAAGGAAAAGTCTGAGGAACTCAACCGCGTACTAACGTTTGTATAACAAAATATACAAACGCTACGTAAACAAAAATAATGATGGTAATAATACGGAACAGAAGATCGGCAAGCACTGACATCGCAGAACTAGAGAACTGCGTTACCTATAAGGGCGCAAAGATAATATTTGTTATCTTTTTCTAATGTAAAGAAAACGAGCGAGAGAAAAAAGCATGCGACCTTAAGTTAAAGCGTCGCGGTAAAAAATAAATATTTCAAATCGAGGACGCACAAGATATATTTGTATACTGAGTGAGTGAGAAAACAAACAATGAGAATTAACTTTATGCGTCGTGAATCGGTATAGGGGCGGAACTACCCATTTTGATCGTCTTGGACTTTGGACAGACACATCGCGTAACGCATGTGTATTTTCCAGATTACTGACATCTGACAAAAAAAATCGAATTAGGCGAAAAATAGATCGACAAATTCATCTGATAGGGTCCAAAAATAGCTTCGAATAACGATATTCGATTTATAAGTACAATTTAGTATGAAAACATTCCAGAGGGACCACATTCTGCTTGCGGCGAATTTCGAATAAACGGGGTTTTACTGTATTTCCCATTATTAAATTTAATCATTTTAAAATATTAAATAGATGTTACTTTCAGAAAATCTTAGTTTGATTTTTGCAAAAACTTGGTCATATGGAATGGATGAATGAGGAGAGAATGGTACAAAAGATACATGACGCAAGTGTTAATGGCACCATCAAAAGAGGAAAACTTGACACGACCAGGTAAATCAGATACAGATATAGACGGTCCTGTCCTCAATAATCGACAAGTTTGTTTGAGAAGATGTATGAATGTGGATGAGGCTAGAATTGTGTGTCAGGACAGAAGAGTATGACGCTCTATCCTCTCTGCCAACACCAACGGCGTTGTTAAAAGTTAAAAATGTTAACCTAACCAAATGCTGTTTCAGAATTGCAATATCATTAGGTTATCATTGAAAATCAGATAACTCCTGAAAATATTCCTTATAAGTACAATGCAATTTCACAACCACCCTATTTCTGCATAAACAATCCATGAAAGTTTCTTTTGGAATTTTCATAATTCGTTTAATTATAAAATTAAACAGTTTTCTCCTCAACATTTGACACAAATGAAGTTAGTTAGTTTGTAGTTGGTATCAATATCACTTCCATCATAAGCAGTGGAAAGTGTATAACATGGAGTCACAGTTTTTTTAAAAACTCACCAATTGTGCGGGAAATTAATTAATATTTTTTCAGACCACATACATATAAAGGTATAGAAGATTTTAAAATCTTAATGTGTACATTTACTACAGCAGATATAAGAATACAAGTATTAAGTAAATATTAAAAATGAAATAAATACTAAATTTATTATAGATTATTTTTTGTGAAAAATGAGATATCTTTTTTAACATCACGTTATTTGTCATCCTACGATCTATGAATTGTGACAGCAGGTATGCGGTAGACAGAATATTTGTATCTCGCTGTTTATTATCAGGTGTAGACCTCGATAGTAAAGTAAAGCCATTAATAAGGTGACTGCAGCGGACGGCATCTCTTATTGTTTTTCTGAGTGATATGAAATCTTTTAATGTTAATGTTTTTTTTTTTTTCGCAACATAATAAATGTATGAACTCACATTGACATCACTTGACAATTATTTTTTACATAGAAAGTTTTCCACTGTATTTATAAAATTATTATTTATCATAATATAAAATAAATCATCTTTATTTCACAAAAAATAAGTGAATTTTCAATAGAATTCTAAAGCTAGCTTATCTAAACATATTTACATCTGAAAGGCTGAAACTATAATAATCTAATATAATAAAAGTATTTTTATAAAAATAGCGGCAATCTAACAGCTGGCAACATAACCTGTAAAGTAAATAGGCAATTAATTATAAAGCACCAGATTTTAGGACTTGATTTAAGTGCGCACTGGATATTTACGATCATTGCATGAGCCTTATGTAAAATTCGCTTACAACTTTCAATTTCACAATACACACATATAATAAATTGTTTTGTTTTAAAACTTAACAGTCAGTCATTTGTAAAACAATACAACCAGGTCAATTGAAACCTCACCTTTTTTTAAATTTTACAAAACATCATTTATTTACAGAAAATAATATTAATTTTATTTGCCTTTGAAGACAGTTTGAATATTAAATTTGACCTTTACTCACTGATCACCAAAAAGAGGTTAGTGATATGGCTCGCAAAGAATTTTATAATTTATGTAATAGTTTCAATGTACTTATTTACTTGTTGCGATACTAGCAAAACCTGAAAAAAATCACAGGCAGACCAGCTTCAAATGCAACAAGAGTAAAAATATGATTTTAATAAACCAAACTCTATGTTACCAGATGTACTGACTTATTCAGTATAGTACTGATTTTAAGAAAAACAAATATGTACAAATTTATAAGGAGAACACATTGTTATTGTGGCAGTTTTTCAGAACATAGTTATGGAAAAGGTCCAGGTTCGAATTCCGGTAGCAATTAAAATATTTTTTTGATAAATAGATTTTTTCTGTACTATCTTTCTATTTAATTTGTATTAATGAAGAAATTATTCCAATCATTCTTACTGATACGCTTGAAGACTTTTATCTGTTTACCTCATACTAGCAATGACACAGTTGAGTTTTTGGTAGCATGGTTGCGTAACATCGGCTTCTAGCACTTAACCTAATTTTTTTGTTGTGTTTTGAGATAGCTGAAGAGGGAAAATAGTTTTTAATCTGTAGTATTTTATCACACATTGATTAAAAATAGCATGTAATATATGGAAATGCTTAAAAATATATATTATTTGTATGTATTAATATAATAAAGATAGTTTGATAAGTTAAGACATTAAAAAAAAAATTTGAGTGGTAATAAAAAGCCCCTTTCACACTTATTAGTTCTGATTCTGGATTAGATAATAAAAAATGTACTAACTTTGCCGAAAACTGATCATCGTGATTTATAATCATCTCTGAAAAATGAGATTGCTGTATGCTGATGTATTCAAACATTTTTACATCTTTGCTATCAGTTTTTCTTGAAAAATTCTCTACTAACCGTAAAAAAAAAGTGTTGATCCTGAGTGCCCCAAAAAACTACTTTTGATTCCCGATTAGCTTAGAAATAATTACAAATGTTTTATTGTTTTTCCAATAGTTTTTTTTGAAGTGCCTGGCATAGTTCTTTTTTGTTGACTTTTCCCATTGTGTTGCGAGGTAGACTGTAATAAATATGAAAAAATAAATTTAAATAAAATGAACGCAGTAATATTCTAGGGATAGTATTAAAAATGGATATTATTTTGCTTGATATACCTTGGAACGATGAATAGTTGCGAAGGCAATTGGTATCTGGGAGCAAATTTGCTTCCCCACTGTTGAAGTTCTTTCAGTGTAAGGTTTGTATCAGCCTTAAGTTCCACTGCAGCTGACACCTATCAATAATGAAGCCAATTAAAAAAAACCAATGTAAAAAGATTCTGTGGACACTAAAACACTTTAATACGTAAAATGTAATCAAGATAATTATTTTTTCTTAAATCATTTTATTTTAAGATAATATAATATTTATTAAGATAAAAAAAAGTGAAATTGATATTCAAATTATTAATTCGATTTATTTTAGTTTGGTTATTCTAATATAAAAATAAATACTTTTGATACCAAATCTAGAATTAGTTGTCAAAAATGTTCCAAAATTTGTTAATAAAGAATGATGCCAGTAATTGAATGATATTCCATTAAATTAATGTTAATATGTGCTCAAGTTTTGACGGTTTATACCGTTAAAAGTGGAAATATTAAAGTAAATACTAGTTTTTACATTCACCATTAATTATTGCAGAATTTCAAAAAAAAAAAAAATTTTATACTAGACAGTAATTAGTTTTATGTCAATTTAAAAAATACTGTTTGAATAATTTGATATGCTTGCGGTCTAGTGGTTACGATACTCGCTTAGTGATCTAATGATCAGGGATTCGAGCCTCTTTTCAAGAGGCCATCAAGTTAGTCCCATTTTCCCATTGAAAACAGTAAGAATATTGACGTGACACGTATTCTGTGTACACATCTCAATTTTTAAAAAAAAGTGAATACTTAAAGCTGGACTTATGTACTTTTTCTCCCCATGTGGGGTCTGGCATCCCTAGTACAGCAACGTCAACTACTGCAGGATGGCCAAGAATCAAGGTTTCCACTTCTAGAGCAGAAATCTTGTAACCTCCAGACTTGATGATGTCAACTGATGTTCTGCCGAGAATTTTCATCTTTCCTCCTTCCAATATTCCCGAATCTCCTGTTTTACAAAAAAATAGTATTCATTATACGTATATTTACATTACCGACAACTTCTTTACTTCGTGTCTGTGATAAAGGCCTATTTTCATGACAACCACTCCACTCTATTCTGTTTTTAAATTTCAGCTGCTTCCTGTAATACATCTTTATGTCACTGGTCCCTTTGGTATGGCACTTTCATTCCCCATCGCTTCGTCTTAAATTCTCACACAACTGTTGTAGGCATCCACATTTTATTATTAAACAATTTTTTATATCTAAAACTAGAACAATATTAATCATATGTAACAATTTATGTATTTTGCAAAGACTTTGACACATTATCTGGGTGGTTGAGGCTCAGGTAGAGGTACCTATAAAGTTAATCAAATTTCTATTGAATATGAAAAACTTGGCTCATGAAAGATATTTTATGAACGATTCTTTATTATTTTTATCAAAGCGGACAAATTAATGAAGGTATATATTGTATTAATTTAATAAAAAAATAATCTCAGATAGAAAATTTTAATATTAATTGATTTTTAGAAAAGTCATGCACTCTCTTATTTAAGGGTTGTTTATATTTACCCGTTTTGAACCATCCATCCGAAGTAAATTCAGCTTTTGTTTGTTCAGGTCGCTGCCAATAGCGTCGGAAAACTCCCGGACCACGAATCAGTAACTCTCCTTGTAAACCATTCTTTTTCTGTTCATCCTCGTACCTGATCTTGCACTGAAAATGTCATTTTATTATATTTGTTGCATCTTAGACAACTGATAAACTAACTGAATTTCCACAATAGCACTTATTAACCCTTCGACTTACTCTCAAATGTGCATATATGTAGTACATTTATTTATCTTTTACTTTACCGGAATTGTGGAACATAATCTTTAGTCAAACAATGTTTGCATTCCCCCCCCAAAATTATAAACTAAGAATTATCTGAAGGTTAATTTTCATGATAATTGTAAAATAAAATCAGTCCCATCTTGAAGTAGTTAATCAAAAAAAAATTGAAGTAATTAATCAAAAAAAAATTGAAGTAATTAATCAAAAAAAAATCTTAATTTGAATTATTCTAAATATAGCAACAATATCATACATATAATAATCCCAATGCGATTCTGCGCATTTGCGCATGTTGTATAGCAATGAAATTATGATAACAATATTTCAATAAGTAAATAATTTTAAATAAAAGCAGACTTCGAATCTGTCACAATAAATCATAGATACTTGCATACATTTTACAATATTAAAAATTCATGGACGGAAGAAAAAAAAAATTTATAGAGAAATTGATAAACAAACAATATTATTTTGTTATTGTGGATTCATTGATTTTTTAAATAAATTAAGGTTATAAAATGATTAATTTTCCATCATTATTAGTGACGGTTAAACCGTAATTGTGACTGTGATTGTGATTGATTCTAACAAATATTGGTAACTAATTGTTCATAATTCTTCAAGCAATGACTGGTACATTAGAAATTAAACCTCCAATAGTTAAATCTCAGTTACTAATCATTGTTACAGTTGAACAGTTTACATCACAAATCATTATTGACAGGTTATATACAGTGTTGTGCATAATTACACAAATAGAGTTGTACCTTTTTCTCAAATGGAACATAGTCAGACTTTTCTACAAACAGATTTTTGACAGCTGGTTCGCTATCCGGGTTGAATTGAAGTTGAGAGAGATTGATCTGAAATGAGAAAAATTATTATGCAAATAATTACAGTATACCAGGTATAAATAATAATAAAAATATGTGCTATGATGATACTGAGCTAATTATTGAGAAGTCCATTGTGATCAAATGGTGATGAAGTTTATAATATTTGTATACAGTAAAACTCTGTTAATTTGTAACTCACGGGACCGAAATTAAAAAATAAAATCCTAATTACGAATAATAAGAACAAAGTTTTTTAAAGGCAACATTAGAAAGAAATTTTTATAAAAATGCGTTAGTTTACTGTGTCTGTGATTTAGTGCGCGCCACCACTGTTGACATCACGATTTTCATACTGAAACGTTTATCAAATAACGTATTTCTCTTGAATAAGAAAGATGTGTGGTGAGTGGTGACGCGGCAGTCTCTGAAGTGAATTTGATTGGCGGTCAAACTTATCTTTTCCATCCGAATTGGAATATTTAAAATGCGTGTGAAAAATAATTTAAAACTTTTAAATCTTCATGTCTTGCTGGCCTTGTTGGTTGAAGCTTATTATTTTCCTGCGATTTTTCAAGTTTGAACCCAGAGAGGTATTCGGGATTCGATTTTTTCCGCCAATTTTATCTTTGATATCAATTTTTTGTTGATTTTCAAAATAAGCTCCATTTATGCAAATGTTCAAGGATTTATACAAATTACAAGATGTTGGTACCATTTTAGAGAACGAAACGTAAAAAAAAAGAATAAAATATGTCAATGTATTTAAATATGAAAGATTTATGTAGTTTCTTTAGTATCTACATATGCAAATCACAATGTTTCATAAACATAGAAACTAGATCAAGTGATTCAATGAAAACATTATTTTAACAAAAACAAATCTTATAAAATGCATTATGGAATTTGATGTACATATCATATCACGTACATGAGTTTTGCCATATGTCATATGGCAAAACTCAGTTCGGCACCTGTCATGCCAGCGTCATGATTGACCGGTAGGTGGGGCTAGTTGTAGATGTTTACGAAGGGATGAAGATTAAATGCCTTCGTGCATGTTTTAAAAACTTTGAAAATATGCGAATTACGTGAACAAATTATTTATTTCGGGTGTCAAAAACACATAAAAATGCAAATTCCGTAAAAATACAAAATATATAAAAATTAACAGAGTTTTACTGTATTTGTATATATTATATAATTTTTGTGGTCGACCTTATCAAAAATAATTTTAAAATAAGAGAAAATAAAAGGTGAAAGAAAACTGCCTTCTTTTTAAAAATATATTTGGTCTGTACAATATTTAACTGCTTATAAAACTTTGCCCAAAAGAATTTCACAAAAAGTTACAGATTAAAGCATAATATATTAATGTTGTTGTCAATACTTCTTGGCTCGGTGGTGGGGATTCCAATGTGACGAGAGTTCCTTTATCTTCTATCTTCACCGAAACCCCCGGAAGTGGAGTGCCGACACACCCCGGGGTTCTTTCATCCATGGTCTCATAGGGATTACTTAGTGCCATGCCAATTTCTGTCATTCCATATCTGATTAAATAACAATTAAAAATAATCACTCTGTCCCTTTCATAAAATATGCATATAAATTACGGGAATGCAGTTTAAAATGCTGTATCGATTATATAATACATAGAAGGCATTAATTACTCACAATCGTGTCCCACATTAAGTATATGTATAATATTAAATATATATATGTACAGCAAGGCACAAAAAGAGCAATGGTAAAATACAAAGTTGTTGCAGAGCAAAACTTGTGCTCGATGTGAGGTAGCATGTTCATTTATTGACCTCAAAGATAAGCGATTGCAATCAATTGTTTATTAAAAAAATAGGATCAAAATAAAACTTTCCAAACAGTGTTAGAACACCATATAAAATGACAATTTATTTCAAATTCATTGATTTGATTGTCTAACTCAATTTCAAATTCATTGATAACTTAGATTCAATCGGGACATTGTGAAAAACACATTTTTAGACCAAAAACAAAACATGACAATTTGGGATTTATTAAAAAATATATATATTTCACTTTAATATAAAACTACATAAATATGTACAGTGGTTCCTGAAAATTTGTCCATTAACCAACATTTTTATAAGCAATTTTTATATAGGAAATATTGAAATTTCTGAATTATGCATCATGCAACATAAGGAAAATTCTCTAAACTAGGTAAATTATAGGGGAATAGTATGTATGTATATAAAAAAGCAGCATTTAATAGGAAAAGGTCTCTATTTGGTATACAAATATCATCTTTGTTCCTGTTCAAAAGATGATTTTGCATATTTTAATTTATCATTGGAAACGAACTACTACCTTTCAAGTAATCTGTGTCCTGAGATTTCCTCCCATCTTTCAAAAACAGGTGCGAGCAGCGGGGCGGAACCGCAGATCATCAGTCGCATCCTTGTTTTTAGTAGACCCCTGTACATACATCAAACTTCTTATAGATTCCATTCCAACTCATAGACACACACTCAAAATAAGAAAGAATAGAGAAATATTATGGAAGAATATAATATTAGGAGAACACATTCTTATTGTGAAGTTGTAATTATTCAGAACAGACGGTCTGTGATATTTTAAATACTAATTAAATGTATTAATTAGAAAGATATATATTATATATAAAATCAATTTTATCAAAAAATATTGTTGTTGCGCCACCGGGATTCGAACCTGGATCTCTTTCCAAACTGGGGAAGATGCATTATCCAACTACGCGACAGCGACATTATTTTTGATGATAAATTTTTGATACTTTTAAAATTAGCAATATTAACTTTGTGGTTAAAATTCATATTTTTATTTATTATCTTTGTTTTATTAACCACTTAATTGAGTTTAAATACATAATAATAATACAGGTTTGGTAGACACTTTTAAAAAATAAATTAAAAGAATATAATAATCAATTTTTATATAAATCACAGATAAAACATAATGATAATAATGATTATTGGCGTAGGATTTTATACATAAATAACTTTTCGAATCAAATATCTAAACACCTACCTTGAAACATTAGACCGGCATTTTATACAAATAATAGTATAGGAAATTTACTCATAAATTCTAAAGACAAAGATGATAAATTTAACAATTTTAGTGTCTATAAACTTAGTTGCAAGGATTGTGCTGCATTTTATATTGGTAAAACGGGTAGAAATTTTAATATAAGAGTAAGGGAGCATTTGAGATGTTTGAACAATAGTGGGTTTTCTGAATTTGCTAATCATTTGATAGAAAATGGTCATGGTTTTGATAAAAAATAAGGATTGTCAATTTTGCATATAAATGGTGTTGATCACAAATTAAATAATTTGGAATCGTTGGAGATAAATAAAGCATGTAAAACTAATCAAAAAATTATAAACAACCAACTAAATTTAACTACGAGTCCCATTCTAAAATTTTTTCCTAAAAATTATTCGAGTAAATTTGTATTAAGTAACGATTTGAGTTAGGTACTAAAATTATTATTATATTTGTTTAAAAATAGATTCTGGTAAAGAAACAATAATATATGTTTTAGTTAGTTATGACATCCTGAAGAAGAAAATGGTATTTTTCGAAACCGGTAGATGTATTTAAACTCAATTAAGTGGTTAATAAAACAAAGATAATAAATAAAAATACAAAGTTTTGAACCTATATGTCACACTTTTTCAAATGAATACATCTATCGTTCCATTATTTGAAAGCCATAATAACAATAATAAAGTCAAGAAATGCTGAACAGCTCCTGTATGTCTTACTTCTGTTGGACATAAAGGAGTTGTTACTATCTTATTGGATCTTAAGATATCACTTTCTAAGCGTTACAAAAAACACACACCCATAATCCATTCAAACAGGTATATCTGAATTTTATTCCAATGAAGTAATATTACATAAAAACATTTTGACGTAACCATTCTTATTTCAATATGCCATCCTTCAAATGACAGTACAGTAAACGCGATATAACGAAGTCAGGACCAAATGAATAAAAAATTCGTAATAACGAATTCCCCCATCTAACGAAAAAATTTAGAAAAAAATCCTACTATATGTTACGCGCCGTCGCAAAAAAAATGTAGCTCGGCTTAAAAAAAGGATCGCAAAATCTGCCAAACAAGGAGGAAAAAGGCAGCATAGGGAACTGATACTACATATTTTAGTTGTTTTGTTATTAATAACAGATAAGCAAAGGGATAATCAAAGGAATAAATTATGAACAGAACTATTCAACACTAATTGGAAGCTTTTTTTGTAAATTCCTGAATATTGCAAACACAAAACAATATTTTAATTGTTGTTTATATGTAGAGCGCTTCAAACATAGTGTTTTGGGAGGAACATAACAAACATCAATTCAAAATAAAAATTTGACAGTTGAAATGGGCATTTTTCTAAAATGAGTCGTATATAAAATTAGAAGGTACTACGGTAACGGCGGGCAACCATTTCAAAAATATGATTTATGAACCATGAAGAAGTTTGAATTGTTTTACTACCTAGTCGGCAGACCGCGCGCCACCGCCGAATATGGCATTAATACCGTTCGCTTACG
This sequence comes from Eubasilissa splendida, assembly GCA_031772225.1. NCBI lineage: Eukaryota > Metazoa > Arthropoda > Insecta > Trichoptera > Phryganeidae > Eubasilissa > Eubasilissa splendida. The sequence continues at coordinate 16,308,950 of CM062864.1, forward strand.
GAGATGCAGCGGCGCGGCTATGTAAGTGCGAAATAACATTTTCATCTTTTTCAATTTTTTTATTTCGTTATAAATTTACGTAAATGTATTGGCATTTTTTCGTACGGGACAAAATTGATTTTATATATATTAACGGTATTTCGTTATATAAATGCATTTTTGTATGAAAAATTGGTTTTAGGGACTAAATTTCGATTTTTTTTTCGATATACGTCAGTGGTCGCTAATCGGTTTCGTTATATCGCGGTGTTACTGTTAATAATATTCAACAAATAAATACACCCCATACTGTCTTTCAATGAAAAAATTTCTGTATAAATAGGTAAGATTAATTTTTTATCATTATTTGACAGTGAAATATTTCACACAATTTGTTTTTGCAAATAGTCATCTTTTAAATTTGTTTTCACAGTAGTTCATAATTAGTTGCCCAACACTTATACTCTTATAGTTTTGTTTTTATATATGTTTGTATTTTTAATTTTAGAAAACATTGTTTCCTGAAGACAATACCATAGGTATCAAAACATGTTGATTTATTAATAAATAGTGGTTTAAACAAAGTGTTTTATCTCATTATTTGTCAATATATCATCTGCTGTAAAATCAACAAATTCGAGATACGCCTCTTTGAAAGATGGACGACGATATATGGGGAATTGATTTTCGCACATTTAAGAAAAAGTGTACTAACACCTAACATTGAAAATATTATTTTAAACTTTGAAATGGATCATTAAAACATATCAACAACTTATACTTAGATGGTTTTCATACTGAAAAGTAATATTCAATGACTTTTAATTGATAGCTTCCATTCCGAAACTAATTATATAAAATGTAAATTCTGCAGATTTCGAAGTCAGAATTATAAAGATATATTAACATGTTCGGTTAGGTATAGACAAACCAATATTGCCAGTAGTGATAACAGCATGATAAAAATAGTTTCAATGTATGTCTCTGCGATTTAATTGTTTAATGTTTAAATATTTTATTGGATGTTTGAATGATTATCTTATACGAGGTAATTAAGTTTATGTGCAATGTGTTTACTAACATGTAAACTATTGTAATGTCTATGGGATTATGATGATGTGTGTAGGTCATCACGTGAGCACCGCCTGTAGTGGATGTATGTGTGTGTGTGTGTGTGTGAAGAGGGTTTAAAAGGTGACGCGCGCCGAGCGCGGCCTCTTACTCTACCGCTCGCATCTCCATAAATATGTGTATATTATTGTATCATAACAGTATTCTTATAATAAAGATTGTAATTGGAACTTGACGTGTTTCATTACTGAACTACTAAGAATCTTATGTTGGGTACATTGGGAAGAGCAGACAATCCAAGTATTTAACAACTATTTTTATTATATTTTATTTGAAGTGCATTTAATTACCATCCCTTTTCAATCTCTTACATCAAACAATAAAAATATCTGTAGTCATTTAGTATTTAAAACATTGAATATAAAAAAATACATGTAACTTACTTAATGTATTCTTTGTGTCGATTATTGGTGGCGAAAACTTTATCAAATTCCTCAATCAATTTAGCGTACATTGTAGGAACTCCCATAAATACCGTGATCCGTGAGTGGTCTCTTTTTTTCATTCCAAGAAGATGCGCCCACACCTTGAAATATTTAGCGGGAAATTGCATATGTAAAGTTAATTAATAAATGCTGTGTAATTTCATTAAATTTAGTATGAATGTTCATTGTTAAGATATAGAAATAGGTTTTATTTTAGAGCAATATACCAAATACGTAGTCTGGATCTTCTAGTGTATACTAAAAATTTCCACAGATTGGTACCATATAATAGACATGACACTATGTGATATAGGATAATTAACACAAAAAATGAATTTTAAATCTTATTTGTTTTGAAGGCGAGTTCACTGTATCATCTTTGTGAAAAAATTCAAGTTATGTTTCAAGTCCTATCCAAATTTTGTATTATTAGACTCTGGATGCTTCGGTTAAAATAAATAACATTTTAAAAACTTACCGATGCCGAGCCGAACCCTGGCAACATCCGGATCTTGGCCCCGGCTGACAGTCCAGTCAGGACACTATTGACCAGACCGTGAATATGGTGTAGAGGTAGACAGTGAAGCAATGTATCATTGGAACTATACCTCCAAGCCGTGTGTAGGGATGCCACTTGAGCGGAGAGTTGGTCGAATCCGTGCACAACCCCTGAAATTTTTTCAGTTTACTAAAGTGTATTGTAAAATTATTTACACATAAATTGTTGCCCTGGACTATTTTTGTATTTAAAATTAATAATTGTTATTTGAACTAATGGATATGATTTTTTGAAAAGATGCGTTTTTAGTTTATTTTAAAATAAAGTCTCTGCATGCATTGAGGGCACGGAGGGCAAAGAGTTCCACACTTTTCGGCCTTCACTAAACATTCTACAACCTTTTCTGCGGGTAAAGTTAAAGGCTGATCTGACGTTTGATCTAGAGTTTGACGTCTACCATTCAAGTTGTCTGGTCTGTAGAACCCTAGAAGATACAGAGGCTCCATATTGTGTCGTCTTGTACATCACAGGACAATTTAATTCAACAGTTTCTTTAAACGGAGCCAATGTAGTTCACGCAAAAGGATTGAGAGAATTTAGAGACTCCATTTATTATCCGTGCTGCCGCATTTAGAATGGATTGTAATCTATCCAGCTGAAACATTGACAGGCCAGCATAAATGCTATTACAATAGTCCACACGTGACACCACAAATGAGGAAGATGTCTCCGAATACTTTTAATCTGTCTCAGTTGATGTCAGCATGAACTGACAGTTTCGTTGATTAGTATATTCATGGAAAGATCTGAACCAATGTGACAACTCGCAGACATCGCTTCCTGAATTAAGCATTGCCTTCTAGGTGTTGCTGTCCATAGTAGCTCTATTTTGGATGGATTCAATGTAAGTCTGTTTTGTACCATTCACTCGCCTATTTTCTCGACGCATCTTGCAATATTTCTATTTAATACTTATGTCCTAATAGATTTACATATTTTTCGCCTCAAAACATTGATTTAGGTGAAACATTATGTTATAAGAGAATTTTTGAAAACACTCTAACCTTTGGGTTTTGATGTAGTTCCACTTGTGTACATTATAAGAGCATCACTCTTGGCATAAAATTGACCATCGAATAAGCCTTCTAAGCTTAAAGCATTCGTAATCGATGAATCTATAAAAAAAACATAATAACTTAAGATCTGAATAGTTAAAAATGTTTATCAATAAGGTAAATTGCATAATGCATTAGTTTTAATAAATGGTAACTTATTGAAATTCTATAATCGATAAATTTGGAAAAGATTTCAGTAATTTTGCATAATTTTAATCTTTACATACTTTGAAGATGTCACAGAAAACATGTGCATGTCTATTATAAGATGAGTTTAGCCATGATAGTATTTCAATGACATCACAAGGCTAAATTTATCAGTATAAAATCATATAAAAATAATATAAAATATATCAAAAAAAAAAAAAAAAGCAGTTGTGTGACACACACCGGTTAATTCTGGAACTGGGCCTAGCAAAGCTTCGGAACGTAGGGCTGGCGGAATCAGCAGAGACGGAGACTTTATTTGGGAAATGTTTTCCGCTAGTGAAGGATCGCAGATAACTAGAGATGCCCCGCTATCCTGTAGGTAGTAGTCGATCAAGGGTGGAGGGTGGTGCGGGCTTAAAGGTACGGCTAAAGTCAACATTAAAATATTGTTACATTGTGAATTATACTGTGAGAGTAGGTACATTTGGGAGAAGATTGGAAGAATTTGAGAAAGGCATTATTATGTAATCTGAAATGTTATATGGGAGATAGCTTTAACTTCTAAAGTGTTTTCTGGCAACATTGAAGTGTTTTTCTGATGATAACATTAAAGTGATTGAGTGGGTGGGTAATAATATTGTGTTTATCTAAATCTGTACTTTTCTTTTTTTAAATATTAAAATTACATACACTGTGTAAATGATTTCCTTCTCTAAATAAGAGATTTTTCTCTTATAAAGAGTTAGAACATCACGAAAATATTTGTACATAAGTTCAAAATAACAGTTGTATATTACATATTGATTAAGGAGAACACATTCTTATTGTCAAGTTGTAATTATTCAGAACATAGGTCTGTGATATTTTAAATACTAATTAAATGTATTAATTAAAAAGATATACATATAAAATCAATTTTATCGAAAAATATTGTTGTTGCTACCGGAATTCGAACCTGGATCTCTTTCCAATCTGGGGAAGGTGCATTAACCAACTATGCTACAGAAGACAGTACTTTTGATGACAAAATTTCGAACCCATATGTTACACTTTTCAAATTAATACATCTATCGTTCCATATTATTGCAAAATAATTTAAATATAAAATGTTCTTAGATATTCACGGCCATACAGAATCTTCTGGGTTATTATGCCCATATAAAATAATACAAATTATTATAAATTTTTCTTACATTCATAGTTAAGACAACAGAAGCTTCAACATTAAAAAAAAGTGAAGTATGCATACATTTTGTTTATTAAATAGATATGAAAAGCAACAGAAAATGCTTAAAGCAGACTAGTGTTCTAACTAATAATAAAAATGTGTTATTATTTTATTTTTAAGTAATAAATTTTAAATATACATACCTATATTGCCACTCATCCATATTGCCCATTGTGTAAAAATGTGTAATGAATCTGCGTGACAAAGATACGCCACTGTTTTCTGGGTTTGTCCACCTTTAAATGAGAGAAGAAGATGAACATATTTGTTCAGTCTAGTGGCAAGACACTCGCTTAGTGGTCTTTGAGGGTTCTTCGGGGGTTTGACCACTGAGTTTGTCTTATTTAGTCAACATAACACAACTGCTTAGCTCAGATTGAAAATAGTAAAAATATTCCTATTGTACACAAATATACTTCTTTAAGAAAAAAGAACTAAGATTACAATAAATGAAATAACATAGGTTTTCCCATAATCATCCCTGGCTTTACAATCCGGTACGGGTCCTGGCCTCCTCGAGAATACACTATCATGCCCTGCACTGGGCTGTTTCCCGCCAGTTACTGATAGGTCTATTTATGTTGTCTTGCCTACGTATTCTTCATATTCGATGAGGTTCCTTTGAGCAGCTTTGTCGGCAGTTGAGCATTATTCATACGCTTTAATTTTTTTATTAGAAGAATAATCAGATACAATATATAATTTTTATGTATCTGCAAGGTGTCTGTATACATATTTTTTGGTTTCAGATAAAAAATTATAGTAATCTGTTATTTTTCTGATTGTAAGGGGGAGATTGTTAAAGAATTTAATGCCTAGATAAATAAAGTGGTTTTGAGTTGCGGTATATTTAAGTTTTGAAATGTCAATTGTATCTCTAAATCTCGTAGATCGGACATCGCTTCTAACATTTAATTTGTTTTTAATTTTTAAAATTTGGATTATAGAATTTTTTTTTGTATACATATATCTATTATTTTTGGTACTCTGAATTCTGTAAAGAGTTGATTGAGCACTTGGATAGTCATTTTTTTTTTGTACCTATCAAAGCCACTCTAATTACATATATACATCTTGTTCCTTGTTTAATACCACTGGCAAAATAGTAAGCTCAGTTTTTTAATTCAGGATGTAATAATAAGTATTCAAAAATATGTTCAAGAAAAATAACACAAAACATGGAAAACAGTAAATATTTTAATTTAAACAAAGTGTCATTGGTCGAGCGTGTTAATAACTTACTTAATTCTTTATTAATACGGTCGCTTAATCCTTTAGCAGCGATGAAGAGACCCCTGTATGTGAATTCACCAGTTTGATCTTGCACAGCGACACGATCATCAAATATAGCTGCTAATTTAAATGCTGGGACCACACCACCTATACAGGAAATTAATAGAATACATTATTAAGGAGAACACATTCTTATTATGAAGTTGTAATTATTCAATAAATAATGGAACAATAGATGTTTTAATTTGAAAAGTGTAACATACAGGTTCGAAAATTTGTCATCAAAAGTACTGTCTTCTGTAGTATAGTTAGTTAATGCACCTTCCCCAGATTGGAAAGAGATCCAGGTTCGAATTTTATATGTATATCTTTCTAATTAATACATTTAATTAGTATTTAATAAAATACATTTAAGACTATTATTAAAGTATATTTGTTACAAATGTGTTTAAACATTATTCTGAGAATTCACTCACCGTCTGAATCTATGTTCAAATTATTCAAAATTAATAATTCAAAAGAACACCTGGACTATTTACTATGTATAACATTCTATTTTTATCACGTCCCCTCGAGATCACATGAGAGTAAATAACACGTGGACAACACATAGACTATAAATCTGCCATAATAATGACAATCTGAGCTTTTATTCATTGACTGAGTACATCTACTAATACGTATCTCTCTACTGCGTTTATTATTAGTAAAGTCTACAAAATCATATGAAGATTGATAAAAACCAGCACCTGACAAAATATTACAACAATTGGAAATACTGTTTTTGTTCTGAATATAACAATGATTATGATACAGTTCACAAATTATTTGATGGGATATTTTATACTGAGCACTAAAAATACAGTTGAAATAAGTCGGATCAGGGGAAACCAACTAATTTCTTTGTTATAACTGTTACTCGCTATATATGTGATTCCATTGCCGATATGTACACATATTTATTCTTTCACAATGTTGACACTATTGAAGAGGTTTTTACACTTCAATATTTTTGTATCGCGTTTTCACAAATAATTTCAATTTTTTTTTGCAAATTGAAAGGCACTTTCTTATTCTAATTTTAGTTTCCAACTGAAAATAACGCTTTAAAATGACTTATGGGTATATTTATCATTTCAAGAAAACTGAAATAAATTTAAGGTTTGGAGAATACAGGGCAATCAATTAAGCGGAAGTCAATGCAATTTTAACAAGCTCGTCGCTGAAAAAAAAATATTGAGCAATTCTCAGTTAGGTCATTGACTCGTGAAGTACACTTAACAAAAAAATTAATTAAAAGGCTATTAAACATTGCTGTTTGAATACACCAACATTGAATCAAATGTTTTCTTGTGGCAGAGCAGGTTTACGTCACATGGGACAGTAGAACCTCGTTATAAAGGACGAATGCGAGTGAGGGGGTGTCTGTTATAAATAATAATAATAAGGTGGTTTTCCAAATGAGTTTTTTTTTGTTGAGAAATATTGAGAAAATAAACAGCACAATATATGTATGTTCAAGGCCAGGGAAATTTCTATAAATGGATTTAAAAAAAAGTGATGAAGGATGTATGAAAATTTAATTTCACAAAAAAGTTTTGTTTTTTAAATATAAATATATACAGTAAAACACCGTTTATTCGTGTGCTCATATTTCGTATTTTCACATAATTCGCACTTTTTTCAAAAAATTTAGCCACGAAAATAACATTTCATATTAATTTCAACTGATAATTCGTAGTTTGTATGCCTTTTTTATACCAAAAGTAAATAATTTGTTCACGTAATTCGCATATTCACGTGTCTTTAAATACAAACTCGTGCGACTACGCATTCATCCCTTTGTAAACATCTGTAGATAGCTCCACCCCCTAGCTAATCACGGCACTGTTCCTTATCGCAATAGATCGGCGCGCTTAGATCTCGCAAGACTGCAGCTGAACTGAATAATGCCATATTTATGTATACAAATTTCTGCAGTGCGTTTTATAAGATTTATTGTTATTTCGACAATTGTTGTCAGTGCCTTGCGAATTATATATTTCTACTCACCCTTGTAACTCATAATTAAAATAATTTGAACAATTTTCATTGAATCTCGTAATTATAATTAATTGTGTGCAACGTTCTATCGATTATATCCAGTTTTTTGTTTATGAAATGTTGCGATTTGTTTAATGTAATAAAGAAACTGAAACTTTTGTATTTAAATATTTTATATATTTTTTTTCGTGTTTCATTTTCCAAAATGGCACGAACATCTTGTAATTTATGTAAATCCTCAACCATTTGAAAATATGGAACTTATTTTAAAAACTGACAAAAATTGCTGTCAAAAATAAAAGCAGCGAGAAAATTTCAATCCCGAATACCTCTCCGAGTTCAAAGATGAAAAATCACAGGAAAATAATAACGAAGTATGTATGAAGATTCAAAAGTTTTTAATTTTTTTCCACAGGCTTTTTAATATTCCAATTTCTTGCCCAATTTTGATGGAAAAGGTGAGTTCAACCGCTAATCAAATTAAAATATCCGTAATTTTGTTGCGTCAAGCACTGGTGAATCGTTTGAAGAAGTCTGTTTTTAATATTGTATTCGCCACGTCGTCGCCGCACACCTTCATTATTCAGGAGAAATTGATTATTTAATAAACATTTCAACACATAAAAGGCTGAAATTATAGATAGTCGCATGTTTTTCAGTATGAAAATCACGATCTTGACAGCGGCGGTGTGCGCAAAAATGCAGATGAATAAATTGCCAATTTCTTTCTGATGTTACCTTCAAAAAAATTGTTCTCATTATTCGTAATTCAGATTATTTCAGAGTTTTACTGTAATACACTTTTTCCATAAACACACTATAATTAACATATATTTATTTATTTATTTGTAACTATATAATATAATGTAAAAAATATGTTTGGACTGTGCCCGTCTCACTAGAGAAATTCTGTGTCGAGACGGGCTTAGTTTACAAGCAATTGTACAATGAATTAGTATTACAAGTAGTAGATAGAATTAACATTTATTACTTTATATATAGGTGTATATGAAAAACAATTTTTAAGTGGACTTTCAAATAAATTATTTTGGATTAATTTGTAGTAATAATTAATAAATAAAGGTATGAGTCAATATGTTTGGGTGAGTGCACCAATACTGGCTCTACCCATATTACGAATCCAAGTTTTAATTTTTAGTTTCATGTTATTGGGGCAATTCAATTGGTTTAAATCTTTCAGCATTCTATAAAATAGTTTAGGTCCAAAATATTTGTAGTTCCTTTGGCCATATGTTGTATGTGTTCTCAGGGTTTGTAGGTTATGTGTATTTGTCCGTGTGGAAATTATATTTTGAGTTGTTTTAAAATGTGTCTGTTTGTATTTATATATGTATTTAAGAGTAGTATTAGCATATATTTGTCTTATATCAGAGACATCGAATTAATAAAAAAAAATTGTCAGTGCTTGTTGTGATTGGGGTTTTGAAGATTAATTGCAGACATAGTCGCTCCACCCCAAGCAATTATACCATGCTCTATGATTGATTGACAGATTGCATAGTATGCCATTTTGAGAAGTTTTATATTAAGGAAATTCCTAATATTTCTAAAATAGTATATTGTTTTTTTTATTTTATTTGTAATGAGTTGTGTATGATGACTCCATTTGAGATAAGGATCAAATATAATTCCTAAGTATTTTATTTGGTCAGTACGTTCTATATAATTGCATTGACACGTATAGCGTATGAGTTGGAACAATTGTGAACTTTTATTTTGTAAACATATGAGGGTTGCCCATTTTCTTTTATGCTCGAAGTTAGGTATTTAGTTTTATTGGTATTAAGTGTTAAGGTGTTCAGGTATATATAGGTTTATATTTTTAACAATATACTTTCTCGGCTTTTATGAAAGTATAAAGTTAAAAAAATATAAAAACACAAACAAAATCCTATTTATTTGTCTTTGGATGATATATCCAAACACATCCGTTATGGAGTGACGTTAATGTTCGATGTAGAAGCGATTGCTTTTGGTAATTCTACTTTGAAAAAAAACATCAAGTTTTTTTAGAACTTTTGAAGTCTGCTGTTTTTTTATAATCAACTCTCTACGAGTTCTTACGAGCGGGGGGACATTTGAACCTGTATAACATTTACAGGATATTTTTAACAATTTTCACATTTAACCGGAAATTTTGTCCATTATATCCGAAGTCCATTACTGTACGTGCAAATTCGAATTTTGTAAAACCTTTAGTGAGGTTATGTTTTTTCTTATTTTTACTTCTCTTCTTCCAAGCAGAATAAGAGAAGACATAGATTGGGCTTTGACCGGAGCCGAATTTACACTTGAAGGGGCCCTACATATTAAAGGCCCCAATAAAACAAATTACCAAAAGTACTCTTCTTGTTTCTTTTTGTTAACTTATTACTTTATCAAATTGTACTAGTTCAAAACATTCAGAGTATGTTGATATTAAAGCACTGGGACTCTCATCAATTTAGCCCTATGGTAAATTCAGGTCAGAATTTGATGGAAGATGGCTTTTTTGTATAAGATGGAGTTCCGAGTATGGAAAGTAAATTAATGTAGTTTATTTTATGGTTTTCATTTGCCAAATACTAAATGGAATATTTTATGATGATGGGTAGTTCTACTATGTGTTTTTATCACTAACTATAAAATTATAACAGACTTGGAATGATCGCAAAGTAAATAGTAAGACTCGGAATGTCGAGGACGTTTAGATTTATATTTGAATTGGCAGCTTTTGGTATTTATTTTCAATACTATTAAATACATAAGTAAATAAATTGCGGATATAAAACTAACCTGATCTTATTTCATTGTTGAATTTATCTACGGTTTCATTTACAACATTTGCTCTTGCTGATAAAAATCGTAAATGCGTTTTTCGTATCCCAGCCCTCACAATATTTGTAGAAAGCATTATGACAAGGTTATGAATAACTTTATATTTTACTCGTGAAAACTCACTACACTGTTGCAAAGAATTTTAGGAAATTAAATAAGTAATATGTTTTATCTTGTTAAGCATAATCGTTTATCTCAATGCAAATCAAAGAAATGCGGAAGAATAATTCAAGAACATTCGAAGATATAAATATTGCAGATCAACGTTGACACTTGACATGTCAATGATGAACCATAGATAATCTTAGACGTAAATTGATGATTGATAAACCGCTTTTGATTTTGAAGTTCGTACTCAGGCAACGCCCCCTTTGACAATTAGAACTGGAAAAAATACACACGCCAAATATTAAGGTCGGACCAATAGTATTATTTTTTTTTAAATAACAGTGAATTTTGTTATGCCCCAACGTCGATTTATTGATTAATAAATTAATGATCCTTAACCAAACCAAAAAAAAAATAGTGATTGCTTGATGTGGGCAGAAAGCAAAATGAAACTAATTTGTCATTTGCATTAACCTAACTTCATACACATTCTTGTCACCGACTATTGTACATTACAGACATAATATTTTTATAACTTTTTTCAATATCATTTATAACTTTTGATTATACTTTTTTTAACTCACTTAACATTATACTTACTTACCTCTTACAATTTACAACTTTCAAAAACTGTACAGGTAATTGCTTTAGAACAGACTACGTCTAGTAAAGCGATTATCTTTATTTTTTCATATGCACTATTTATGCTACAAAATTTTTTTTTTAAAAAAAAGCTATGTGGCCCATGCTAAGTTGTCATTTTAACATAAAACAGAAGGGCTCGCATTTCGAACAATAGGCCGGGACCCTCATTCCTCAGGATCGAGTTGGTTGTCTTCTTTTGTCATGAGAAGACATAGGTTCCTAGAACTTTCTTGTCTAAGAAAAAGCAATTACCAGAGAGCCACCTACTCTAAACCGATATATCACGTTAGAGTGACATTAATTGCATCAGGGCCCATTAGTTTGTGAGCTGGTCGACAATGGTCTGAGATATTGCCAGGTTCTTTTGTTTTCTTTAGTCAAACGAAAAAAGGCATGTGTGGGCCACTGTGAAAGCTCTACTTTCTGAAAACTGCCCCAATAGAGTAGCGAAGCGAGTTTACCATGACACCGTTTCCCCGCGAGGGTAGACAAAGAGGATAGAGAGCCACATAATACTCACCTCACCCACATTCATACAAGCTCGTTGGTTATTAAGGCTTTAATACCGAGAAATGGCGTCTTTATAGGTATGTGTGGAAATAATCCGAATTAAATTAAAATAAAATGGATGCTTAAGATTAAGATAGGCTCTGTCAGCCTTGGGAGGGTGAAACCAGCTAACAGGTGAAGACACACCCTTGCCGCAAGCAATAAAAACGGGCGGAACGCCATTGTTATCATATCAGTTGGTACTGGAAGTCAGAAGAGGTCGTGAAATCAGTGAGATCAAAGAGTGAAAGACCGTCCGACAGAGTCCAGAAGCCGGTCCGAAGATCTGGAGACCAGTCGCGAGAAGACCAGCCAGTTGTCGACACAGCTACAAACTACCAATAATCAATCAGCAGCCACGAGTGGCCATTCGAAAACCAGCTGCCCTGCCCGCTGTCAACTCATGAGTCATGAGTAGCCAAGTCAATTCAAGTCATGAGTAGCCGATGGTCAGCCAGTTGCCCTGCTCCTCTACAGCATCAGCCTGGAAATAGGCACCCAAGGTCAACCCGGGAGCAATCGTCGGCAATACCGCGTCACCCGGCCAAAACCGGGTCTCCAGAGAAGACTTCGACATCACGCCGCAAACCAATATAAGGTAGTTCATTTTTTAAAGTTCAAAGTTTGTATATTTATAGTAGAAAATAAATAGTTGATTCGCGTGTTATTTGTGTTTTAAATAATTTGACTGTTTGTTCCTTCTCATAACCACAGGTGACATAAAGGTGTGATACTTGGGATTGAATTGCGGAGTGATTTATTCACTAGAGTGCGGGGTACCACTCTAATAAGATCATTAAGAGCCTATAATTCTTTATTATTCAATATAACTATTAAATTGTTGCAATATTTTTTTTCTTATTCATAGGAGTTAGTTATTGGAAATATAAGGTATAAAGTGCAGGAAAAAAAAATTCAAAACATATAAACAAGGAAAATAATGCCATTGTAAATATAATCTTTTGACAGTAAATGAAGCAAATAGATATTTCGTTTTTACTTGAATCAAAAGATTGTGTTGCCGTCACATTTGTGCTCTTACGAAAAAATTTTAATGGCGCCAATAAACATAATCGATTTTTTCATATTAAATACCTAAGGTAAAACGGGTATGGATAGAATGTTTTAAAAAATATTTGCCAAAAGGTTTGCAATAGGAAATTCCACTAAAAATCTAACTACAATACAATTTTCATCTAAGTACATGAAATATATAAATTAAGATCGTCCTCAAGAAGTCACAGTAACATAGATAACTCGACGATTACATTTATAAAGGTATTGAAGATCACATATAGTAAAAAAATAATATAAAACCAAAATCTCGAGATGGAAAAATTTTAGGATCACAAATTCTAACTGTAAGTATTGTAAATTTAAAGATTTATTACAATTGTGGTTCCGCCTCACTAAAGCAACAAGATATTTTCCATTTTGCTTCTGCTCACACAAACTTTAAACAGAGTCTCAATTCTTGTGCTAATGATTATATTCAGAGCTTTATGTATTGTACGCACCCGGGTCGCCAATTAATTTTTTTTTAATGCATTTTTTTATTTAATTTATTTATTGACATACATATTTTTGTTATAACAGAAGTTAGGAATACAGTAAAAACCGCGTTAACGACACCGATATAGCGAAAAATGAGTCTAACGAAAAAAACCTCGATTTAGTCCTAAACCCAATTTTTTCATACAAAAATGATTTTATATAACGGAAATTCCGTTAATATTTATAACAAATTTTTGTCCCGTACGAAAAACATGACAATATATTTACGTAAATTTATAAACGAATAAAAATGTTAAAGATGAAAATACTTATTTCGCACTTCAAAGCGCGCGCTGCATTCTGCAGTATGCGAACGAAACGCGCGCACGGCCCTTTTCGGCGGTGCGCGGGGCGGTCTGCCGACAAGGTAGTAAAACAATTCAACTCTTTCAGGGTTATAGTATTTATTTTGAAGTGTTGCCGCCGATACCGGTAAGTACTTCGTAATTTATCTACGACTATTTTTTAAAAAATGCGCGGATTCACGGTCAAATTTTTTTTGATTATTCTTTATGTTTCATGCCCAAAACTAATGTTTGAAGCAGGTCTACATTTAAACTCACAATTATAATATTGTTTCTGTGTTTGCACATCATTGGAATTTACAAAAATATCTTCCAATTGATGTTGAATAGGTTCTTTTCTTAATTTAATTTTTTGATTATTGTTATCATAACAACTATATAAATATGTAGGTATTCGTCCCTACGGTTTTTCTTTTGGTTTGCAGGAATTTGCGATCTTTTTTGAAGCCGCGCAACAATTTTTGCGATCGGCAGGCGTAATATTAGTACGGATTTTAAAATTATTTCGTTATATGTGGGATGCGTTATTTACGAATTTTTATTTTTTGGGCCTTGGATTTCGTTATACTCGCGGTTTTCCTGTATATTATAATATAACATTGTAATATGTTTATTGTGTGGGATGGAGTAGACTCAACCTGATATATACAGCGTTGTCCTGGCTACTTTGCTAGACTGAAGTCAGTTTTTTTCGTGCTGTTATTTAAGATTCGACATGAATAAAAATAGAGATAAATATAAAAATATATATAGAATAAAAGAAAATGAAGTGGGAGTGTTGTAGAATTAGTGTAGGCAATGTATAATGGTTATGTTAGAATGTTGGATAGCCATGCTTCTGATTGATCTCTACCCGATTGGATATCATATGTTGGGTCTATATTTGTGTAATCTTATTGGAGTTGAACGATTTCCATTGATTGATAAAATTAATTGTTTAGTGTAATAAGTATGTAAGCTAAATTCAGCAGGAGTCGTCATATTTTTAATAGCAATGTTAAAAGATTTATGCAGTCTGAATTTTCAATCACATCTCCTACCTGACTCTTCCCAACATTGCATTATATTTAATTTACGTGTAATATTTCGTATTTTGGTTGGAATTTACAGAACAAGGTTGACAATTAAAAAATAAAATTATTGTATAAATTTTATTTAATCATATATGTAATGACAATGTTAAAGCTGAATTAATTTACTTGGATAACATAACATATATTCCACAGAATAAATACAACATGAATGCATTATCAGTGCTGGAGTACTGATATGTAGTTTTTCTTCAATAACACACTACAAATCCACATTTTTATAGCCGGATCGTGCAGTCTTATTGGCCAGAGTCAAACCACACTTCATATAGCTATGATTTATTTTATCACAATGCAGAATGTTGGAATATGTCCTATCTTGTATTGTTAACCCGGTCAAACGGGAGATATACATATGTGTCAGGTCAAATATATATAAATAAAAAAAAGGTCAAGCCGTTAACACATGAAGATACATCGTATTTATTATAATGAGGTTATTTTCCTCTGTAGGCCAATATTACTTTTATTTATATGAAAAAATAACATATTAGACACGTTTTCCTTGTCATCTGATAATGCCAGTATGGCTACACATTAAAACAAACAATGAAAATCAGAACTAATAGTTTTAAAAATGCTTGTTTCTGTTGCTTTCATAGATTTAATTTTAATTAAAATTATGAACAGGTGTACCCGGCTCTAAGTATGTGGACAGATAAATAGATAAGTGAAGAAAGTAACCATAAAACATATTGTAAAATTAATAGTTTTGATTTTAACACAGAATTGTTTTATCAGACTCCCAGAATGTTAAAAGAAGCGTTTCAAAATTTTGGAACCTTTTGTAGGAGGTTCATGAGTTATGGGTATTTAGTATCTTTGTATAGACACCAATGAGGAAGAAATATATGCTATGCAGGGATGGTATGAAACATGTATCTGAGACATGTAATGCGGATTTTTTTTCTTTTATGTTTAGTAACTTTGTTATGAACTTCAAATAAAGCTTCACCATACTCCTTCAAGGGTTTATAAAAACAAAAATAGTTAGAAAATAATTACAATTGTCAATTAATAAAATAAACGTAACAAAAAGTCTTGAAATCAATACATAAAATCATACATTTTTTATAATTTAATAATTATAATTTCATTAAATAAATCACTCAATGGCACGGCACATACACAAGAACTAGACAAAATGAATATTTTATTAACATTACCATTGGCCTAGAGATGGGCCAAGAGCAGTCATGAAATTGTAAATAGTTAAGTTCATAAACCGGGCGTGTATATATGGGAATTAATATTTTTAACATTTAAATACTACGAAAGAATAATAAATTCATTTGAAATAAAGTCATCAGAATCGTGTGTACAATTAGATGGGCGAAATAATAATTTATCAATATGTAATACTTTGCACCTAGCGTACCGAACTTGGTAATTCATTTTTATAAAAATGATAATACTCTTCCGGTGAAAAATCAAATTATATCAAATTATTATGTTCCACAATTCGAATTCAATAGAATTTGTTTAAATAATAATAATAAAATTTAATACACATTAATTTTAATGTTGATTTCTTCATCATATTTTCAAAATACAAAATTTGGCACAAGGTTTCATTGTAGTCAAATTCAATATGAAAACTCACGAAGTGCAACGTTTTGGTGAATGAAATTTCAAATGACAAAGTACATTATTAAGTTTTTAATCACATGTTGTACAAAATCATAGATAACCTTGTGCATTGATATAAATTTTCCATCAATAAATTATCAGCCCGCTAAACATTTTTCAAACCACAATAATAACAAAAAAAATCACAATCCATTAATCTAAATATATATGACTAAAATTAAGCATAATTTTTAAAATTATATAGTTGACACTAGCCGTTTGCAATTTAAAATTCCCAAAACCCTTTGCTTACAGAAAAACAGTCACCCATACATGAATCAACATTATATATCTAGATCAAACTTTTCTGAGCGTAGTGAATCATTTTTCATCCATTGTATTTTATATGCAAAGCATACTGATGTACACCTACCTTAAGAGAATGGGCATTTTGTCCTAAGTGTTTCAACACAATGAATGATACCCCACATTATATTATGTGGTGAAAAGTGCATATTTTATAATATTTATAAAACAGTTTTTTTAAGACATAACATATTATATCACTGTATAATTAAAAATAGAACATCTAAAGTCTATCTTCTACTTCAACTAACGAATAGTGCCCAACACTCTTCTGTCCTGACACAATTCTTGCCTCATTCACATTCATACAAAGTCGTCAATTATTGAGGCTTTTAACAGAACCATCCTCCAGTATATTCGGTTTACCTGGTTGTGCCAAGTCTTCTGCGGACATTCACTATTTCTGGTGCCATTAACATTTGTGTCATATCTTTCTTACCATTTTCTCCTCATTCATCTGTTTCATATGACCCTTTCTTAATCTTATTCACTATACTAAGATCAACTTTACATTCTTTCCTTATTTCTTCATTCTTTACTGTCATAATTGGATCTGCCGCATATACACCTAAGCGATCTCATTTCTAGTGCATTGTCTACTTTCATTCCTCTTTTACCAGCTCCAGGCCTCACTTCTATGCATCAGTATCAGTACCAGGACTCCATTGTGCATCGCTAGTATTGCCTCAGTTGACAAATTCCTATTAGATTATAATTCCATTCAAAGCACCGTTCACTTTGTTCCCTGCAGTCACCCTCCCTATATCTTTCCCAGCCTTTCCGTTTCTATCGAGCATACTTTCCAAATACACAAACTCATCTACTTGTTCCAAACATTCATTACCTACAAGTATTTTGTACGTTGTCTTGCTGTCCTCCTTCTCGAATACCATCACTTTCGATTTGTTGACATTCATAATAAGGTCGCTTTCCTTGCATACATTGTACATTCTATTCCCTTCTACTTCAACTGAAACATTAGTCCTTTTTTAATACATATAAACACTTTAATTTTGCCTTTTGTAATTATTGTTCGTACCTTAGAAGAGTGTGTGACATTGTTAACTCAATATGACAATTGGTTTTATCTAGAACAGAAGCATGTTGTTACAAACTTGGGACAGATCTTATATTAAAATGCCCATTCCCATTTCTGAGACTTGCAGGCAAAATTGTATGTGTACACACACCTTTAAATATGCTTATAAAGCTGATTGATAAAAACCTGGTTTCTGGCATGTTTGGAAGGTTGGAGTTTTAATCCATCAGCTATTGACCAGCAAGTTTTTCTTTATAGTTCAAGCACTTTTACTTTGAAAATATTAATGTGATGTGTTTAGTCTTTAGATAAAAAGATATTTATTATATTTCCATGCTTATTTTTATCAGATTAATGATTTCTCAACAACATTTTTCCATACACTCTAAACCATCATTGCCTTGTCTTTAGATATTTTTATAAAGTAACATCTTGACAGATGTTACTAATGGAATGACATTAAGGTAACTACATTCTTTGGCGCCAACTTCAAAAATCTTATCCTGCGTAAATTCACAAGGAATGAGCCATCACTCAAACGGCAAGTCACAACTGAATATTTGTAAATTTATTTAAATTATGAATATATGTATTGAAAAAAATTTATATATAAATGTTTACAGCACTGCCTATATGTATAAAGTAGACATAATATTTATACATACGTATATAATGTGACATTGTAATAAAAATGGCAATACAATAAGACAACACATATTTGTTTGTCAAAGATGGATTCTTATAAATATATTAACTCTCATCAATGATAAATGTGAATAAATAAAAATCTTATTAAATTAAAAAATATAGATTATTTGCACATAATTCGATGTTGCAGTACAGTAAAAAAAAAAAAAAGTACATCAATGTTATTCGGCACCTTTATAAATTAACAATGGATTTTTATTTTATCGATAACAGTATAGTTTTTGCAGTTAAAAAACGATAACAGTATACTCTCGATTATCTTGTGTCGTGTCAACAACTGGGTTACAGATTATCTGGAGCGATAATGAATTACAAAACTTTTTAATAACATTAAAAAATTTATTTAGAGTTGTTTTCCTAAAGGCCCACCCTTCACACTAAGATATGCTAAAGCTAGCGGCCTCCTGTACAAGCCAGTACTGAACACGTAAATTAAAAAATTACACAGGCAACTGGAATATATTAATACACCTTAATGTCTTTTTATACGTTTTTGCAAGTAATTTATCTGAAGTTTCTTTAAATATTGACTCCCCCTAATGTAAAATGTCATAACTAACAGATAGGTCATTTTTATTTGCTCTGGTATTTCACATATACAGTGGAACCCCGATTTTACATGCCCTGCATGTTTTTCCTTCATTTGCATAGTATTTCTGCAGTCCCATGTCATTTTAGTATATTTAAAACCACGTTTTATGTTTATCTTTCCTGCGATTAACATTAAAATTTTGACAAAAACTTAATATGTCCAACGTAAATGGACAGTCGTATAAACGAAAACTTGACAGAAGAAGAACCTTCCGATGAAGAAGTGTAACCCAGTTCCTACAAAGGACGATGCCATGAGGCATATTGAAGGCTTCAAAACATATTTACTTGTGTATATTAGTAATGTACTACCAGAAACCTTTAATTTAATTAATATTGAAAAATTATTCAAAAACCACACCGACAACAAAAAAACATGCAATCAAAAACATTGTTTTATTTTATCAATAAAAATTAATTTTTATTTTTCTGTGTTTTTAATACTTTTTACCAATTTACTTTTTTTTTGTTGGTCCCTTCAAAAATTTAAAATCGGGATTCCACTGTATTTGTTATATGTTTCATCATCTACGTCGGTCACTCTTGACTACGCTCCTCCACTTTTCTCGGCATCCTGCAGATCTTAGGGCTCTTGACTATTCCACTCGGTTGTTCCGATGGGAAGAGGATCATCCTCTTCTTCATTCACTGCAAGCTTTTCTAAGCTATCTTCCCTTTTCGCAAGTTGCACAAAAAATTGAAAAGAGTAGATGTATATTTAAATGACAACAATATACATGTATATAAAAAAAATGATTATCATATTAAAATATATCAAATATATGCGAAATACTAGAGCAATTAAAAATGTCGTATTTGTTAGTTACGACATTGATACGTAGAAGAGGTCGACATAGAGTTAACAAAATTTATAAATTATTTTTCATTCGACTGTTCTATAAACAAAATAACAGAACATAAAACTGGCGAAATTGTGAACACGACACTAAAAAACTGACTTGTTATTTGGGGGCCAGAGATGATCTTGAATGCACTTAATTAATGTTTTTAAATTTTAGTCACTAAATTGTAAATTTCTTTTAACATGAAATCTTACTTAATTAATTGGAGCAGAACGTTTTTTTAATGTGACAATAAATATTCATCAATGAATATTATGTTTTGATACTGCATACCAGACAGACCAGTAAATAAATAGACATGAAATAAAGTATACATATAGGGAGAACATTAGTTGTGGGACGAGGGGCATTCTACACACATTCTTAGTGGAAACATAAATCCGATAGTTTATGACACATTTATGCAATATTAAAAGTAATTACTTTTCGAAAACTAAATCTTTGTGTAAACAATACGTATTTTTTACATTAATACATATTATATCGTCAGCGTTTAAATTTTAATTTCAATAGAGTCATATATTTAAAATAAGTCGCGGAGCTATTTGATTGTGTAAGTGGTACTGAAGTGATCACGTGGGTGACACTAAAATGAAAATATTGGGATAAGAAATTTATTTTAGTTCATGTCTATATATTTGGTGTTCTGTGGCGTACTCCATTCCTCTCCATTTACCCGGATAATCTAGAGTGCACCGTAGTAATATTTTAGAATAAAATCATGTTGTCTGTGGCGTGCAACATATTGAGAGATCAGGCATGCTAACTTTGACTAAAAATAAAACTTTTTATACGAGTATACTACTCACAATAATGCTGTAAAGGTACAATTACTCAAGACACTGCAGTCGGACGGATGAAGCACATTTTTTCACATTGAAATGCCGCGAATTACATGTTTTAAATATCCAGAATGTGCCGTTCAACCATGGTTTAAATTGTTGTACAACTGGAGTCAATGAAAAACTGCATTTTGTGTCTATTTTGATGACAGAGGTAGATAGTTTAGAATTGAAATGTTTTTTAAAAAAGTAAACAGTTTATTACAGATTGCACGCCACTGTGAAACATTTCAAAATATTTTTCATTAAAAATAATTGATGTTGTTACAGCACTGTAAGAATGATCACACTTGCAAATATCAAGTGCCAAAATAATCATCAAAATCATCTTTTTCCATTTAAAATTCAATATATAAAAATACTAAAAGTGAAAACATTAAATGCATGAAGATATATGAGATTAATATTTAACAATATAAATAGATTAACATTTAAATACAAGTTTTATGGAATTCAGAAGATAATGCAGTCACATTATTAGGATCTTAGTCTAAATTAAGTTGGTATAACTGAAAAATTATTCAAGGCCCTGTTCATTTTGTGCACTTTGTTTCCTACCCGTTTAATCATCACGGTGCATGTATACCATACTCAAAATATGTTATTGGTGAAATTAAAAGGATATTACAGAGTCGAGCGTGAAGCGAGCAGTCCAACCGCCAAATCTCCGAGACGAGAGAGAACATCTCATCAATTTTACAAAATGCACAGGACCTTACGTTAGGTAAGTTTTACGCTTTATTCAGACATCTGCAGTAGGGAATTGACGGTGGCGTCCTTGTCTCCTCTGTTGGCTTCAGAAACGGATTTGATGACTTCCTTATCAACACTGGGGAACATTTCTTGAATCTGTAATTATTGAATTAATATTTAGAAATCTTTACAAATATCTATTTGCTTAATTCAATTTTTTATATTGATGTTAAATAATATTATGCATAAATAGTAAGACTTTTATTTATGCATAATATGCGATGACCGAATAGCAAACACCAAACTAATAGCATGCAGAAGTAAAAGTAAACTAAAATGGAGCGATAATGTCCTTAAAGATATGTAGAAACAGCGCAAAACAGAGATCACTTGGCGATGGCACGATGGCGAACCTTTTGGGCTCAGCGTGCCAAAAATTCGAAAATCTAACTTAGCTTTGCTGGCGTGTCATCCCTCCCTCCCCAAAAAAAAGCATAAAATTTTTTTATGTACTCATTTATATATTTTTGATTTAAATTTAACTGGAAAAAAATATAGAACCTATAGTATTTGATTTGATGTCACTTAATTAATTGCTTAATTCAATTAATTATTTTATTCACAAAGTGATACTCAGAAGAGATACGTATGCAATATGTACGTAGTAATAAATTTGAAAGTTGTTGTCGGGTAGATGTCTGGTGGCGGGACACGTGTTTTTTGATAACTCTGATATTGAACGCTGGCGTGTTGACTAAAACGCTGTGGCGTATCACCTTTGACATGCGTGTCATAGGTTTGCCATCACTGCACTAGGGGGTGTAGAGCTAGTAGTAGAATGTCATAATACATCATTATCAGTAGTTTTCTATTCACTGTTGGATGAAGGCCTCCCCAAGTCTCACTATTTTCTGTCTATTGTTATTTGCTGCAACACGCCACTTTGGGTAATGCGCCTACCCATTTCAGTAGTTGTGTATCAAGATAACCACAATATCAAATACTAAAACACACAACTAGTGCGTGATCCCAGAACTTGCATATGGAGCCGAGACGTGGACTCTTGCTGTCAATACACAAATTAAAAATTATTAAGGAGAACACATTCCTATTGTGAAGTTGTCATTATTTAGAACATAGGTCTGTGATATTTTAAATACTAATTAAATGTATTAATTAGAAAGTAGATGGCTTTCAAATAATGGAACGATAGATGCATTAATTTGAAAAGTGTTTGAAAATTTGTCATCAAAAGTATAGTCGTTGTAGCATAGTTGGATAATGCACCTTCCCCGGTTTGGAAAGAGATACAGGTTCGAATCCTGGTAGCGCAAAAACAATATTTTTCGATAAAATTGATTTTATATGTATAACTTTCTAATTAATACATTAAAATTCAAAATTGCCCAAAGAGCGACGGAAAGGGCTATTCTTGGAATATCTCTGAGGTAGAGTAGATTATGTACAAATTCGTCAGAGAACCAAGATAATGGTAAGGTCGCCTAAAAGATTTGCACGCTCAATGCACCTAATGGGTTGGACATATTTGTCGAAGAAATGATGGAGGGTGTAAAAAAAGTGTTGGCATGCGACATTAGAAGAGTGGCGGGCAACAGATGGATGAGAAGCGCTGAAGACAGAGAGAATGGGCAGTCCTTGAGGGAGGCCTGTATCTAGCAGTGGAGACACAGGCTGATGATGATGTAGTAGCAGTTAAATGTGCCCATTATCATGAAAGTGGTTTAAGTCATGTTTCTTTCGTTTCGAGATATTTAAAGGTTTGTATTTGAATTGATTAAAAAATATTTTTATATTACACAACACAACGTTTCAAAATTTATTTAGTCTACTAGATTTATAATTTACTTCGACATATAAATTTTGCATATAACTGCATAATAATGGGCACAAATAATATTTCATTGCACATTTTCACAGCTGACAGTTGATGTTTTTATACGTCTTTGTCAACAATTCTGTGAAGTGATTCAAATTTAAGTTTGAAATCTTGTAAATAGCTTTTAGTGCGTTACAATTCACAATGAGAAAAAATATTTCATAATGACTCTGATTAAACAATTTAATAAATCATCAAATAATATCGAAATCGGTTAGTTTTCAAATAAAAAATAATAATCATCACCTGTTTAAGTTCCTCTTCCGTAAGGGTGGTCGGAGGCATTACTTGCGGGGGTGGCATGGGCAGGGGTGAGGTAGGGCCCATGGGGTACATTGCCACAGGGGCGTAGCCCATCATGGTGTTGGGCACCA
This sequence comes from Eubasilissa splendida, assembly GCA_031772225.1. Taxonomy (NCBI): domain Eukaryota; kingdom Metazoa; phylum Arthropoda; class Insecta; order Trichoptera; family Phryganeidae; genus Eubasilissa; species Eubasilissa splendida. Next base: position 16,332,785 of record CM062864.1, read on the forward strand.
TCATCATGGGAGACTGGTACGGTGTTGCCAGGTAAGATACAGGTGCTGGCGCCAGCTGGTGAAACAGACAGTTCTTATTCATTAAAATAAAAAATAAACAACAGATTTGCTCAATGTTTATATATGGTAGAACCTAATTTTACTTTTTCCTGCAATTGATGTTAAAATTTACTGGTACTATTTCAGTTTCATACAACCTGGTGTTAAAAATACTTGCAAACAAAATGTCAAACTATCAGAAATAAAATTACAATTTTATATTAATCATCAATTGCATTTACTATTTCTGTTATGTTAGTAAATTTATGTTAAAAGTGCTGAAACCAAATAGGATGCCGTAAAATGTGTTCAAAACTCTACAATAAACCGAAATAAATATTTCATACTTATAAATGAAACAAATTTTTAAAAATTCACATCAAATTGTTTCAACAAACTATGGATTTAGATGATGTATACAAATTAGCAAGTTCAAAAATAAATATTAAAACGAATCGCAAAATATAATTAACTCCTTGGCCGCACACGTCGCAAGTTTCCGACAGAGAAAAAGATGGAATGAGAACTGTCAGAATCTAAGTTGGCTATCGTGAGTACAGCGATCAACCACGTAACATTCCGCGGCGTTCTTCTCATGGAAAATGACCATCAAATAACGCATGATATCACCGGCGCCGCGGATTAGATCTTTATCTAAATTATTATTTCCAGTAGTGATATCGTATGGCGCCCCATAGAAATCTGTTTCAACTCAAGAACACAACGAATTACGTCTGAAATCAAGTGTAAAAATCGTTATTTTTCCTTTATACAAAATTGACAGTTGGCGTTTATTTTTGCGTTACCAGATCACAATTTTATTAAATTTGTTAATTTAACACACACGTCGACATCAAAATGCTGATATTTTTACAGTTATCGAATTTTCGAAAACTTTTTTGATTTTATTTTTACTTTACAAAATGGCAGAGGGTGACATATTTCGTTAGTGGAGACTGCAGAGTTTTCAGACATTCCTGAAATGTTCGTTACTACCGCAGAGTCCGATAATGAGAAGATCGCAATAAGTTGGAAAGTATCTGGAACGTTTCAATTTGAGTAAATTGTCAGCTAGATTTTGACGAAGGTTCGCGATATTTTTCATTTTTGTTGCCAAGTAATTCAAGTGAAGTTTTACCGTAAATACAGTGAGTGCGCCGTCAGGCAGCCTTGGCCATTGCCGCGGCCGGCGGCATTATTTTATACGTGTTGTTAGTGCGATATGTAATGTGTACATAGTTGTGAAATGCTAATATATTTTTGTTTTATGCACATAAACACAATAATATTAATAAAATTCCAAATTCCTTCTAAAAAACAAATATAAAATAAATAATAATGTTATAATGACAACACTATCAAGTTTTATTTTTTCCTTTTTTTCATCTCAAAACCGTACAAAATCGCGGTCGATGAATGTTTATGGTGAAACAGTATCCACACATTTTTTTTTTATAGTTATACCAGCGTTTTTATGGTTTTTTTGTAAAAATAAAATTTGAAAGAGCTGGCGTGTGAATTTTGAATTTTAAGAATTTTGGCTTCAATATAGTGGTATAATTTTGTTTCACCTATGATTTTTCTGGGCAGCTGACAGGTTAACCAGTTTCAGATGTGTTTGTAATTTTCTTGAGATATTGATTTTATTCCCATGAGTCCTATGGTCGAGTTAGACTTGATGTTTTACATTTATATTGTAATGTTAAGGGTGAACTTTTATTTTTCCAGTTTGAAATTTGAAAATTCTAAGAGAATTACATCCTCTTTCAAACCGAGACTAATAGTTAAACTTTCTATAAGTGTCACTTAAATACCAAAGAACGTTATTTGTTACGTAAATCTTGCTAGAGAGGAGAGTTATGAAAGAAAAAGATGACAATAAAATTGTTGATTTTCTCGCATTCGAGTGTCAAAAATAACTCGTCTTATTCACATTTTTTCATAATAATATTATGGAATGAAATAAAATGTGTGTTGTCATTTGAATTAATCAATCGAAAATTAAATAATTAATTGAAGTACAGTAAAACCGCGATATAACGAAATCCAAGGGCCCAAAAAATAAAAATTCGTAATAACGAATTCCCACATATAACGAAATAAATTTAAAAAATCCTACTATATATTACGCGCCGTCGCAAAAAAATGTTGCGCGGCTTCAAAAAAGATCGCAAATTCTGCAAACAAAGGAGGAAGAAGGCCGTAGGGAACTGAATACCTACATATTTTTAGTAGTTTTGTTATTATAACAGATAATCAAAGAAATTAAATTAAGAAAAGAACCTATTCAACACCAATTGGAAGATATTTTTGTAAATTCCAGAATATTGCAAACACAAAACAATATTTTAATTGTGTTTAAATGTAGAGCCGCTTCAAACATAGTTTTGGGCATGAAACATAAAGAATAATTCAAAAATAAAAATTTGACAGTTGAATCGCGGCATTTTTATAAAATGAGTCGTATATAAATTACGAAGGTACTTACCGGTAACGGCGGCAACCACTTCAAAATATGATACTATGAACCCATGAAGAAGTTTGAATTGTTTTACTACCTTGTCGGCAGACCGCCGCGCACCGCCGAAAAGGCCGTGCGCGGCGTTTCCGTTCGCACTAGTTGATATATATAAAAATATTTTGAAATCAAAGTATGTATTGTACATACATGAACAATGTTCTACATTCAAAATTATCATGTCAGACGCATTTGGTGGTTTTGTTTCATTTAATTTAAAACACCACATTGCCGTTTTGTGAGCTGTTTGTTTCATAATTACGTAGTATTTTTATTATATTTAAAAAACAATGGTGTTACATATATATGGAATATTCAATTGTGACTTACATACAAAATAACATACATAAAATGTTTACTTTGTTCAAGAAAACGTTGAATTCCCTTACAATCAGTGAAAAACCATTTAATTTACGGAATTTGCAACGTATGTTGTGAATAAATTCAATATTTATTCATATTTTAGCCAAAATTTATATGAAAAAAACTAAGGAACTGAGAGATTGCATGTCCGCTATTGCCAGATCGAGAGGGTGAATGAAGCAAATAAAAACAATAAAAAATACACATTAATAGGATCGGTGCAAATATTATTTGATCTATCATCTTATAAATTTAACGGTTTATAACTATTAATTTTTAACATTTTGTTAATTTGTCTTCGTAATCTTGGCTTCAAGATTATATGAAAATATATTTCATATACGCAAGAATTTTCCATATTAAGACAATTTTGTGGTACACTGAAAATGAATTTAATGCTCGCAGTCTTTCTTATAATGCTTGTATTGTCTTAATTATGACAAATAACATTATGTTTTTTTGTTTTAAATTTGTGCAAATATCTAAGTAATAGTTTTAAAAAAAAGTCTAATCCAGTGTATAACTTCTATTAAATGGATAATAAAATAATAAAAACCCATCTTTTGTATTAAATATTGCACAATTCTACAAGTAATATTCTGATTTGTTGGTGGTGTACTGACATCAATACAAATTTACATACTTGTTGCGAAGCCCATCAGAAAAAAGAAGCTTATAGAAATTGAATTGCGAACACCATGTGAAACCAATTAATTTTAATTCTGTAAACTTACCGAATAGCTGAACACAAGATTGACCATGCCTTCCATTCCATCTCCTTGCTTCCCGTTTAATGGATACCAATCCTCGTGAGTTTCTCCCTGCAAAGCAATTATGAATTACATAATTAACTATGCAAACATATTTTCAATAGTCTGCCCTGAAATATTAAATTCTGTTTACCGTTTCCGAGGTAAGTTTGTAGAACTCTATTATCACATATGTGAAAATAAAACACTTGTTTTTTGATTCTACTCATTTAATTTACTTGAGATGCGTTTCGCCTTGTAAGGGCATTATCAATTCAACAATTTAACTCAACAACTTATATTTATAACTATAGTGGGGGACAGCTATACAATTTTATTTGCATTAGATAAAAAGGACAACATTATTCATTAGAATTCTGACGATTTTCATATATTTTTGAACACTTCTAATTATTAAGTGTCGGTAGTGTGATCAGTACATAGTAACTTTTTACTATAGTAAAAAAAAGTTATCAAAGTAATAATTTTTGCAAAAACGTTTGAATTAGTAAAAAAATATTTACTTTTCAAAAGTATATCCCGTAGTATACTCTGCGATATCCGATAGTAAAAATGAGAATCGATAGTTAAATATGGCGGACTTTTCATAGCTGTTCCAAATGTCATCTGACATATTAATACTTTGAAAGTTGCAGTATACAACATTTAATCATTCAATATCCTGCTATTTTAGTGATGAGAGTTCATCCGATGATGATCTCGTTGTTTAATAAATAATATAAAAAAATTTCACCATCAAAGTGACAGATTTCGAATGCTTAGAAAAAATTCATAGATAATGCATAGAATAAAGCATATTTCATGATTATTTATCATGCCTATAGACATCTCCATCTATGCTTTGACAGTAGTAAATTTGATGTATTCACAACCTGCAAATGATTTTTACTAGGGCGTTAGTAAAAAGTTACTGCTGATCACACAACCATAAGTAATCATTCTGTTTCAACACTAATGATATTTTAATGTCATAGATAATATATAGAAAAGGGCAGCTATATAATTTTACAACATAAGAAGACAATACGGCCAGAGAGGCATTTTTGATATTCTGGAATTTATATAATGTTTGCATGATTTTAGGAAATAATTATGCTCAACACAAATGATATTTAAAAAAATGAATGCAGCAATGTCTTGTTCCATACCCTTGGTAGATCTATGACATAAAAAAGGTTTTGGCAGAATCAAATTCTCCAATTATCTTTGGTTTATATTATTATATATTATTTATATTAAATTAAATTAAAAAGAAAAAATACATATTATGGGTTTTTGAAATGAATATCTTTAATTTGATGTATTAATTCTAATGAGTTCTTTATCGCGGTTTGAAATTAGTTAACTGTTTAAAGTTTATCTTTGCTAGTTTGGCTGTTGGGGTGTTTACAAATGTGACAACTGGTCTAATCGGTATACTATGTTTATGAATTTTTGGATGTTCATAAAGTAAAGCTGCCCTAGGGTTCATATCTATTAACTTGTTTTTTTGGCTAATCTTTGGGTATAACGCATTCAATGAATTTATTAACTTTGAAACTTTATTTACATAATCTGATTTATCTAAAATAACAACTGAATTTCCTTTTTAATTAAATTAAAAAAGTCAAATTATAATAAATATTATTATTGAGTTCTGCTAGTTTGCGTAAGCATTGTTATATGCCACAGTTGTTTCGGCGGTTAAGGCCATTTTCAAACAGTGGATAAACCACGTACAATCAACTAATTTAACTGATTTTAGTTAACCCTTCCTCTATCCGTGGGTAACTACGCAAACTAACAGAACTCAATAATAATATTTATTACATTTCGACTTTTTCAACCGTCAATGGACGCTTATGATGAAATAGTACCTACATTTTTTATTAGTTTTCATGGTTTTTTCGTAAAAATAAAATTCGAAAAAGCTAGCCTGTGCATTTTGAATTTTAAGAATTTATTTGAGCAGCTAACAGGTTAATTGAAAAAAATTAATTAAACTCGATCATTTCCTTTGAATATCATATTGCATTGTGTAGATAAGATGCCAAATTAATATATTAGAGCAATAATTGTTTTCCCACATTACATCACCAGTTTGAGCGAAAAGTACCTGACGGAAATGTCTTAGTCAAGTATTTATTAAAACAAGTGCAACCTTGATAAAAGCCAATATACAGTCGATTCCGCTTAATTGGACCACCGTTTTATCGGGACAGCCGGTTATTTGGGTCAAATCCCAAGAAACAGAAACCTAACAAAGTAACTAATAGTAATTTAGTTTGGTTATCTGGGACACCATTCCGTTTAATTGGGACAGTGAATTAAAAATTAAAATAAATATGTTAATAAATGCCCAACATCCGCACTGAACGCCTGCGCTGATTTTGTACAATTGCAATTCTACAAAAGCACAAGACAGGCTACAATTGATGAATTCCTGCAGAAATATATTTTTTATTGTTATAAATGTATTATGTACATTATTTTCATGACTATTTCTTTTTAGCATTATTGATTATTTTATTTATATGTATACCCAATAATTAAATATAATTTTTATGTAATTCAATATTTTTTTAAATAATTTAATAATGTTCAAAAATATGTAGGTACCGTACATAAACTTTGCTTATTAGAGCCAGCCGCTTATTTGGGACAAAATGTTTGGGTCCAATGTGTCCCAATTAAGCGGAATCGACTGTATTTATTTAAATAATAAAAACATTAACTGTTACCCTTGATTTTACCAAAAATACGTAAGAGCAATTATAGTAACACCAATTCTCATAACTTTTAAATAAATAGTTATATTATAGAAGTTTTAAAAGTTATTTTTTATTCGTACACTAATAAACTAAGCCTAAAAATAGAATTACCTTAATAGTAATAAAACAAAAGTGATCTTTGGCATATATAATTGAATACATTTATAAACTAGTGCAAGTGTACCTGCAAGACAGCCGGCGGAATGGTAACATGGGCCCAAGCAATAAGTTCGTCCGGCGTAAATGAGCATTCATCAAATATTTCCAAATAGATTGTGCTGACTCCGGTGGGCAAGAGGCTAGAAATAAAAGATACATTTTTAAAGTTTATTATTAACTTCAAACTGTGTATACCCATTGATCAAATGAATAATGATTTTCTAATGAGCAATCTTAATTTAACTAACGTGTCATGTAGAAGAACTTTAAGTGATTTATTATTTTTATTTAAAATACTAAATGGCATTAATTTAACTGAATTGATTGTATACCACATCCCCGCGCAGAATACCATGTCATCGGCGCAGTTCCATGTAAATGCATCATATGCAAAATTTATAGGAATGCACCCACACAGAGACTTCACAGATTTGGGAATGATTTTGGTCTTGTAGATATATTCCGATGTTCAATGTTTAAATACAAGAGTGATGTTTTTGATGCTGTTCTAACATGAAGGTATAATTGATTTTGGTACTCAGCCATTCTGTGTTAAACTAAAAAAAAATATTTTAAATCAATTTTATCAATTTCTATTTTATATATATTCCATGCTCCTTGAGTAGTTGCACAGGCCCAAAAGGCGTGAATACATTATAAATAAAATAAATAACAGATATCACTTTTTATCATAAACTTTTACAAACAATTTGCAATCACTAAAGCAACGGGAAGCGGCATACTGCGTCTTCGTTATTTCTGCATTTAATAGTTTTGCTAAATCATTAATTATGAAACACAATCTGAACTCTTGGTTATCTGGGGCAGTAGGAAAATAACTTTTATTTATTTAGGCAGATTTTGCAATACTAGCTTATCGGTAAGGGTGTCATCTACGTGTTGATCCAAAATAATTAAGTATGCTTTCAACACAAATTAAACCAGTCACGCGACTTCGATAATCAAGATCTGCAAATACGAGCGTTCCAGGACACCAGTAAGTTAGTCCTATTTTCATAGTACAAACGTTTAGCTTAGTTTGAAAATAGTAAGAATATTGATGTGACATGTATTCCGTGTATGCATCTCTGATTTAAAAAAATAAAATACAAATAGTATGCATTAAATTCGTTTCTCTGAATCATTTATATTTATGACAGTTCAGATATTATTGATTATTATGATTCTTCTATATTGTACTCTCAAAATTCTCTCCCAACACCCTCCCGCCCTCCATCATCCTAACACTAGATGTGCACGTAAAGAAATAACAGTTTTATAAGTCTACGATAGGTTGTTCAATAAGATTTATGTACGGTAAGAATAATTAAGAAGCTGACAAATAAATGCATTATACATACGAGTTGATGATTTTATTCCATCTAGGATTTTTCCCTCCATTGGGATCAGTATGCGATTCGTAGACGCAATGACCCACACGAAGGCGGACATACGGATCCATTCTTGTCATGCCTGGGACCAGAACAACAGAATTAAATACAATCAGGTAACATTACTTCTCTAATATATTCTGTGCATACAGAGAAAATACACGAAACCAATTTTAGTTTTCTAAAACAATTTGTAGTTAAAATGGACAGTTATAAATGAATAATTATAATATAACTAATGAAAGCCATCATATATTTCGTTATTAGTATTTTAGTAATTTGGACATATTCAAATATTGCTAATATGTAATAATACTGGTCAAAATAAGAAAATACATAAAATTGAAAAATATTGATTTTTCAGGTGTATTCTAGTATAATGTGTTAAAAACATTTTATAGAAAAAGAATATTGCTTTAAATAATTTCAAAAAATAATTATTTTCTCATTGCGACATATATGCTATTTCAGGGAAATGAATATCAAATTTAGTCCATAGATGGCGATAGTGTAGTGGTACTCAAAGTGTTTCCACATATTAACATATATACAACTTCCAAAAATTTGATAGATATGGAGATTGATAATGGGTGTGAATTATGAACGTTATATTTGTAAAAAATGATCATTTAAGACAGCGGAAGACAAGTCGTAAGCCCTATAATTACAAATACTTGCATATATTTCCATTAAAATATAATAAAAAAAAAGCTTCGTCTCTATGAGATATCTATTATTTGTTTAATTTGTTTGATGTTGCTATATAGGTATGTTGCAACATTTGTTAATATCAGCATTGTCCTGTTGACACTTAATGCCTTTGGCCCTTTCCTACTCATTGTATAATTACACTTCATAATTACCAGGCACAGTCTTAGATGTAATATTCAAATTTCCAAAGCTATAAAGAAAACAAACCATAATTCTTGACCAGCTTGGCTTGTCCCAGTGTGATGCTGAGCCTACCCACAGTGGCAGGAGATAGTTGTGGCGCCAGCTGGTGTTGCAGCGCCATCGCCGCCTGCCGGTCTGCTGCCTCCTGGCTTTCCATACCCCGAACTCCGCCTACCTGCAGAAAATCACCGGGTAGGGGACCTAGAAATACCTGGAAATGAAAATATAAAGCTGAAAATCGTTCAATTAAATAAAATTTATTCTGCTGATAACCCACATTTTTTGAGACACTGGCTACAGTGGTACAACGTTTACTTCAACTAAATCCCTTTTAGAATGATTGTAGTATTTAGTGCTAGAGCAAGTCATTGACACAATATTGACGTTTTGGATGACCCGAATAACGGACAAATGATGTGTCTGAACGTGAGACACAGTATTGCCAGGTTGTGGCTGCAACAGTTCACAATGGTCACTAAAATGTGGCTCAAAAAGTTGGCTACAATAAAATAAACTCATGGTCAAATATTTCAGAAGAAATTTTATTATTATATGATAGCCGTAAAAACATATAAATTAATTAATGTATTATTTTTGTAATTCATCATAAAATTTGTAATTCATGCAAAACTCTAAATAATTTGGAACATCTAAAGTGATGATGAATGATGACTAGACGAAATATTGCCAAATTTTTTAATTAACTCTTTATGAACTTAGGTATTTGGATTTAATCTATTAGCAAAACAAAATCTGTCAAAGGTGAAAGACCAATACCTGGCATTTAAAGGGAAAAAAAATTCATTGGTTGTTAGACCTTCCATGGTGACTAAAATGGATATTAATTTTATCCAATGTACAAACAAACAATACATTTCTGAAGGCTGGTGTAAAAAAAATAATTAAATAAAAGATGTTGTTTATGACACCAATAGCTGGAATAGCCAAATTCAAATGTCTCTAATACCTGGCATACATGGAACTAATAACTGGCAGTCATAAAATATTAATTGTTTATTAAGGAGAACACATTCTTATTGTGAAGTTGTAATTATTCAGAACATAGGTCTGTGATATTTTAAATGTATTAATTAGAAAGATATACATACAAAATCAATTTTATTAAAAATATTGTCGTTGCTACCGGAATTCAAACCTCACAGTTTCATGTTAACCAATTACCACTTTAACTTATTTTCATCTACAACTAAAGAAAAAATGAACATAAAATATATACACAAATTAAAATATAAAGAATGAACAAATTAGGAGCGAATGTGGGTCTTTTTGTAGCATAATCAGTGGAATTAAGAAAGGGTTGCCATGATGGTTTGATCAAATGGAACTAGAAGAAGATGGTAAAGAAGATATATGAGACGAGTATTGAAGGCAACAGAAACAGAGAGCTTCAACAACCGAAGAGCGTGCGTGAAAGTGGATGAGACAAGAGTGGTGTGTTGGGACAGAAGTGTGGCATTCTATTCGTTCTGCCTACTGCTGCGTGATGGTAAATTAATTAGTTAAATTAAAATACACGAGAAAAACAAAATATTTCAGAAGGAATATTTAACATGTCATGTGATCTTCCAATACGAGTAGAAATAAGAAAAAGATGTTAGTGTTGTTCATGTTAATTTTACATATAATGCTAATAATATATGCTAATTGGATAGGCCACGTTGTGTAGCATGACCAGTAGCTTCAGTAAATTTGTGTTGAATAAATCTACTTCGTAGTGAAACCATTTGCAAATAGATGCATCTGGAGAATAGTGGAATGTGTTTTGTAGCTGGCAGCCGAATGGCAACTACAAAATACTGAGTGAAATGTTGTCCACTTTCCTCTGCGGCAATTGAGAGGTATCAAAAGATTTAAGGAAAAGATTTTGAACTCATGATGCGCAAAATTACAATATTTGAAGGTAGCACTGCTAACTTCAAAGGAACCCAGGTTGAAGAAAGAGGGCCTAGAACACAAATACAGTAAAGTTTTTACCATATATATTTTTAACTAAATAAGAAATTTGACTGTAACCTCAATATGCCAGATAAATATTACGCGACACCATTGCTCTTATCAACACAATAACAGTACAGATCACTAACATATTGCGGCACTGGTTTACTATTTATGTGAAGAAGAATGCAGATCGTATCAAACCTATCTGTAAATCTTATTTAAGACTATAAAACTACTGTGTTCAAACGTTTACAGGACTAGCTAGTCATTTCCTACATTAATAATAGTATTGCGGGTAAAAATATTACGTACTTATTTTAACACACTATATTATAAATGTACCTAATGTTAAGAATACCTATGGCCATTTTTCATATTATGAGTATACTATATTATATTGTGTTTATAAAATAATCAACTTGTGAATTTGCTGATCTTCTTTTAATCTTTGTCAGACAATGGAAAATTTCTGAAGATAATGACACCAAAACAAAAACACCGACTGACATTTCACCTATGTACGCCGCAGAAAGTAACATTAGTTTAAGATAAACGAATATGAATTGTAATTACAATATATTAAGAACTCACTCGTTTTCTTCTTTCCGCATTCTTTTCAGTGACTGTTTCGGAAGCCGATGCCATTTTCGCCGCACTACACACAGCAGAGATCATTTGTCGGCAGATAAGCGGATAATAAATCGAAAATGCACCTCCGAACTTTCAATGAAATGTCACACGTAATTTGAGAGTTATTTTGCGATAAGCATCTGTAATACTCTTGTGAATAAAGACTATTTTGAAATGATTATGTACACGACAAAAACATGAGTCAGGTGAACACAGGTCTACCAATACATCAAATTTATAGTTTAGTGAGAGGAACATTTTCAGATTTTTAATACCTTCTCGACCAATGTCGAGAAGTGCAGGAAAGTCGTAATAATGTCATTGCGGCGATATGTTACCTCCTACTTATAATAAAAGAGATTAATGGAACGGGGTTTTCAAATGAATATAACCCATTAACTCTTGGTATCACTACAATTATTTGTGATGACCTGTCTCTTGAATGGTTTTACAATTAATATAAATCTAACTATCTTACATCTAATTAGCAGTTGCCAAGATTTTATTATTTTTTAATTTTAGCAAGCTCGTCGTCACTGATTAATCAGGCACGGTGTACCTGAAAAGTCACTTGATGAATAAAAATCCGATAAAAGAACTTATGATACTTTCAAAAATAAAATCATAATTTTAAATAGTGCTTAAAATTAATACAATAGATTTTATTTAAACACACCAATGAACGGTTGTTATATCTAAACTACTAATTAAATGCATTCATTGGTATTTAAAATATCACAGACCTATGTTCTGAATAATTACAACAAGAATGTGTTCTCCTTAATTATTGTTATATCAACTAATTAAGTTTAATGTCCATACACAACTGTTAAATTGTTGATTAAATACAATTTGATAAATTAAACAGTTTAAATACATAAAGCAATAAGACAAATATTTTAATTTTTGATTTTAATCAAAATATTTATAGTTCTGAATAGTTGATAGTCTAGGTTTTGTAAAAAGCCTTGCCAAAATCGATATAAATTTTGTCTATTTGGAGTTCTTCAGTGAAAGCTTCCTTTAATTTTAATGTAGCACCAAATTTGTCGCAACGTTTAACAAATTCGTGTTATAATTAACATTATCTTTGTATGTTATGCTTACACGGTGAAAAATATTGCTAGTTACATAGAAAAATATTATAACATATGACTTTTGTTATACAGTTAATAAATTATAAAAGTTTTTTAATTAAACAATATTTAAGATTTTTTAAACGTATTTTATACTTTTAGGTTACTATAAAGTTCCGGACATTACGGTTACGTAATTTATTGTATAAAAGGGGCTAACTTTCTTGATGACACTATATGAGATTTTATCTAATGTGTCATTTACATAAATTTACGAAAAAATGGAAACTATTGTCATCAGGAGCAAATTTATATTTACATTTAGATATTTAAAAATATAATTTTTATATTTATATCCTGAAACAGTAATAAAACGGTGGATGGATGCATTATATTTGGCTGGACAGAATGAGGGTTACCAGGAACAGTCTTGTGGAGGTGCGTACTATTATTACGAGTCATGTATCGTTTGATTGAGGTTATTGTGTCAATTCTATCACGAAGAACAAGATGTACACTCTGCACTTTATTTAAACATACTTAATTTACCTCTATTCATAAGCGCGCGGCATTAAAAAAGTAATATAAAATTCTCATACCTAGTGGCTGCCTATCTTTTTTAAATTTTGGTTTGCGACCGCTATTTATGTAAGATGATTTTTCTTCAATTTGTCGATATATGTTATTATTTTCGACAGTTTATGGTTGGGTTTTATGACCAAGGAATTTTCCTTATTATTTTTTTCTTATTTGGGCTCTTTTCATCTATATGTAAATTCTCTCTTATCTATGTCTGTCATTTTCCTCTTTTTTTATGTTGACTTTTGGCAGAAACAACTTTTTGACAGTTGACAGCGCACCGTTTGAAGTAACAATATTAGAAATAAAGTTTTAATAAGATTTTATAATGTATCTCATTATATTGTTCATTATTTCAATGTTTGGTGTTGGGATGGCAGAAGCTTCCCAAGGCTTTGATTTTGGAGATTTTCTAGCCCTTTGTCTCGGAATGTTCCTCAGCATCACTGGAGTTTTGGCTTGTCTGGGATCATACTCCAGAAAGTTGGCAAGATCGGAATTCATATAAATACTAAGTGCGTATTCGAATTGATTTTGATGGTTAGTAATATTATATTTTCAATTCAATTAATTTATTATGTTTTTACAGGAACCTGTGTCATCCAAGACAAGAATTCTACTGCCGTTCCAGAAACATTTCTACAAACTTTGTAATATGTTCGACCAAAAATGTTAAGATTAACTATTTAGATAATATGTATGTACATTTATTAAATTAATAAACTAGGTGATTTGGCATTTTATTATAGTTTCATTTCTACAGGTCAGGGATGTTTCTGAGAAAATAAAAATCAGAAGTATAGTCGTTTGTAGTATCTGGCTAATGGTAATAAAATGGTCAAGTTGGGGAGTATTTTCCACTAATAATTTAGTCCTATTTCCATAGTATGAAATTTAATTAGTTTGTAAATATTTTTATTAAATATATAATTATTGTAGGACAATAGTTTGAAAATAGTATAGCACTTTCTTATTTTATACAAAGCTTGGATTAATAATATTATTTGTATTACTTTTTTTGAGTTTTGAGACTGGGTTTAGTTAATATAATTTATTACAAAATTTGAATCCAGAAAAGCGAGTTTATTATGAAGGATGAAATACTACAACATAAGCTTGTTTGCATTTAATTTTATAACAATACACAACCGGGAGGAATCAAAAGTTTTTGTTTGTATATAATTATTTGAATTTTATTAGTTTTAAAAGAATTTGTTTTCTTGCTTGTTATTGTTATTTTCTGATTTCTGGTGAAATTTATTACATATTAGTGTAAGTGATTATATCAGCACTATGTTTTCCCTTTCATGTCAACAGTAAATTATTACTAAACATACAGTTAATTAACATATTTACAAAAACGCCAACAAATATATAAGATAAATAAAACAAAGGTTGTCGACACTGTCTGGACGATTACTAAACTGAAGTTGGACTATACTGGTTGTATAATGAGGCTTATGGAGGAAAGATGAACCTGAAGGATCATGTAGTGGTGTTCATTGCTGGGTAATAGAAGCAGAAGTTGTCCACATATGTGGTGGTCTGCACAAGACAGGGGGCGGTGGTAGAGTTGAGGGAGGCCTGCGCTCAAAGATGGATGCAAAATGACTGATGAAGAATTATGTATGTTATTTTGAATAGCCGTAAGCACTTGTCAGGAGAATACAACTATTCGGTATAAAAATTGTTTTATGTGATAAGCTTTTGAATACACATAAAATAATCAAGCATTCTTTTTTAACTCGACTCATGAGTCTGGATTGAAAAATTTGTAATTAATTTCACCTAACTTCATCACAGGGGAGCACAGGTGATGAAAGAAGAAAAATAGCATCATAATTTCAAATTAGTACATCACTAGCTTGTGTGGTCAAGCATTAAATTGTTGGGGGTTTCAATCCTCGTTTCAGAGAATAAGGTGATAATGAGATTGATAAGCTAGTTTCAATTTAAATGGCCCTTATAATAGTGAGAATGATTCTGATGTTTTTGATAATTCCTGGTTTCAAGAAGATACCTATTTACGAGTATATTTAATCTTTACTAATTTTACCCAACTAAAGGTTTAAATATTTATATCAGCACTCGTTTCCTCCTTATCTCTTCTACTACTTTCATGTAGAGTTAGTTTCGTAGAGAAGATATATATTGTGGATTGATAGTTGGTTAATTTCCATCGGTGATTCTTGATGAGTTGTGCAGTCTGGGTGAAATTTTTCCTGTGTTTGTTTTAATGTGAAATTAAATTCTTAGTTGAAAATATCTGTCTAGTTACATATTGATATTTAAAAAAAAAATTGATCATTATTTTTCACTCATTTATTTAATATTAGGAGAATATTTTTGGAAATTCTCCTGTATCTCAAAATTACGTCAAATTATAAGATTCCACGTAGATTAGTTTTTTAACTGAAAATGTATTACTTCAATTAGCTTGTATGTCGAAAGGTTTGGAAGCCCGCCTTTAGCACCAAAGGTCAATAATTGAATTCCACTACTAACTAATAAAGTTAGATCTATTTTCATAGCCC
This sequence comes from Eubasilissa splendida, assembly GCA_031772225.1. Taxonomy (NCBI): domain Eukaryota; kingdom Metazoa; phylum Arthropoda; class Insecta; order Trichoptera; family Phryganeidae; genus Eubasilissa; species Eubasilissa splendida. Next base: position 16,348,447 of record CM062864.1, read on the forward strand.
AAGCACTTTGATTTGATTTGAATATAGTAGATAAGTTATTGGAATGGCCCAGGATGAAGGATGACCAATATTCTTATACATTACATTTATTTTATTATTTTTCTCAAAATGAAGGGGCCCAAAATTAAAATCTTGCATGTGAAAAGCTAGTTACAACTTTGGATAGAACATATACTTTTTAAGTTCAGAGAGTTATTGTTTACTTAAAAAAATTTTCCTTGCAGATACTTAAAGTCATTGTCATGCTGTTGTAGTTTTAAAGTTAAACAGGCACCTTATAAAATCAAAAGTTAAATTATTGTATTAAACAGGATTTAATTTAAATACCCATGAGATGCGTGCTTGGAATATTTGAGTAAGAACAGATCGGCAGTTGTGAAGCGAGCTGGGTGCCGAAGTAATGGATATTAATCAATGAACAATTGTGTGACTGAGCGATGCGTTATCAAAGGTAATTTGATAAACACGTGGACAAATTATTATAGTAGTTTAAAATTCCTGGACAGTATAATCTCTAGGAACACGATAGCAACAGCAAACTTATGGTGAGGTGGTGCCAAAGGGCACTTAATTAAACAATGGGACAAGCGCCCGAATACGAGATAATGAAAAATCTGCGACCTCCAAGGACAAGGGTGACACTGTTTATAACAGACACCGTTCTGATGTCTGTTTAAATATCTCGTGGGAACGTTGGGATTAAAGGACTGCTAAAAATTGATATAATGTTAAGAAAATATCATGAACCATGAATGTTTAATTATTTGAATAATACTGTCATTGTACAAATTTAGATAAAAGCAGGTTCACTGTAATCGGGATTTTATTTTCTCACCGCAGTGTCTCTAGAAAGAACATATCTCTGTGTTTCATTTCTTCTGACCTCATTATTATCATCGTCAGTTGAGAGAAGCGGAGATTGGCAAACCACCCCCGTCTACATTTCTTATTTCCTGTACGGAACAACTATCACTTTGTCACCAAGTCAGTCTGGCAATAGCCGTCAATAGCAGTCGCCAATCAATCTAGAAGCAGTCGTCAATGACGCCACTTCGCTCGGTCATAGACTGGACCCTTGGAAGAGGACTCCAGCAAACCAATGTGAATTAATATAAGGTAGAAATTAAATTAGGATTAAGTTAGCAAAATAATGTACACCTGCCCATGAGGTGTGTATTTTATAATACATAAATAGATACATATTTGTCTTTTCGTATTTCTATCATTCAACCTGTCCCTCCTTAGTGACCATCGCAACCCGTAGGTTTGATTGTATGTCAGAGTGAGGCAACATAAGCTGGACGCCGCCTCTCTCATATAACGACTTAAGTATACAGGGTGTAACAGACCTAGTCCACAATATTGTATGGGTGAATACCTGACTAAATTACGAGTCAAAAATGCTCAAGGAATATGTGCAAATTCTGCACTGTAACGGAAAATATTATTTGAAATTTTTACAAAATCGTTTTAAGCTTGAGGTCTACGTACTTCAATATTTGTGAAATTGTTCCATTATTAATGTATATCTTTGCTTCAGGCCCTAAATCACCTTACAAAAAATAGTCTAGCTGCTTGAAATTTGATGATATTTAATTTTTTATATTCAATATAATTTGAAATTAATAAAATATTTCAATTCAATCGAAATAATCGCATAATTACGATTTTTTTAAAATGTTTGTCATTGACATGGTTGAGATTAGGCACATATCCCTTGAACATTTTCGACTCCTATGTGTCAGGTAACTAGCCATAAAATATTGTGGACTAGGTCTGTTACCTCCTATATATCATGTTGATATTCATGAGGTTCTGGTGATCCATCATAACGTCATGCTTATTTTGACTTGGCATATATATGTAGTTAGCAATTATTTTTATCCTGAGACGTATAAAAATATGTAATTATCATCTTCGTCTTCAAAGTTAGTTTCATAGATAAGAGATATACGCTAGTTTTCTTTTTTCTCCATAGATAAGAGTGTTTTTCTCTGTGGGAACAATACATAAATAAGAAATCAATAGTGTTCGAAAAATATTGTTTAAATACTGTTTCTGGTAAATGGCAACACTTTTTCAACAATTGTCATTTTACCTTATCTATGCATTTTACTGTCATTCGGTTCGTTTATCCCGGTTTATCCAATAGGCAAAATTGGCCGAAATATAGGGTGTACGGTAAATGTCTATTAAATAATAAACTACTGGGCAGAAAAGGACTCTTAAAATATTTATACACAACAACAAAAAACAATATAAACTTGTGTTTATAAAAATGTAACGCTACGATACGAAGTGTTTATCGTGTCGCGCAAATTTAAAATGTTTTTTTTTGTATTGACGTTTTAGTTGGTACCAGTTATACAAAAATGTGGAATCGTAGTAATTGGTGCGAAAGAGTTATATTTATTTCACTGGGGGCAGTTTTATTTCTGTTAGTTTTCAATATTTTAATACAAAATGCAGTGTTTAACATGTGGCTCTTCTTGTATGTTGTTTCGATTATTGTTTTATCCATATGGGTGACTTGCCGGGATATCCAGTTTCTATTGGAACAAAACATACCTTTGAAAAGTGATTCCAACGACATTTTAGCCAAACATTCCAAAATTAATTTTATCTGCATTGTGATTCCAATTTTGAAAAAAGTATTGCCAGTCAAAGATATTCAAAAGGACAAGAAAGAGATTGAGCTGAGGAGGAGGAAAGCTATTGATATTTCATCGTGCTCTGACATAAGTACCATAGCCAGTGTTATCGAGAGAAAGTTTGTTTGGGCTTGGTATTCGCAGTATGTTTCCAAGGAAATTGCTTTTCCATTTTCCTGCAAAGAATTACTGGATCAGATGGTGACAAAAATATTTCAGGTACTAAATAATATTTTATTTTATATTACAAATGTACATTTTTTGTTTCTGTTAATTGATATGCAAAATCTATATGTGACTAATCTAACACTGTCATTTTTGTAATCTCAATATTAATTGTAATTAATAGTTCCAAGCCCTTTGTCTTATTTATTACGTTGATGCAAAAGTTTTGATGTTTTTTTATAATGGCAACAAAAAAATATTTTTTCTTTGAACTGATATATATCTAACATCTTTTTTCAAACTATTCTTTTATAAAGGACCTTTCTTTTCCTTCCACGTTCTATTATATTCTCTACTTCCCTTTAACTTTCTATTTAGTTTTGGCTAGAGTTAATAATAGAGAGCTGTTATAATTTTTTTAATGTCTGGATAAATTACATTTACATCATTGTTTACATTATTAATTTCATAAATGTCCTGACCATAGTGGGACATTTGCATTGCATGGGGATGGTTTCGCGGTACAACATTTAGATTCCTTGTCAATTGACAACTGCCAATTAATGGATGGTTTTTCAACATGTGTCGCTTTGTATGTAACACAAAGCATTTTTGCACCGATTCGTGACAGATGAAAAATGGATAGTATACAATAATGTGATACAAAAAAGATATTGAGCTATACCTGGACTTGCCCCATTAACCATTTTGAAAGCCAAAATACATGAAAATAAGTGTTGCTCTGTGTTTGGTGGATTGTGAGCAATTATAAGCATCCATCACATTCTTCTCACCTTGCTCCTTCTACAATAATTTATTCAGGTTGTTTATTTTAAATGGCATTAAAATTGATTCAGCTGCCGGATAAAAACATCTCTTCATTAATTTTTTTGCCTCAAAATCACAGGAATTTTACTCTATGGGAGTGAGATATAACGACTGATGGAAAATATATAATTGATTAAATTAATAAAAATATATGCTAGAAAGATATACAGAAAAGAAATCTATCTATTGAAAAAATATTTAGTTGCTACCGGGATTCGAACCAGGTTTGAATAGATAGATTTTTTTCTATATATCTTTCTAGTTGATTAATTTATTAAAATACCACAAAATTATGTTCTGAAAATGCAACTTCATAACAAAAATGTCTTCTCCTTAATAATAATGATAATAATAAATCGATAATTATAAAAAAAAACTTTATTTATTTATTATTAAAAGATGTTAAAACTTTTGCATTAACTCTCAAACTTACACTTATTGGATATAATTGCTTAATTGTTTTCACAAAATTCTGAACTGTGCTCCATGGTAAATAATCCTGATTGTGTAAACTTTCCAAATATATATTCCCCCATTTTATGTTATTGTTAATTGTTGTTTGGAAAATAAATCAAAGTAATTAATTGATTTGTATATAGGACAAGGCAGGGATTGCACGTGCATTATTATTGAAATTATGATTCTTATTTCTGTATTTTAGTACAAAATTGTATGATTTTTTTATTTATTAAACAATTTTTAAGAATTTTTTTTTTTTTCTGAAATTTTTAATAATAATAATTTTTATTTCAGGTTTCAACCAATATAGACACGGTTAGTCTGTGTTCTGATTCTCTAGGAGTCATTTTGCGACATTGCAAGGAATATAAAAGAGCGTCTAAGAGAATGGAAAGAAATGGAAAGGGTAAACTAGAAGAATATTATAGAAACTCACACCCAACTTCCTCTCAACGAAATTCACACACCATTTCTACAAAAGGAAAATCAACACAAAGTCACTGTTTGCTTCTTATCCGCGCATTCTTAAAAGAACTCATTCCTTGGGAGTTATGGGGCACACCACATTCGCTTCTTCTTTCATCCATCTTAGCCAAACGCTTAGACCTGTTTATTGCGACAGATCTCTCCAACCCAAACTGGCTAAAAGATAAACTATCAAAAATATTGGAACCATCTGAATCTAAACAACCAACTGATATTATCAAAGCACCTGAAACACCTTCTAAAATTGTTAAAGAGAAAGAATTTCACATTAAAGTTGAAAGTGCTCCGTTGTTGAATAAAAGCCTTACCCCTGTAATTGATTCCAAGGAATTTCATGTCAAACATGAAACAGCACCAGTTAAAAGTGTCGAAGAAACAGTCATAAAAACATCAATCGAATCTGCACTGTCAAATATGATCTCAAACAGTACCGCCCCAATATTACAAAGAGCTGAATTGGAAAAAACTACCTCAAAAAGCTTGCTGCACAATGTAGTACCAAGTAGTCTAGAAGTTTCACAAAAAACCGGCGCAATGTCTATCATGAAGAAGCAGACCCAACCCATTGATATCAAGAGTTCCCCTTCCCACAGCTTCAATGGTCAAGAACACAGCCATTCTGCGGACAAAATGAAAAGTTCAAGTATTGAAGTAAAGATTTATGATAAGGTTGTGGACGGTAGCGTCAAGACGTGGAAAAGCGATGTGGATTTGGAGTGTGTCAGTTTGGGACAGGATCTGTTGGCCTCGCTGGACGGGGAGATGGGATTCGAGTCCCGATTGGGTAGACTCTGGGAGGCAGACGGGGCTGACAGCAGCGAAGCTTGGAGTCCCAATCCACCGTCGACTGGCTCGTCAACTAAAACGCCGTATGGATTGTGGTTTGGTAATTGATTGTTATTATTTTTATTATGATTAAATTATTATCGCTCAGTGTTATATAGAATTCATTTGTTAATTGTTAAATAGCTAGGTATATGCTAACGTTTCTAATAAGCAACAGGAAAGTGCTAGCAGTAGAGTAATTTATTCTCTTAGCAATTATTTTAAACATTTTTATAAGAATCCCATTTTCAAATTTTATTGTTATGATTAATGAATTTTGACAATATTCATAGTATTAAAAGAGGAGGGGGGGTTAGAAAAAGCATGATACGATTAAAGAAGTTCAACAAAGCTAGACATGCGTAATAAGATTGAGGATTATCAAGAAAGACAAATAACACGGTATATATGGATGTCCCCAAAAAATCTTTTATTCTGAAGTATATTAAATGTATGATTTAATTTTTATTTTTATACTTAAAATATTAGGTCGATACAGGACATTTTAAAATATTTTTTTAACTTTAATAGCCATGAATAATATAAAATGTAAAGGTACCTATTTGTTTTTCCATTAATTGTCAAAGTTTTACAAGTAATGTCTATAAATATTTGTGAATATTCTTTGTTTGAATTGAAGTAGGTGGTTGTCTAACCGAAATAGATGGTATGTAGTTGGTAACGCAATGTCAGATAAATAGATGGTATGTAGTTGGTAATGCAATGTCAGGTAAATAAGGAGGTGCCTGATAAAAATTTACCATCCTAAATCACATTTTTTTACTGTAGTCCTTGCTGCATGTGGGATGCAATGTTACGATTTCAGAATCCCTATACAGTAAAACCGCGATATAACGAAATCCAAGGGACCAAAAAATAAAAATTCGTAATAACGAATTCCCACATATAACGAAATAAATAAAATAAAATCTTACTATATGTTACGCGCCGTCGCAAAAAATGTTGCGCGGCTTCAAAAAAGATCGCAAATTCTGCAAACAAAGGAGGAAGAAGGCCATAGGGAACTGAATACCTACATATTTTTAGTAGTTTTGTTATTAAAACAGATAAGCAAATGGATAATCAAAGGAATTAAATTAAGAACAGAACCTATTCAACGCCAATTGGAAGATATTTTTGTAAATTCCAGAATATTGCAAACACAAAACAATATTTTAATTGTGTTTCAATGTAGAGCCGCTTCAAACATAGTTTTGAGCATGAAACATAAAAAATAATTCAAAAATAAAAATTTGACAGTTGAATCGCGGCATTTTTATAAAATGAGTCGTATATAAATTACGAAGGTACTTACCGGTAACGGCGGCAACCACTTCAAAATATGATACTATGAACCCAAGAAGAAGTTTGAATCGGCAAACCGCCGCGCACCGCCGAAAAGGCCATAAAACCGTTCGCATACGGCAGATGCAGTGGCGCGGCTTTGTAAGTGCGAAATAATATTTTCATCTTTTAACATTTTTTTATTTCGTTATAAATTTACGTAAATGTATTGGCATTTTTTCGTACGGGACAAAAATGATTTTGTTATAAATATTAACGGGATTTCGTTATATAAATGCATTTTTGTATGAAAAATTGGTTTTAGGGACTAAATTTTGATTTTTTTTCGATATACGTCATTTTTCGCTATATCGGGTTTCGTTATATCGCGGTTTTACTGTATATATATATTGCACTTGGTCCCTATTGCATCCATTGTATTCATCTACAGTGTCCTTTTTCTTTAAAAAATCCGCTAAATAGCAGTATAGATTTGCAAAAAATAATAATGAATATTAATATTCATTTACAATATTTCCGCATTGTGCAATAGATGTCGCCGATGTCTAATATCTGTTTAAAACTGCTATGAATAATTCTTGGATATAATTACTCGGTAATTTTAGCATTGCAGTTCAAAATGATTTTACACAAAATATCGTATTCACCTGAGATTTTAAGTAAATCTTTTTTACTTGTCCATATTATTTAATTTCTTTATGTTCACTATATCCTTCGTGTTTATACTATTAATAATATTCTGACGATAATCGTGTCAATTTAAGATAGCTCTAGGTGTACATATTACATGCTGATTTAAGACAATAATTATGTTTGTTGATAATAGCTACGAGTACCACAAAATATTGACTGTTATTTTCATTTCCAGGAGAAGAAGACACATTGGACATGGACTTAACAGAAGAAAGTCCTCCCAAAAACATGGTACAAACAAACACCTCACATTCCATTTCTAACTTTAACATAACAAAACCTCTCAGCATTCATAACATGAAGGAGCTACAAAACATATCCAAAAATACTGTCACTCAGGCAAAGCATAAGATAGGTGACTTGCAGGTTTGTCTAGTAAACCTACGAATATTTGTTGAATGTGCAATTTAGAAATGTGAATGTTTGTTAGCATTAAATCTTCACTCTTCTAACTATGTATTGTTCTAGTTTATTGCAGCCGTGTATTTCAAGCATGGGGGAAGATTTTTGTTTCAAAAACAAAATGGCTGCCAATTTCCATCATCAATTGCATGAGCACAGGTGATGGGTCTGTTAAGTGTCCAAGTCCGCTGGTCGATGTTGATTATTGTTTACGGAGAGGGCAACTGTTGTTGTTTATTGTTTAGCATTGCTTCTCTTCCAACCTTCCTGTATAATCTTTGGTTTCTCTTCCTGTTTCTATCTCTAAAGCAGCAATGTGTACAATGTATTATCGGCAATTTATGCAAGAATTTGTAATGGGGGAGTTAGCTTGGAAATAGAACAAAACAATGTCTTTTGAAACATAAAAAAGTTGATCCTATTTCCGATCCGTAATCTCCATAGCCCACTGCAAAAGTGGTTATGTAGAAAACACATTTATCAGTAATATTGGGTTGATTTGAAAATAAAGTGTCGTTATAAGTAATAGGTTTATTATTTCTTTTCAAAAACCATTTCTCTTTACGGCATCCACTTTGCTTACAGCAGGTATTTGCGTGTTCGTCAGTTACAAAGTTAGTTCACATTTTATAAACATCGGCACAAAAATATTAAATTAAAATTCCAAAATAGATGATTTAAAATTGTACCTTCACGAAACAACTCACAGCCAGAGAAACCCAAATTATTTTGTTTTGAGACTTATAATCCATTTTACCACAACTTTATTCTCCAGACCTCGTCCCAACAGATTTCTACCTGTTCAGGTCAATGCAAAATGCATTGAATGGGAAAACTCTGAAATGATAAACAAGTTCATGACTTTGTCAATGTTTTTTCTCATCGGACCCTAAAATTTCAATTATAATTTTCCAAATTTCGGTATTAATAAAGTGCCATCTAAATGGTAGTAATATATTATACATAATACATCATTTGTCAAATTGATTGCAAAACTTTTTAAATATAATTTTAAATTTTTTAATTAAAACAACACTTATTTACGAATCAATTCAATATAACATCACCAGGAGTAGCTGTTGTAAAATTAATATGTATTTATTTGGTATCCATACTCCTGGTGGAATACGTTATGTTACATCACACAATGGTTTGAAAGCTTATATCGCAATCTCCCAGTAGCAGCTCTGAAACTTTTGACATGTGGCCTTAAATAATAATTCCTGAGCTGTCTTAGGTAATTTTTGCAAACACTTATCATATTATAATGTCCATTTATAAATATTTTACACATTTGTAAGCATACACAACAGTTGTACAGAGATAGATAAAGTTATCATTTTTATCAGGACACAATTTCAACTTGCAAAACATTTGCATGCATTTTACGATGGCTATAGCCATTTTCACCACAAAACTTTATTTGACCGACGGCTATGATAGTTATAATATGTAATGTCTGCGTCTTATAATCTGATGAACTACACAAAACAATTTATTATCATTTTAATAATATAGGTCTTGTCAATAATGTGAATGTATAATTATATATTTTTAATTTATTGAACAATTTTTAACATTTTAAATTATTTAATTAGATTTGAATTTTATTTTCCATAAACACCATTGTAAACAACAGCTTAAATCAACTCTCGTAACAGTCGTTTAAAAAAAAGGGATAATTTATTATTTAAAAAAAAATGATTCGATGAGAAGGCAAGCCAACGAGCACCGGTTTATGCCGATTTATCGGTGGTGTTGGATGTCTAAATTAGTTTTAATAATATGTAGTTAGTTTATTCCAGCGTAATCGGGTTTTGCGTGCAAGATCCGATTCACCATATAAATATACAAATTATGATATATTTATGTGTTACAATGAATGAATGAACTCAGATTGAATACTTTTTTCATATTAAACACATAAATGGATTTTTCACAACTATCTAATTGACTGTTTAATGCAGCATTAGTGCCTCAGTTAAATTATATTTTCACTAGTAGAAATATATATCTTCTGGTGAAAATGTATTCAGATATGATTTCACTAAAACGCTAGTGAAAATATAACTTCACTGGTAATACACATTCGCTGTAACATATATAGGATTAATATATAATTAAATATATAAAAAATTCTTGTGTGCATTAAATGACTTGTCAAATATTAATATGGAGGGATTTAGGTATAGAAAAATATAAAATGTAGTGATTAAAATGAAGTGATTAAAAAGTATAATATGTAAGTATTAAAATTAAATACATACATGTATAAGAACAAATACGTGTCTAATAGTTCTTTTAGTAGTTTTAATTGTTTTTTGCAGGGACCTATCACGTATCACCTACCTTCAGACTGTAAGACACATCCCAATTTTAAATTGATTTTTCTAAGTAAAAAGGTGTGTTGCGTCTTATGGTCTGAAAACTTCAGTAAATTAAATTTTACATTGCAAATTTAAAAAATGCACTCACAAACAAATAAATAAAATTCAGTGTCTTGCTTATCCTCATCGAGTATATATTACATTTTGCAACATAAATATTTGGTAAACTTGTAAGGTTTTGTCAACTATATTAGTTTTCAGCTTTTTAACTTTAAAAGTTACAGATGCCACGACCACAATTGCACACACACTGACACATATAATGCGCTTTAAATTAAAGTAGATTATAAATTATATTTAATCATCAGCTGATCGTGAACCTAGGCTGCCTTCAGGAAATGTCTCCATTCCCATTTGTCATATCCAAGGCTGTGGTGTTTGCCTCTATACCATATAATACCACTCTCCTCTGTACCTCATTATTTGTAATTCTCTCGGTCTGGCTTATTCTTTCGGTCCTTCTGCAGCAGCTCATCTTGAACTTTTCAACCTATTTCTCTCTCTCTCTATCTGTCTAGGTTTCACTTCTGTAATTCTGATAATTAACCTATTTTATTTACGTTTTAAGATTTATTTTTAACAGCAGATATGGCAGATATCACGTTTGCACCAGCTGCCCAATCCAACTGAAACAATACAGTATTATTTTGAATGATATTTTTAATTTTTTTCTACAATATTTTGCGTTTATTCTTGTCGCAGAATAATCTAAATATAAGTTCTGGCCACAGTCATACAATAATAATAATTTGTAATTAACTTTTCGAATCCAGTGTTTTAAAGATTAAAAAAAATTACTTAATTTTAAACTCAATTAAAATACATTTTTCATAAATTAAAATTATAGATGAGGGAAGTTTGACACTATTGTTTAATATAATGCTTTTTTTTCGTGCCTTACGCAGATATGTTGTGCTTATTGTCTCGCGCATTATTATTTGTTTAAAGCGGCTATGAATCTTTGAACAGGTTTTTAAAAAAAATTTGTAAGTTATTAATAAAGAAAAATAATAAAAGCTACAAAATACTCATTAAAAGGCATCATTGCGACTAGTTAACTCCCCCATTATTTTAAATAAATATAATTATTTAATATTCTTGGAATCATTTTGGTTTAGTTACATTTCATCATTTTGTTTATCATTGTATTCAATATACAAAATATCGAGTCCCTAAATAAAAAAGTACCTACCACGTGCATATTTTGTTTTATTAAATATTGTAAGGGAAACAATTGCATCTTAGTAGAATGCACAGAATGGAACACAAACTTGAAATTTAATATCACAAAGAAATTTGAGTAGGTGCTTACTTTTGTAACTTTGGAGTATTAATTTTTAATTAGGAATTTAATTTTTTTCTTATATATTTCAAGGATGAAGCCGCGGGCATGATGGAAGGGATATTGGACTTTGGGATGGCAGGTTTTAGAAAGGGTTTGAGATTGACAGGTCTTCAAGAAACACTGCAGGTGTGTAATATATATTATAATAACTTGGTGGACTTGCAGTAATTTAGTGACGTGAGCAATCCAAACGCGGTACCCGGTGTTGCGTTATATATGCGACGCTTGGACTGCTTATGTTCATGCGTGGTTGCTCTTTATCACAAATAAAACTAATGAAGTTAAGCTCTAGTTCTTGGAAAATGTGTGACCTATGCTATACTGCAATTTATTTGTTTGTCTGTGCTCGGCTTTGTCAAGGATTTGGATTTAGTTATAATTTCCATGTCCACAAACAGTCTCTGGTTTGTTTGCAATTCCATCATCCGCAACGACGCCAATATCTTCACCCTTAAACGGTACTTCATAGATCTTTCCTGATAATTCTTCTGTAATATTCACCGCAACCCAAATTCTACCATCAATTCTCTCAGTTTTACTACTCTGAGTCTGATCCCTCCCACTTCTGTCCTATCACTATTATTCACCCAGATGCTGTAACCTGATGAACGGAAAAAACAAAAGATTGCTTTAAGCACAATCAAAAAAAAAAAATAAATTCATAATACAATAATAGTAATAAGTATCAAATACACAAATAAATAATTATAGTGATTAAGGTGATGGCACACAGATGCAATAATCAAAATAAAATTGTTCAACTTCAAGGGTTTTATAAATTATGGTCCTGAAGCTATGATTAAATATATTTTTTGTTTAATGACTAAAAATATTGTTGTTTTAAATTAATTAATACTGCAGTGTGTATTCTTCCACGGACATTTCCTATCATGGCCGATGTTTTATGCCAATTATTGTATAAAATGTAATTTTCTAAAAAATTATATTTTTTAGGATAAAGCCAATACTCAAAAACATTCTTCAGATGGTAATACTGGCAATTTGGCGTCGACGGTTGGGCAAGTTTTGACATCCAGCAGAAAGAATAGTCAGTCAGATGAGAGCAGCATTAAATCTGATATTCAAAAAGCACTTCTGGGTGCTGGCAAAGGTAATGTATTTTTTTAAACACCCTTAAAAAATATAATGGCTATTCAGTTTTGATTATGTATAAATAGTTAATGTCAAATCAATGCTTGTAATTAAGGCATGCATACCGAAATTCCAGAATATCTAAATTCACTTCTAATATCGGAATCCAAGTACGGTAAATAAGAGGTTTACGCTAATAACAATATTTTATAAATTACGCCTTTATTTTGTGTTGCGTACACTACGAGGACGAAGAGCCAGATTTCATATTTGTTATTATTATTGAAAATGTTAATGTTACTGTGATAACTTTCCATGTATCATCAGATTCTTTGGATTCTATCCTCTGCTTACTGACTACTTACTTTGAGTCCAATTTTTTGTAATAATAACTCAGTATGTCCTGGTAACAATAATAAGTTTATTACAGTAATTATAAATTATACACTTCAGAGATAGACTAGTTATTCAGAGGAAGCTGTGATGGAAGAGAGCTGTTTCCCCAGAGACTGCCTCTTATGAAGTTTGTCCTCCATCACTCATCTACTCGCTTTCATGACACACACACATACATTTACAAAGTGACAGTTCTCACAGTTACGTATATTAGTTTTTAACAAAATGAAACGAGGAAAGAACTTGGTATGATTCATTGTCACAGACTACTAAATATATAGACACAAACTAACGCAAATTCCTTGTTTCAATATTTTCAATTTGGTGTCACCCACGAGATCACTTTGGTACTACTTACTTGTTTATTACAAGCAGTTTACTTTTTTTTTAAAAAACATTTCAATTTTAAAGTATCTACCTATGTCATCAAAATAGATACAAAATGCAGTTTTTCATTGACTTCAGTTGTACAACAATTTTGACCATGGTTGAATGACACATTCTGGATATTTAAAACATGTAATGCGCGGCATTTCAATGTGAAAAAATGTGCTTCATCCGTCCGACTGCAGTGTCTTGAGTAGTTGTACCTTCACAGCATTATTGTGAGTAGTATACTCGTATAAAAAGTTTGTTTTTAGTTAAAGTTAGCAATGCCTGATCTGTCAATATGTTACATGCCACGCACAACGTGATTTTATTCTGAAATACTACTACAGTGCACTCTGGATTATCCAGGTGAATGGAGAGGATTGGAGTACGTCACAGACCATGAAATATGTATATCTATAGACATGAACTAACTCAAATTTCTTATCCCAATATTTTCATTTTAGTGTCACCCACGTGATCACTTCGGTACCACTTATGCAATCAAATAACTCCGCGCCCCTTTTTTAAATTATGACTATTGGAACGAAAATTTAAACGCTGACAATATAATATGCATTTATGTAAAAAATACAACTTATTTATACAAAGATTTAATTTACGAAGAGTAAATACTTTTACAGATTTATGTTTCCACAAAGAATGTGTGTAGAATGCCCCTCGTCCCGCAATTAATGTTCCAAATTCATCTCCTATATGTACACTTTATTTCATGTCTATTCATTTACCGGTCTGTGTTCATTGTTAATTTTTTATGTCTTATAATAAACTTAGTATGTATTTAATATATGCGTGAAAATTTATTGTAGTTTTCTAATAAAAATCATAAGATTTGATTATAAATACTGTTTTATTTGTCAAATATAAATATAGGGATTCGAAAAATTAATACATATTGAAAAAATATGAGTTTCGAAAAAACCGTCCATATTGCAACCCTCGTTTGTCCGTATTGCATATTGATTGTTTCTTTTTTGGCGAGATAAGCAAAACTAAAAACATGTAATTTTAATAATGTAAAATACTTAATTCGTATTATAAAAAAATTGTAAAAATGTCAAATAAAAAAAAATATATGAGTTGTAGATATGAAATATTCTGTAAAAATTGATTGTACAGTTACTTAATAATTTAAATCATATTTAATTGAAATTTTGTCGTAATTTAAAATTTCATTACACAATTTTGGCTCAAATCATTTGGCTTCCGTAACTGCTCTTCATTGACTCTTAACCCTGGTCATTCTTCACCAGTTCCTGGACCTTCCCACCCTTCGAATTAATGGGGTCGTCTTTTGTAATTCAAAGTTTATTTTTGTCAGTCCTCTGATTTTTAATTAATGAGTTTCTTCTATAGTACTATATTATGATTAGCACTAGGTGAAAGCCTGTCAAGGATGACAGAAAAAAAATCTTATTTTCAATTATACACAAAATGATTGGAAACCTACCTTTTGATATCTAATAAAAAAAAATGCATATTTATATTTAGAGGCCGAAGTAAGGTCTCCGGTAGGTGTCACTCTACAAAGCATAAATAAAATACAAGATATGTCAGATAAATAAATTATGTCACACTAGATTATTACGTCGCTGGCCGTGGTGGAAAGTTTTTTGCGGTGGATATATTCAGCACTGGGCCGTAGGGGTTAAATTTTTATTGAATACGTGAAAAGTAGGTACCCACCTAGGTTGGATACGCAAAGCTCAGTTAATTTATTTAAAAATGGAACGGCCAGAGTGCAAACAATATCTAGACAATGCGTAAATATAGTCCTAAGTCTGCAGGTTATTATTAATAATGTGACTGACATACAAATGGTGAGAATTATTTTAATATTGATAATACTCACACATATGTGCACAAACATTTATTTCATTAGAACATTGTTTTTAGGCATTAAATTAATGAATGAACGATGGTTTATTGATTTTCAGATTCCGATAGTTCCGATATGTCAAAACATCAGCAGCAGCCCACTCATCTGGTGAAGCAGCATCGTATCATCAGCCAGGATAGTTCTGTTTACCCGACTGGTTATTCCAAGGATAAAGATCATTCCAAAGAACAGGTATTGTAATCGGAGGCCATTACGCATTTAAAAAATGGCTATAGTGAATTGTGTCATGAATGTATTTTCTTGATAAATATAACCAAACTTTTATTACATGATGATTGAGGAAAATTAAAAGTACGAACCCATTTTCTAACGGAAGTTTTTGTAGCCTTTATGTGGAAATATAAGACAAACTGATGTAAACATTAGGATTATCGTGCTACCATTAATTAAATTTAATTGCAATTCTTTCTTCACAAAGCCTCCATGTTTGGTGTGAGCGCCCAGCTAGTATTCATCCTGAAGGTGATTCTAAGAATAAACAAGACAGACAATTGTGCTGATATATTGTTATTATTTTTTAGTTGGAGCACCCAATTCCAGTTGTAGCCGAGCCCATAATAATGGGAACAGATTCTCCGGATTATGAGTATGAGGAGGCAGCTGATTTCGCATCGACAATAGCTAAATTAAGGAGTTTACTGCAACAAAAAACTGAAGATGTTACACCTATGTAAGTATAATCAGTGCCTGCCCTAGCCTCTCTGGCACCCTCGGGCAAAATTTTTCTGGGCGCCCCTATCCCTGATTTAAAAAAAACGGTAGATCTGTTAAACCAGACCCTCGTTTTCGTGATTCAATTCTGCACTGATGATAAGGTGGAGAGTGTTGTATTACAAATGTCTCTCAAGTTTCGCTTCACATGGGCTAAATATTAGTTTCCGAATCTTCATTGATTTCTTAGCTCATTTCCCAGTTATTATTGAGATTACAGTCCAGGTGAGTTTTTTGGTTAGTCTTTTTGAACGGCACCCCATATGCTATAATTATTGTGATAGCTGATGTGATGAGCTCGCCCCCCCCCCCCTCAGTACAATATTACATATTTTTTATTTAATTAAAAGGTTCAGGTTAATTTAGACATACAAAAGGTTACAATAGAGTGTTAAGAGGAAATTTACGGAAGGAAGGAAGTACTGCATGTGTAAGAATTAATAGATCATTCACCATGGTTAGATATTTAAAAATATGTTTAATAGGATTGCATAATGGCGACTTGTATATGACTGTGTGAAAGAATGAACAAATTGAGAAAGTGAATGTTAGGCTTATTTTAGCATAGTGAATAACGGGGAAACAGCTTGACAGTAAGTTAGTTAAGAATCCAATGTCATCAGCTCATAAAGATGCAGTATTTTCATCAGTCAAAAATGTTCCATGTGATGGAATTGTATTATATCTGCTATAAACATTTTTGAATGTACATTGCCAAAATAATTGTAATTTATTCTTATAGTTCCCAAGATGACGGTGCATTACTTCACTCTTATCATGATCACAAACTGTCAATGTTGTCTAAACCAGCGTCAGCAACGCAACCGAATAATTCTCCAGTGCACAAACCTACGGCCCACCAAAGAATCCCTGAAAAAGCTCAAAAACTTGATGAAATTGCCTCAATACCGAGTTTCGAGTCTGAAAATGGCTTCACGATACTCTCCCAGAACTCTGCTGATTTATTTGAAGCAGAGGAAGCTTTGAATCACAAAGTTGGATCAGTCACCAATATAGCAAACACTCAAGTGAACGGTAACAACATGCAAAGGTTGGATAAACTATTCACGAGAACCGTGACTGGAGTTTTCAACACAATCAAGACGGCAGTTGGAGGGGATTCCCTGGCTGATGCAGTGTCCGGCCATACAGAGACTTCCGGGAGTCACTTGGATAAGCAGACTGTTGTCAGGGCTCATCAACACAAGGATGATTGGATATTTGTCGAAGGAAATGTTGATGTAAGAATTGTATTTCTAGTAGCTAAATCCTAATTCATAATTTCTATTTTGTAATTGTTTACTTTTAATTTTTATTAACCCCAAGAAGGCCCGCGTCGGAAACTTCTATAGTAAGTTATCAAATTTTTGAAAACGTTTTTGAACTTATTTTCACTGTTACCAACTTATTTTTACAAAATGGCGGAGGGTGACTTTTAGTTAGTGGAGATATTGCTGACTTTTTATTCATGCTCGTTACTACCGCAGAGTCCGATGATGAGTTGGATGATGAGAACGATGCAATAAATTGGAAAGTATGTGGAATGTTCCAATTTGAGTAAATTGTCAGTTAGATTTTGACATACGTTCACAATATTTCTCATTTTTGTTGTCATCTCAAAACCGTACGAAATCGAGGTCGATGAACGCTTATGATTTTTTATACTAACATTTTCATGGTTTTTTATGATTCTATGAATATAGAAAATAAATGGTTGACACACACAATGACCGGTTTTGCTGTGTGTGATGGTGCATTATCATGAAGCAAAATCACCTTATGTTGCCTTTTTTGAAATTTTGGTCATTTTTCACGCAAAGCTTGATTCAAATCGATCATTTGTTGTCAGTAGCGTTCAGTATTAACGGTTTGATCAGGTTTTAGCAGCTCATAATAGATCCCACCAAACACAGAGCATTGTTTTTCACGTCAACATTGCCACTTTTGAATTTTTTAAAACACTGTGATTTACCAAGAGCATACTCACCGTAAGCTTCTACAAGTATTCAATACGATTCTGCAGCAGTTTTCTTCAAATGGTAATAGAAAATCAATGCTATCCGAAAATCGTATTTTCCAGGCACAAAATTTGACATGTTCAACGCATGTAAAATGCAAAAACTATGCTGTTGTATGAAACTTGTATTGTTATGAGTTGAAAATCTTTGTCAGATGTCAAAACAAGAAAATGGCGCCAATGATGCGGTTTGACGGTAACTACATTGACAGTTAGGGCCATCTATGGGCAAATTCCGGTTTCATATTTACATACCAGGTAAATATATTCGATGAATTTAAATTCATGTACAGGACAGAATCAATTTAACATAAGAGTCGTTTATTTCTAAACCCCTCCATAACACATTTTTAACAAAACACAAAAATCACGAAAAACATTTTAAAATTAAATTTTCGTCTAAATGCTTCATTAGATATTTTGAAGATAAGGCGTATGCATCAATAAATACTACACAGGTGTTTGGAAGTAAACGACTCATAATGGTAAACATAATAAAAATATTGCAAGTACAGTCGATTCCGCTTAATTGGACCACCGTTTTATCGGGACAGCCGGTTATTTGGGTCAAATCCCAAGGAACAGAAATCAAATAAAGTAACTAATAGTAATTTACTTTGGTTATCTGAGATACCATTCCCTTTAATTGAGACAGTGAATTAAAAATTAAAATAAATATGTTAATAAATGCCCAACATCCGCACTGAACGCCTGTGCTGATTTTGTACAATTGCAATTCTACAAAAGCACGAGACAGGCTACAATTAATGAATTCCTGCAGAAATATTTTTTTTATTGTTATAAATATATTATGTACATTATTTTCATGACTATTTCTTTTTAGCATTATTAATTATTTTATTTATATGTATACCTTATAATTATGTATTATTTTTCTGTAATTCAATATTTTAATAAAGTTCAAAAATATGTAGGTACCGTACATATTATTTTTTAATTTTACCTTAAACTTGGCTTATTACACCCAGTCGCTTATTTGTCCCAATTAAGCGGAATCGACTGTATTAGTAAGTAGTGTCCGTTACTGTATTTTAAAATTAATTTATCTTATCTTGCAGGTAAGCATTCTTGTTAGCAAGTTGCTTATGGAAAGGCGAGGTTTCTGCGTAGTTGAAGTTGAGGCTGCGCAAGATTCTCTCGAAGTACTGGGTGTGGCTAACACTTCATCACAAACGGTGACTTCGCAATCCAACATGACCAGTTCCGCCGTCCAGGATGATTTGGGTAAGTGTTATAATAAAATCTATACCGAATAGAGAATTGCTTTAAGTGTGTTTACATTATATGAAATTTATATTTATATTTCTAGACGAATCAGATGTAATAAGCGGTTGCCCTTTGTACCATATGTGTATGGAGCTGGTGTCTGCTGTTCTGGGAGGAGTGATGCAGAAAGATGCCGTTATCAAGTGCACAAGTGTCGCCGTGGCCGGTAAGCACTTTTTGAAATTATAAATTTGTGATGAAAATCCTCAATCATATTATGCCAGAAACGCCAGTAGTGTACACTCTGTCGGAAAACTTGGCAGTTGCCCGTTGGTTATGGAAGGTTGCGTATGTGTGTAGCGTCATCGCTGGAATGGTACGTTATGTATTTAATTATGCTAAATCATTTTAAGGATTTAAAATACTTGCAATCAATCTTTGCTTTTTGCAGGGAGGGATTTTAAATCCTTCCACAACATTATTTTTAATTTTTTTATTTATTAATGTTAAAAATATAATACAATTTGAATAATCAGTGGATATACATATATATTTTAACATTTGTTTCTTCTCTATGAGAGTAAGACTCGTGTATAGAGGAGTATATACGAGTTAATTTATGTTTCAGTTAGTCTATGTACATATTTTTTTTACTTCAGTTACAAATTTATGATAGTCCGTAATTTTTCTAATTGTGATGGGGAGATTGTTAAAAAATTTGATGCCTTGATAAATATATTGATTAGTTTTGGGATATCAATTTGATCTCTATATCTTGTAGATCGGAATTCGCTTCTAAAATTTAATTGATTTTTAATTTTGAAAATTTGAATTATTTAATTTTTTTTGTGTCTATTATTTTTGGTACTTTAAAATCTGTGAAAAGTTGTATACTTGGATAGTCTTTTATTATTATTATTATCATTTTTTGAGTGATCTAATTGTGACATTGATGTTTTATATGCACCTCCCCATCCAATAATACCGTATTGCAAATGTGACTGTACAAACGCGTAATATATTACTTTCAGATATGTAAGTGATAAGATGTTTCTGAGTCTAAAAAATATGTAGGCCGTTTTCTTATTTTGTTTGTGAGATTAGTAATATGTTTTTTCCATTTGAGATTGTTATCTATATATCAGTTTTTACAAATGTTGATAGATAAACAGTGTCGGCCATCTTGAATAGCATACCGTGTTATTGCAAGGGAAGCTCTTAGGAATTGTGTGTAATAGTATTATTATTTATTTTATATGGTTGTTTAATATACCATTTGATGCCCAAGAAGATATATATATTTAACTATATATATATGCAATCATAACTCAGATATACAGTCTTGTTGCAGGGGTGGTTTCACATGTCTATTTATATGTGGATTTGTTTTCTTTAATTTGTTAAGTTGTACCGTGGTAAATCACTTCTCTTTTTTTTTGTTGATAATAAATTGTAATTTCAACATTGAAAAATAGATTGCGTTCTGCTAGTAATAACAATTGTTCAAAAAATTCTTCTTCTATCGATAAAAATATTTCTTTAATTTTACGTGCATTGACAGAGTAATATTTTTTTTAGATATGGTTGAAGAACTATTGCGAGAAAACTTGAAAGTATTTAATTTCTGGCTGAGGGATGTCATCATCAACAATTTTCGCGAGCTTTCAAAACATCCTGAAAATAATTCTACTAAGGTGGATCCATCTGAAATATTGCGTGATATTAATGTTCAAGAATTGAGCGACGCGTTGTTTCAGAAAATACCAGGTATGAGTTTTTATTAAATACTCTTTATAATTTGTTTTTATTTATTTGTAATAACTAGACTTTCGTTTATCTAAAGTGGTGAGGAATAAAATTGGCTCGTATCAAAAAATTCAAGAAAATTTGAAAAAATTAAAACAAAAACTAAAAACTTATAGATAGGTAAAAATAATATGTTTTCATTTTATGTTTTTCGAAATGTTATTAAAAAATTTCAGGTTTATTGACAGCACCGGTTAATCTTCAACCCGGTTGTTGATAATCAAGATGTATTTTTGTGACAAAAATTGGCAAAGTGTCAATAAATTTAAATGTTGGCATTGTTCTCCTCAATCGCCTGTCGAGTTAGAGACTTTGTGGGTGCCGACCACCAGATACTTTAAATGCCACCTATACGGCCACTTGAGCAAGACTTGTCAACAGGTGCAGGTGACTGCTATCGTTGGCCATTCAGAAGAAATTTGCAATAATAAAGTGAGTCTGGCTAAATGTGCAACTTGCATGAAACTTGTAATAATAAAGCGAGTCTGGCTAAATGCGTGACTTTCATGCGGTTTAACAGGCAGGCGAATCACCTGATGGGTGACCGTGATTGTCCAGAGTATGGCTGATAACAACAATGTCACTATTGGAAAGATTAATATAGCGTGCACGCACTCCACTTCTCTCTTTATTCAAAAAAATTGTGCTTGTGCAAGAACAATACATTTTCCGCGGCAAGTTCCCCGGAATCGACGCCCCATTACTGAAGTTAAAAAAGGGCACCGCCCTCGGTGCTGGAATCCTAATAGATACTGGTCGTGTTAAACCTTTATTGTTGGATGATTTGTTAGTTCAATATCAATAATAATCAATATGTGTGTACGCCCCGCGCAATGGATTGAGGGGATAGGGGTTTAGTCGAAGGACTAGTGATTTCGGGAACCACGATTCGGAAGGACTTCTTGCCTTACTTTGAGTATGACGCCTCCGCAAATCCCCGTAGTCGCCGCCGAAAATCACACAATGATGGCAAGTGAATGAGCCGATCTCTGCTTGTGATTGAAGACGGTGATATTATAGACACTATGTGATCACAAAACACAAGATCACACACAATACAATGCTGGTGTACTGGAGAATAGCCACAATGCTAATGTTATTGCGATGTCGAGATCAAACACAATATTGCTCAAGTTGGCGTCTGTTGGTGTCAAGATCACATTTCACACTGGTGGGGAAGCATTAGGATAGGTCATGGGTAAGAAATTTGGATGCGGGCATGTAACAACAATAATTTTCGCCAAATAGATCTGACTCTCTGCTTTAATGAAAAACACTTCACTTTCACCAGCGTGTGACCGACAGTTCGGTTTTATTTCTGGAAAATCTACTACCTCGGCTATTAAATATAAATATAAAGATCACCCTTCAACAGTTATTTAGATTATAGAAATGTTCTTCTTTTCAGACATTATATTCACCTTGTTTGGAAGAGAAGAGATTGCCAGCGCTGTAAAAATGTTGACATCATCTATGGAGAATCCCCTTATCAACAGGGATGTGATTTTTAACCTGATAGATGTGGCCATGTTACATTTTTTGAAGGCGTGCTTGCAACCCACTTACATGACAACGCCTCCACCCTCGGCCTAAGTCAGCAAAAGTGGCATTTTATTTTTGTCTAGTTTTAAGCGAGAATATAATTAATTTACAACAAGCCAAATCTATTTCAATAGGTTAACTTAAACATATGTATAAACCAAAGTATGTTATTATATTTATAATGAGGATTTACTGAATCCAATATCCTTAAGATACTTAAAAAATTCTTTGTCATAAAGAAGATAGTCAGTATGCATTTGGGAATGAATCAGGGCTGCATATATCCAAATCTCACGCAGTCTTATTATTATTTTTAATTGATTGCCATCTGTTGATTTTTGTGGTAAGTGTGACTGCATATTATCGATAACTAGCGTTGCATGGTAGTAACCCCCATCCCACCATATTCCTCTCCTCCCCTTCCAACATCACTTCCCTGAACGCCACCCCCCTACCAGCTCATTACTGTGCCCTCAGAATGTATATATATATATATATATATATACACGTTGCCTGATGACAAGGTGCTTCCGACCAATCAAGAATCAATTTTTGTTGCTATTTTTCATACAGTCATTGATGCCGTTTATCCCAGCTTAGTTTGGGGCGACATGCCGGAGTTGCCAAAAAGACATATCATGATTGTCATTTCTCTGGCATTAGTAAGACGTCTCCAAATCACCTTAGTTGAGATCTTTCTATGTGTAAAAAAAAATAGAGGCTCCCTTATCTCAGTTTTTCTCACTCGGTCCAATAATATCACTCCTGCTACTCCTTTAAGATATTATATTTATATCATCACATATATATGTATATAATATGTGGTTCAATTCACACAAAGAAGTCAAAAAACGAACTACCTTTAAATCAAACCAAACTATAAAATCATATTTGTTTTTTAATTTGTTTCTCAAATTTAATGAATTTGTTATTTTTAAATATGGTACATATTTTGCGTATAATTGTACGCATAGTAATAGCAGCAGCAATCAGTGTACTGATTTTTTACACTTTACTCATTTTAAAGACCCATTATGCTTGTGATATTTAAACATATATATACATATACTATATACATAGTTATAAAATTGTTAATGTAAATTACACAAACATAAAAGATTTATACTTCATTTGTGGAAGGTTGAAGAAATCAGAGATTATGTTCAAAGCAGACTTGAAGAATAGGATATGTTCTATTATTTAATAGTTTGATAATTCTTGGTGCATGTTCACATATACATATATAACTCTTATATATAAAGTATTGTAAATGACAAATACATAGATCATTTTTCGTTGTTCCAGTTTAGTTTAGTTGTGTTCAATGAAACATAATATTTAGTAGCCATTTTTTTTTGTAATAGCACATTAAAAAGATAAAAAAATTATACATATGAGAATGTGGTGTTGGAGATGTTCAATTGTTGCGCACGGTGTCATTGTCTGCAGTGACGCTTCCACACGCAGTTTCAATGTTTTCATCTGAGCATCGTGTGACGTGTAGGCATTTGTATATCATACACTGAACCTGTTTCTTCCAATTTTGCACTAAACGCTTTCACGACAAGTAATTGTATCATGCTCAATTTTGTAATGGCATACTGTCTACATGATAGTTGTAATGTATTAACATCCAGAAAGCACCGCCAGGTGGCAATTTTAAATTGGTTGCATCTTGTTGGAACACCTACATAAAAAAATTGCTGACACTATATTTATCGTATGTATACTAAATAATAGAACAACCAAAAATTACCTATTTGTTAGTTACAATACTTTGAGGGGTTGATATCTTTTTAATCATTAATTATTATTGATTTATTTGCTTTTAAACGAAAAGACAACTATTATAATTTTTTTCATTACAATTGAATATGTCACAAAATTATAGCTCTCATTTTTTAATTTAAAGTTTTAAATATACAACATTTAAATGCAGTAGGTCATTAATTGATGATAATTATTATAATTCATAATTTGGAAAAGATTTAAATTAAATTATTGCATTAAAAAAATACACCTTACATATCTCAAACACATGTGTCACACCACACCTCAAATACAGATCATTGTATTTTGTTTTAGTCTCTTCAAACATTGTCTGAATTTTGTTTCAAGTTCTGTTGGTATTCTTTTGTTTATTTTATTCATTGCATATTATTCTGTAAAATGTTACACACTTTTTTAACACATTTTTGAGACTATAAAACAAAAAAATATTATATTTTAAAATTACATAAATAGTTAAATTATTTTTTCTTCTTCTATCTTATAGTACAAAATATGTATTTTATAAATTAACATAGTTTCACTGTGCTGCTTGATTAATAAATACTGTTATATTATCACAATACAATAAGCATAACAATATTCTTGGGACTGTTATATTAATATAATCTTTTTTTTTTTAGTATTATTCTAAGTTTTCTGTAAGACTTGTTGGCTTATTCTCTTATATAAATGATCTCTCTATTTTATGTTTTAAATGAGCAATTTCTTTCTTAAAATGATTTCTTAATATTTGTAAAAGTAAGTTAGATTTTCAATTAAATTTATGCCACAGTGTGATTTTGAAGTTTGTTATTGAATAATAATAATTATATGCGTTATATTGTTCATAAGAGTAGTAATAAACTTCTGAATCATCCAAATGTCTTAAACATCTGCGATTGCCAGTTGTATGTATTAATTTATATGACCTGTGTAATGTTTTCTTATTTAAATACTAGGGTAATAAATATACCCCTGCACCCTGTATTTTATATGATTTTTTAAAATTAAAATAGTCACTGGATATTATGTTCAGTGGGTATTAGAATTGGACATACATTGTGCTCCATTTTCAATGAACGGAATCAAACATCAAAAACACGTGGATTTTTCATCAGGTTTTAAACTCAGGTTATTAGAATCAGGATATTCATATATGACCATTATTATGAAAGTGATCTATATCATGTTTCTTTCGTTTTGAGATATTTAAAGGTTTGCATTTGAATCGATTAAAAAATATTTTTATATTACACAACACAAATGTTTTAAAATTTATTTAGTCTACTAGATTTATAAATTTTTTCTAAATATAAATTTTACATGCAGCTTTATAAGGAAATAAAAATTAAAAAATAGTTGAAATAACTTACTCTATTATCAAAATAAACACTAGCGGAATACCGTTATATGTTGTAACAATACACTGAATATAACGCTTCAAATTTTTCACGATTGTTACAATTTGCATCATATTATATTAATTTGAAGCAATGTGACATGAAATAATTGATAAACTCATTTTTTTTCAATTTCTTAACTTAGTCCACTTTCATAATAATGGACACATATATAACTTTTATTAACACACATATATCTGAGTATATTTTGGAGTGAAATAACATGCAATAATAGTGTCGTCACCCAATGATTGATTTGATTATAAAATAAATGAATAGTTCATTTAAATACACGTGTTACAAAATATATACATATTACTTTTGAATAGATTGTAGTTTTCAGATAATAGAATTGCCGGATATTAGAATGAAGATCTCCGATGACCAGTGTGATCACAGTGACAGGTGCCCGCTGTATTTTTATATTTGCAGTAAAATCTTAAATTTATCTGGATTATATTCTGCTCACATGTTCAGCACAGTAACGACAATATATGAATATTAAAATAATCAATATTGGTTGAGGGATTAAATTGTTATTTTTAGATTATTATCAGAAATAATATTTGGAATTTTAATTGTTGAAATAAATCAACACTGTGGAGCACTGTGCAAAAGCAGATAGTTTCATATTACAAATGTGTACATCTTTGTAAATACATAATACACTTTGGGACTCTGACATATTTAGTAATTTTAGTAATGACAATTATTTATCATTAATTGCTGGTGTAGTTAAAAATATTATTTTTAATTTAATTCTTTACTCTGATGTTAAAATTGTTTACATAATAATTTACCAGTACAATTTTGGCCTGTATTAATGGGATTATTAATTGTGTTTATTTATTTATATCGATATTACAGTAAACATTCCATATTTAACAGCAAGACATCGAACACAAAGTGCCCAAAAAAATTCACATCAAATGGATTGAGTCCAATTTGGTACTTGGAAATTTAACGAAAAAAATGCAAAGTAATATTTGTGTTACTTCAATGACATATGTATTTCCTATGTACATATTTTGGTTTGATCATTGAGGATATTAATAAAATATATTTTTTAATGAATTGGTTGCTTACAATTCGAAATAATAGATGTCTCACTAAAAAAGTATGATGTATAAATCAAAATTAGATAATTATTTATAAGTTACTATGGTGTACTTAGTAAATCAGTTTACTGGCAACTGAATGTTTCGGATTCGTGTCCCGGTGACAACTATATTTTTCGATAGATGAATTTTTTCTGTGCAATGATTGTTTTGAAAAAGTAATAAATATTATTAAGTGAAAAAAATCTGCTGGATAATAAGCATTATGTAAAACAGTATACATATATGATTTTCAAAGATTTGGTGATACGGATCTCATAAAGCCCATTAAATACATTGTTTGAGAATATAGACAAGTGTGAATGAAGCAGTGATATTAGAATATACAGAGCAGAGGATTTTAGTCCTTATCCTTACAAGGCTATCAATTTATTCATGCAATGAGATTTTTCAGTTTATTTTGTGATAAAAAATAAACAAAGCGTTCTATTATTTATTATAAGAAAATGAGGTTTATGTAATAAAGTATTAAAAATACCGTTTTTTCATGTAAAATGTACCAGCATTAAGATCAGAAATTGAATTGTTATGTGATCTCTAATTCCAGTATTATGTAGAGACAACTTGAGGTACTATTCTATTAGTCAGCCGAATATAAATCACATTTAGAGTCAGAAATATTAAATATGCATAAATTATTATTTTTTAAATAAATTTTCAGGTATTTCAGAGTCCACATGTATCTGATGTCTTTGGTTGATGTTTAATTAAGAATCCATTGTTATCCGGGCTGATTTTCCTGAATTGTTCAGTTTACTTCAAAGAAGTCAGAAATGTACATAGAGGATTCTGAATGTAAATCTGTGCACTTATGCAATTTCTTGTCTTTTATACAACTCTATTTTTGCAATACTTTTTACAAGTTGAAAAATGCACATTGCTGTAATAAATGTAATAAAACTTCATAATTCTTTGATCCGGAAAGCAAAAAACAAAATTAGAAATTAATATCAGCTTTACTAATCTTTATGTAGAGTTGACTCATATTATATGTGTTATCTGGATGTATATTTATCTGTTGAAAGCTGTTTTGAAGAGAGTATTTTTTATAACATGGGTACCGGATGAAAATCTTGTTTTTTTATAAAATATTAAAATATATATGTACATATTTTTAGCCAGTCAGATATAATCTTACGTACGTCTGGTTACTGGGGGGTCATATGAAATCAAAAGAATAGACTGATGAATTTAGTTTAAGATAAAAATATTGGAAGTATTGTACGAATACAGTGTGGGAACTAAGACATAAAATGCGCCTTGAGAAATGTCGGCTTTCACCAGAGAAACAAGTCCGATACCTAGGGGTAAGAAATAGAGAAAGCGCTGGAGGTTTGGCTTTCGGCGCGAACCTCTGACGGCTGCCTTCCGCGTGCGCACGATATTATTTTGTAGCGCGTTCCGTTCAACAGATGGCGGCAGGCCATATTATAATATTAAATTATAAAATATTACCACACTGATATCTCCTTATAGGTTATAGAGTTTTGCATTATATCTTTGTCTCTTGACACCACTATCATTTATGGACCATAAATTCTATAGATTTTTTTTTAAAGATGACAAGTCCTTTCATTATGTTTTGTCAGCGTTCAATTTTTCAATGCATTTCTAGGTTTATTTTTATAATGAAATTTCCAATTCCTGTGAACATCGTTAGTGTTTTTTTACTGAGGTCACATTGTTTTTTTAATGATATTTGTGTAATATGAACCTTCACTTAACTCATATGAAACTTATATATTATATGAACCTTCACTTAAAAATAATGCAGTCTTAGAAAATATATATTTTTTAAAGGCCTTCTACAGATGTCCAGTGACTAATAGAAAACAGAAAAGTTGTTAACAGATTGATAACCGATGCTCAGAAAGGACCATGACAAAATTGACAATCATCCGGTACCTCTGTTATGATTTTTTAATATTTACACTTCACTAAATACTACAAATTAAAGTTTTATGACATTTTTTATTACAACTTTGGGTAAGTCTACATATTTCGAGTCCTACCTGTCCTGAGATTATATAATATCAAATGTAGTCAATAACAAGACTGTTTTTTGTCTTCACTTAATGTAAATTATGCATTAAATAGAATCATAGGTCTTCAGATAACAGTGTTAGGTTATTCCAATGGGTTACATTTTAGCAGTCACTGATATGCTAAAAACTGACCAATGGCAGAATAACTTCCATGTTTTTATTGCAGCGTTTAGTGTGATGGCTATATCTATTAAAACATTAAGATCTGATAACCAATGATTGTCTTGCTGTAAGTAAATTGATGTAAATATTTTATGTGATGTTGGATTATTTAAAAATTTGAATTTGGCCGGTGTCTGTATGAGTTATTACACATGTATGTATTTTAAATAAAAATTTGAGACTTTTTTCAAAACAAACGTAAAAAGTTGTATTTATGTATTAAAGTTATTTTTATAAGTCATCTATTTTTGTTGATAATGTAGAATTATCAATACAATATGTATAAATATTTTTGCAGTAAACATTTCACATAAAACTAATTTTTATATATTTTGGTAGACAACTCACAACATATATATATATATATATTTAAAACATGTAAACGTGGGAGAGGTATTCAGGGTTTGTTTTTGGAACAAATTACGCAAAGTTTCTCCCTAAGAACAGATCTTTAATTCAGATTTTTGGAATTGGAACAGTGTTACACACATTTTGCTATTCCGGAATTGATTTGTGATATGAATTTTAAATATAGATGGTATATATAAAGAATTGTTTGAAAACTAATGAATAAATATAAATATTAAAATAAATGAGATTTTTATTATTATAAATTTTTAACTTTTTTAGTGTATTTTTGGGTTTTGATTTAAAAGTGACTAAAACAATATATGTTATACTGGTTACCATGGTGACTAGGGATTCTGTGTCGAAACAACCTAGGAATCCCATGGTTTTTTGCGACTTTTAAAATAAATAACTCGAGAATGATTTTTCTTAAAATATGTAGAAATAAATGTATTTATCGAAAAAATATTTTAGTTGGCGACTATTGCGGTACAGCAGGTTGCGATCTAGCGGCGGGTAGTATACGTGTATCAATTCTTGTAGCTTATTACTACTAACAAAGCGAAATACATGGTCAGCTATAAAGATTATGAAGGGAATGTTTTTGTTGGTTTGTTCAAACAGGGGATAATGTAAAATGTGATGTAAATATTTAGAATAAAATCGTGTCATCTTTTGATTAAATAAAATTTAGATAGGGTGAAATTATTTGTAAAATGTTATTAGGGGACTTCAGTTTGTTTTTGATTTTGACCAAATATATACCTACATTATCTTTGACTTAATGTGTTTCTTTATCAATTGTTTTTTTTTTATAGTCTGAGTTTTGTGATTTGTATAGATCAGTTTATAAATGTAAGCTTAATTTTATTTTTAAAAAAACTACTACATAATAATTATTTATCAAACAATTTTTATTTGATTTAATATGGAGAATATCCATTATATCTACTATTTATATTAATATGTTTTGTTTAATTTAATTAAATTAAATTCTTTGTCTCTATTTCCGGGAAATCCCGGAAATTTTGACGCTTGAGACTCGGGAATTTATAAAAGTCGAGAATACAGAATCCCTAATGTGACACATATTTTATTCAGTACCCATAAATGTCAAACTTATATATTTACACTTTTTAGAAATTCAAATGTTTGAAAAGTCACAACGTGCACATCTTTTAGAATTAGAATTGTCCTTTCACGTCCTGGTAGGTAGGTTTTTTTTATAAATTCAGTACTTACATAGTACCTACCTATTTTAATTAAAAAATATATACATAGCATCTCCTTATACAGAGTACAATGCTAAGGAATCGTTTTCTGACAAATTAAATTTTAAAATGTCAAGATAGATTAATTTTTGAAGTTTGAATTGTAAATCTAGTTAGATTGCAATGATATTTGTACAAGATAAATCTGTAATAATTAATAAAAAATCATACATGGATATTATTATTTTGATGAGAAATTTATGATGTATTCATAAATAAAAAAAATAATTTTCAATTTGATTGATTCGAGATTTTAATTTTCACCATTATCCGACAACGTTCCCTAGCGATGCATAGTTAAACAGAATTAGAGCCTCTTTGCATCGTCTGTCGGTCTTTGGCCACAAAAGGTGTTGCACATATGTCATGATGTGTTAGTGTCCAAATAATTAAGTATTTTTTTTTGAGATTTTTATAAAATTATTTCCATTTTCCTTTGTTTGATAATAAATAATGTTTTCAGCATTAAAAAATAGGTTTTATTAATTATAATACTTAACATTTTTAATATCGGTGTTGTGGTGTCCAACAGTATCTTATAAATGTGTAATTTGAAGCTTGTGTCAGTTTACTTTATAATTCATTTCACAGGAATTTCCACAAGGGATTATGTACCCAGCATAGACTGTTATTTTATCAGAAATAGTTGATTATGTCCAAGAACACACGATTACTGGATTTTCACCTACAAAGGCACTGTTATTAAACAAATAATAGGTATCTCATACAGACGAAAGTTATTTTTTTATTATATTTAATGGAAAAAATATGGAAGTATGGGGTAATTACAGGGCTTACGACTTGTATGCAACGTTCACGATTCCACCCAATCAACCTCCGTATCTATCAAATTTTTGAAAGTTGTATATATGTGGAATCACTTCGAATACCACTACACTATCACCATTATGGACTAAATTTGATATTCATTTCCTTGAAACAGCATATATGTCACAATGAAAATCTAATTATTATTTTTTTAATTATTTAAAGCAATATTCTTTATCTGTAAAATATTTTTAACACATATACTAGGATACGCCTGAAAAATCAATATTTTAAAATTTTTATATATTTTATTATTTTGACCAGTATATTATTAGCAATTATATATTGAATAGATCCATGTTCGAATTCCGGTAGCAAACAAATATTTTTTCAGCAATATTTGAATATGTTCAAGAACACACAATTACTGGATTTTCACCTATAGAGGCACTGTTATTAAACAAATAATAGATATTTCATAGCCCTGTAATTACCCATACTTCCATATTTTTCCATTAATAAAAAATAGCTATGTCTCTATGAGATATCTATTATTTGTTCTTTTATCTGTTTTATCAATTTTGGAATTATCGATTTTTGGGTCCGCAGGGTCTAGCAAAAAGTGATTTAACAATAATGGATTTCTTACTGTTAGTAAAGGATAAAAAGCCATTGCAATGAAAGCAGTATGTTTATATCCAAAAGGAGCATACTTTAACAGGATAGGAATTTATCGGGGATAGACTTATGGCTAATTTGCAATTCAAAAAGTGTAATTTATATAAATAATACTTGATGGAAATATCCAGTTGTCATTATAATTAAATTCAGCTTTTTTAATATCTCTCAGGATCAACCTATTGTGCAAAAATGCCACAATGGGTTGCCTTCATAGCTAATGGACGTGTAATTTAATATCCATTATATAATGTGTATATAGATTTATTATATTATTTTAAAATTACCATAATCAATTTTTCAGTATTGACACGGTACATTAAGTTTCGTCTAGATTTCCAAAAGTGTGGGGGGATACTTCAAATTTGTGCTGAAATATAAAAAAAAAACAAAGACTGAATGCTGTCCACTATTTAGCATTTATGATGAAGCGAGAGTGTTTGATGGTTGCGTAAGAGTAAGGAATTTATGTACTGAATATAAGTCAAGAATTCATTACCATTTTGAAACTATAAATACTTAATAATAATCAACATTTAATCTAGTCAATATGCAGAGATTCATGGAAATTTAAATGCAAAGGGAATTCAATGGCATCTAATGTTTATTATTTTTAACTTTGATTTATACTTGCCCTGTCGATTTCTGATGCTTTGAAACCCTACAAGACTTAACTTCGGATTATACTCTGATATGAATATAGGATTATCATATCTTTACAGGATCATCAATGGTATGATAGACTGCCCCCAGATTGTTGGGTTGCTTGACTTTCACGCACCATTGAGGTCATCGAGGCACAATTCATTGTTCTATTACAGGGGTAATGTCAGAACACATGCAATAGCTAACTCCGCAGTCCCCAGATTGGATTCTTTGGGGATGAATATGCGGAGGCAGTCTTCATTTTTGCTGTCTATGTTAATGTCTGAATAGGGCATGTATAATAATAATAAATATGTAATATTATAAAATGATTTAATTTTTAATATTATTTAATAATACACCATGCGGTTGTACACTTTCATATGATCATTGTGCAAATTTGAGGTTCGACATAAATTATGTATAAATGTGAATGAGGCAAGAGTTTTGTGTCAGGACATAAGAATGTGGCCCTCTATTCTCTTTGCCTACGACGGGATGGTAAGTTAGTACTCCACTTGGATTGTATAGTTATTTAAAATTCCTTTTAGAATATTGCAAAAATATAATTAAAATATATGAGATTAAGAAGTTAGATTTGTATAGCGGTCAGATCACATACTTTTGAAGAGAGGGCCAAAGATAGCAGCGATGAATTCAGCTGGAATGCATTAGTTTACTGTTTGACTTTAGCTCGCAATCCGTCAGCACCATTGTGCCAAAGTTTGAAAACCAACAAAGTATTTAAGAACGGGCCATTAAAATTATCTGCTCTGAAATCATATCCAGTTGTGTAAAAACTCAAATAATGATCATAATATCATCAGTATCAGTAGCAAATGTCAGCAGTGAAACATAGATACTATATACTTTCATAACAGTTTAAAATGAAGTTTTCCATCTACATACTATTATCGATTAACCTTGTTTCCTTTGTAAGGGGAGAAGGTAAGTCAGTTGTTTTATATTATATATGTATTTGAAAATCTTGAATGATCTTTTACAGTTTATGTTAAATTTTATTTTAATAAGTGGGTTATAAATTTAGATTAAATATAGTAGTTTCTTAATTATCTGGAGTAAAAAATTTAAAATTCGTCCACTTGCATCAATTTCGAAATAAATCCCTCCAAAAGTGTCGCCACTCTCTATTCACGCAGGCGTCCCCGTCTCAAACTCCATAAACCCAATATAAAAATAAAAGCATACTCTGGATCCGCGACATCAAATACCTTGATGTTATGCCGGATTCCAAACTTACGTGGAGCAAACACATTAAAAATAAATGAAGCGCTGCATCACGTGCACTCTGCATAATGTATCCACTATTAGGCGGGAATAGCAAACTTATTATTATTCTATCATACAAGGCTGTCCTAAGGCCTATACTCCTTTACGTAGTCCCCGTCTGGGCTCACGCAGTCAAGACATAAATAAAATATAGATCTTCCAAAACAAGGTCATCTGGCTAGCACTGGGTGCACCTAAATGGACAAGGATCACTCAACTCCATCACGATTCGGGCATTCTCCCCGTAAAAGAGTTCATTAAACATTTCTCCAAGCGTTTTTATGCTGGCCTTTCCAAGCACCAAAACCCCACGATAAACTTTTGTCCAATTACGATATAACGGTCCCCTCGCGTATCAAACGCTCCAAAACCGTTCTCCTTTAGAGGTTAACTACGACACTGCCCCAGCTAGCAGTCCCTGCCCCATTATTGCAGAAATTTTCAAACTTAAACAATAATAATAATATTTTAACAGGCCCATAGGGCATACTTTATGATGAAGGAACAAGGGGTCTATTAGACTCTGGAAGCCTATATATCAAAGTTCAAAGCTTGAATCAATTATACACCAAATATAAACATGCCACTTCATTGACTAGGATTTCTGGTGAATGACATGTTCACAGTTTCACTAAGTTTTATTTTCATTTGCATTTTGTAAATTGCCCCGGTGTTAATCTGAGATTTTGGTATTATAAACCACATTATTTGCGCAAAAGTATTTCTGTTTACAAATGCTCGATGAGGAATTTGTGTTGCATTTGATATTTCTTAATTATTCAATATTAAAATAATTCTCCTGAACCAAAGAGAACTATGCAATTTTCCTGACAATTGAAAAATACAAATTGATTATATTTTTATATGAATGCAACTTCTGAGTTTTTGAAATGATTGATATAATCAATGCAGACAATTTAAATTGAAATATTAATTAGGTATTTTTAATGGCCCAAAAGCAGATTTAGAATGCAAATTATTCAATAAGCTATGAACTAACTTACCATCACGCCGTTTTGCCGGGGTAGGCAGAGAGGATAGAGCGTCACGTTCTTCTGTCCTGATGCACAGTTCTTGCCTCATCAGGTTGATAAAATATGTATAAATTGTGTTTGTAAAGGTATTCTATCAGATGCGATGAAGAAGAGTATTGTCAAGTTGGGCGAGGCTTGTTTGAAGTCTGTCGGAGCTACATTAGAAGAAGTTGAGCCATTGAGAGCCGGTCCTCCTTATGAAGGAAAAGCAGCTTGCGTGTTGGCCTGTATACTTGACAAGGTATAAGATGTAATTATTTTTTTGGTACAAGGATAGAAGGTTCGTATGAGTGAATGTGTCGAGTTTTAAGACTTGTTAATTGAAAATATACAAAAACCTTTTGAAATATAGTAAAGCTTCACGGGGTGAAAAATTGAATTATATATTATAAAACTAACATTTAAAGATTATTATTTATTTTTGTTGCAAATTCATTATTGATACATAAATTGATATATTCAGAATGTATGAAATTATATAAAAACAATGTAAAAATCGTGTTTAAAACGTTTAAAAAATATCAACTAACTAAAAGATAATCGCCGCCAACGTGGGACATTTTTCTTATAAATAATTGATTAACAAAAGACTTTGTCTCTAGCTCATTTTATTTCAAATCATCTAATAAGAAATAATGAATTGATAAGAAAGTAATTTTTATTCATTTATATTAACTAAGTTCTTGTCGGTATCTCTGTCCTGGACAGAAGTTGTCTGCAATTGCCTTGTTCATTGTTCGGTGAATGTATTTTATCAGGGGTTTCGTCTACGTATTTGACATAAGTCATTAATAAATAATAAAATATTTCAAGAGCAAATTTTTACAATGAATTCATGTAAAAATATATTATACTAAGAAAGGCTTTTAATCATATTATTATTAAGTTTTCTTTCGATTGACTAAAGTAAGTAAACTACTTTTAATATATAAGTATCATTTTTAGAAATATGTTAGAAACCAACATTTACAGTTAAAAAATCACACAAATGTAAACCACACCATGTTAAAATAAACATATTTATTTATATGTCCAGTACATAGGTGGTAGTTTTAATTTTAGACAGGACACCAAATTTTCTCAAGTTATTTGTCTTCTTAATTTGTTTTTTTATAAGGTCCATGCTTGAAAATGATTGCTCGTAGGAAAATCAACCCTTCCTACATAAACTAGCACATTTATAGTTGTTATAATATTTCACATGTATTTGATGCATTTTTAAGTGGTAGTATTTTTTGTTTGTTGTATATTATGTTCAATAGAACTGAATATAATGTAATACATATATAATTTTTTTTATTATGTATCAAATATGTGATTTACGTATTTGTTAATTACAATACTTTATGAAAGAGTCAGTACATTGAAGTGAAGAGCAAATTTTGTCTTTATTGTATGAAAATAATACATAAATACATCTAGAACTATCTTAAAT
This sequence comes from Eubasilissa splendida, assembly GCA_031772225.1. Classification (NCBI taxonomy): domain Eukaryota; kingdom Metazoa; phylum Arthropoda; class Insecta; order Trichoptera; family Phryganeidae; genus Eubasilissa; species Eubasilissa splendida. The sequence continues at coordinate 16,385,038 of CM062864.1, forward strand.
TGATATGATTATCGTCAGAATATCGTATTATACTGTACTTTTCTCACCACTTTATTGCAGGCTGGTATAATGAAAGGCAAACAATTTTCAAAGAGTGGATTCATGACGGCGGTCACTCCATTTATATTCACGGATCCAAGGAAAATAAAAAGAATGCATGAAGTTTCCAGTGAATGTGAAAAAGAGGTATGTCTTTATTTTTTTTATTAATATTTCAATCATTACAGAATCCGACCAGTTATTGTAAGCCAGAATGGACATTTATACTTGCAGTCAATGTTCTCTCTGTTTGGATCACGGTGTACATATAAAAAATCTTAGTGCAATTTTAAAGACCAATGCTGCCAAGAAAATAAGTAAAATATTACAATACCAGTATAAGGCTACTAGTAGGGCCTGGTTCGACTACATTACTAATGAAGATGTGTTAAGATGCATAAATATGTCAAGAGAACTAGTAATAACTATTAAGGAAAGCTGCATACTTCAAACGTATTCTCCGCAATGAAAAATATGATATTTTACAACTCACAATGTAGGCGAAGATAGAAGGCGAAATACCAAGTAGTCTCTACAAGGGCTGTATGATAAGTACCTGTGTTTAATGACTGATGGTGCCACTGACGCAAAATCTGCATACCATTGTTTAACACCATCTTTCAAATGATACCTGTCAAAATTTCAGACAAATTTATTGAGTAGTTTTGTTTTGATAGCTGTTGAAAGTGGGCAAGTTTGTGTTTGTTTGCAACAATGGAAAAAGAGCAATATCGGTCAGTGATTCAATTATTTTTTGAATGGAAAACGTGTGAGAAAATTAAAGTGAAGTTGCATGCCGGTTATAAGGATCATGCACCTTCGATGACTACCATCAGATATTGGTTTAATGAATTCAAGCGTGGCCGAACATCCGTTTTTGATGAAGAGCGCTTAAGCCGCCTGATTGAGGTGACTACGGAGGATATGGTCAACAAAATCCATATTGCGTGAGCAGACTGCCGGGAGACGATCAAAGAGATTGCTTAGATTGTAAATTTCTCAATTGGGCATGAGAAAGCTATCCGTGGAATGGGTGCCACGTTTGCTTACAGTGGAACAAAAACGGAATTGCATGACAACTTCGGAGCACTGTTTGGACATGTTTAAGCGCAATCAGAAAGAGTTTCTGCGGCGTTTCGTGATTGTTGACGAAACAAGGATCTATTACTACATGTCAGAAATAAAAGAACAGACAAAACAGTGCACTTCACCTTGCGAACCTTCTTCAAAGAAGACGAAAATGGTTTCATCGACCGGACAGGTCATGGCCACAGTTTTTTGGCGAAGTATATTCACCGATTAGTTAGAGAAGGAATGGACAATCGCGGGGCAGTACTATGCTGATTTGGACATTTGGTATTGCTGACGAAAAAATGGCCCCATTTGGTGAAGAAAAAAGTGCACTTTCATCATGACAATGCACCAGCTCAGTCATTCGCAATCCCCACAGCAAAATTGGTTGGATTATGAATTACTGCCTCATCTACCCAATTCTCCGGATTTGGCTCCATGCGATATCTTTTTGTTTCCAAGCATGAAAAAATGACTTGGCGGAAATCGGTTAAAGTCAAATGAGGAAGTCATCACCGAAACAGAGGCCTATTTTTGACAAATCCTATTTTTTGGATGGCTTAAAAATTTGTAATATCACTGGACTAAGTGTATCGAGCAGAAAGGAAACTATGTTGCGAAATAAATTTTAAAAACATTTTTTAATGCGTTTTCTTCCTTAACACAGGTACTTATCATATAGCCTTCGTGGACTTAACATTTTCCTAGTTCTATTAAAAACGCATTTCCCCAAGACTTACTACATCAAAATGAATTTGATTTTTTCATTAATTTTGTACAGTTCATGTTTTCTACTTCTTCCTCTGCTCCATAGCGTTATCATTAGAGATTCCAACTATTTGAATATCAAATAGTAAAATTAAAAATATTCAAATAGTTTCTAAAGTATGACAAGAGCATGAATTATATTTGAAATATCAGTATTATACGTAAGTACATCAAAATTTATAAGAAAACGAGCTAATTTACCATAAACTCTTTATTTATTGTAGTTTTAAAAATAACCATTGAACGTTTCGTATTTTAAATTTCTTAATTTTGTTTTTATCGTTGCTGCACTTGAAAATACCAGCTCAGTAGCCGTTGACGTTGGCTTAACTGTTAAAAGTGTTTTAAATAGTAGATTATAACGTTTCTGTCCTTTTTTGAAATTGTCCAAATATCTTTTTATTAGATTATTTGAACAAACATTTGTAGTTTCTACGAGGGATAAAATGATGCTTCTTAATTCAGTCTGCAATTCGGATGTCGATGAACTCTTCGAACAAGCAACAGGTATCTCTTCCGCGTCCGAATCAGAATCCTGAGACTTGTTTAATATTCCACCCTTAGAAATTAGTATGAATACTATTTGAATAGCTGCATAAATATTCAAGTGTCAAATAGTAGAAAAAGGCTGAGTTTGAATCTCTAGTTATCATAAGATAGCTTCTTTAATTATTACATAGATATCTCAAAAATAAACTATTTCACGCAGTTTGGATGGTAATGGTGACATATTCTGGAAACTGCAGGATCACATTTTGGAGCTAGTCACCCTTCAAGCGTCAAAATTATGAAGATTTTAAGAGACTTCCAATGATTCAAATTTAATTTTATAAAGGCCTGGAGAAATGTTAATAAAACTCACTGGGCATTGCATTAATCAGCATCAATACTCACTTTTAGTTTTCTAGGATTCTATAATAAGAAGTGTTTAAAATTTACAGATATCCATGGCTGCACAAGATGAGTGTCAAGCAGCTAATCATGTGGTGATCTGTTTGAGAAAGAAAATTCCGCAAATAGCCGAAATCAAGTTCTGACTTGCTCAAGCCAAGCTCGTTTCTGAGCAGCTCAGCATAAGGGGTACCATTGATTTAAAGGATGTTGTGTATATTTTGTACAATTATTTAGATTTTATTTGTTCATATATATAACACAAGCTTTGCATACCTTGCCTTTTATTTTATACACTTTTGTATGTGAACCAAAATTTGTGTTTGTGTATTTGTAAGGATGGGAATGATGTCAAAAGACGGGTGACCATGGGAAATAAACTGCCTTGAGTGCATAACAACAGAGTTCTGGTGCCAGCACTAATGAAAAACCTGAAATTGCCAAGAGAAGAATGAAAGTAGACAGAACAGTCGCTCTGGAAAATGGGTAGGAAATCAATATACGTTAGTGAAGAATGAACAAATTAGGAGCGAATGTAGATCTATTTGCAGCAGTGATGAGCTCAAAGTCTCGAACAAAGTCACACTATCAGTGATTGAATATTGTGATTTATTTTTTTAATATATGGTTGTGAACCTTGATTTGGCGCATGCGCATTTGAGATGAAAATATTCATGAAGGAATGACATTATAATTCGTGATCAGCGCCATCTAGTAGATTCTGCCAAAACGTTTTAAGCATTTGATCCGAAAACCCACTTTTTTAAAAATGTTTTCATTCTCTTTGTGATGATATCAAAATTAGATATATAGTGGAACCCTGATTTTAAGTTTTTGAAGGGACCAATAAAAAAACTATGTAAACAGAGTGAAAATGTAAATTAGAGGTATTAAAAAAAAATCCTTTGTAGGAACTATGTTTATGGGATGAGCAGACACGTCTTCTTCTTTTGTCAAGTTTTTGTTTACACAATTGTTCACTACTTCATCTCAATTTCCACTATGTCTGATGTTATTACATTGGAGTCAACGTCTAAGTTAGTCTGCAAGGGTTATTCGTGAATTCTTTTTCAGCCATCAATGTTGTCTATACTATCTTCTACGCAATTTTCTTGCTGATTACAGCTTGTAAAAAACAATAAAACATACAAATTACGTAGGTATGAGAATGAAAAATGCGTATATATGACAAACAAATGACTAACACACTCTTGGCTTTATGGTGAAAAGCGAACTGGCTGAACGAATTTCAATAAATTTTAAACGGAATCGTGGGAAAGACAAACGTAAAATAGGGTTTGTAATGTACTAAAATGACACGGGACTGCAGAATAACACGCAGATGGAGGGAAAACGTGAATTTCGGGCTTGTAAAACCTGGGTTCCACTGTATATTAATTATTAATGCTAGAATGTTTTTTACACAAGTTTTAATAATATAAATTTATTTATTTTGTGTATTGTGAGTATTGGTAATGAAACTGCAATCACAGTCACAGTTTTCAATCATTGATTTATTGAATACCAATTACAATCACACCAGTGAGTCAAGAGTAGCATTTTTTCTCATCACTAATTTGCATTGCAAATTATATTATCATTAATAGAAACAGTTGCTAAGATGGCATGTGTAATGAATGAGTGAGGAGATGGTGGTAAAGAAAATATACCTGGCTTTCAATATCTTGATATTAAAAAGTTTAACAATTGACGAGCATGCATGAGAAGATTAATGAAAGTGAATGATGGTACAAGAGTGGTACATCAGGACGGAAAAGCGCGGCAAAACAGCGTGGTGATACCAACACAATAGCTTTAATATCTAGAGAAAACAATATTCACCTTGTATAACCAAAGTCTAATGTTAACTTGACAAAAAGGGTTAAACAGAAATGATTTTTCAGAAAACTTATCACTGTAAAAAACATATTTAGAAAAAATTGAACTTTTTTGCAAATATAAAATGTATAATAATATACTTTACTTTATTGTATTAATCAACCTATTTTTTATTTTTTTTGTAACCCTTTGGAATATTTTTAGATAACATTGGTATGATTTTAGTAGGAGAGGGATGATTTTTTAAAAATAACAAAAACAATTTTTTTTCCAGATGTATATTAAAGCAATTTTACAAAAGCAATCATTACACATAACACAAAATAATAACTATGACCTCGATCTAAGGTCATCAGATGATATTTCACTGATTAGAGAATTAATATTTTTTTTATGCATAAACAATGTATGATATCAATGATGATATCATCCGGTAACCTTAGAAGTGTTTAAACGTGGATCATCTTTTCATGGATAAAAAACATTATGGCAGTATATAAATCAACTAATTCTAACAAACACATTGAAATAAATATAAACACAATGTTTTCATTCTCGTCCAGAGATAGATCCAATTCAAAAAAGGTCGTCGGGTGAAAGGGGTTTGGAATATTAAAATTTGCCGGTAAAACATAACATACTGAATAAAATAAACTATTGTTAACTACAAAATATTCAACAGTGCAAATTTCTTGAATGTTTTATTATAATATTATTTCATATTTGGGGGAGTCTTGGTTTGATTTTTAATAATAAAAAAAAAAAAACAAACAGTAAACATGATTAATGTAATAAGTTGTCACAGTTTGTATTGACATTTTTTATTATTATCTCTGAGAATATAAATTGGTGAACCGTTTCTAAATGAAGAAAAAAAAATATTTAAAAAAACATCTTGAACTCCACAAACATTTTCAAGCTATCTTTTAGATTTATGAAATTATTTACACTCAACATGTCCAATGTTAAGTTATTATCGTTATTAATATATACTACATAAAAATGATAGACATTTTTATAATGGTGTTTGGTGATATTCTAAATTAACTTTTTATACATAATTTATTTATATTTTAACAGTCTAAAGATTACCAGTGTGACAATACATAATATTTTTTTTTGAGAATCTCTTCAGATGTTGAAATAAATTTTACAGTGAAATGTAAACAAATTCTAAAATAAAGCTTAATTGACACAATATTTGAATTATAACATAGTATAGAAATTATACACCATTCTAATAAATTATACTATTATGAACAAAACAAATCAATTGTGAAAGAGATACGTAATATTTGAATTCATTAAAATCACGAGACGGCAATCTTCAGCAACACCATAGACAATAATAATATTGTTATTTGTTACAGTTATCTGGTAATCTTTCAACTGCTTCATTACATGACAATTTATGATAATCGATACGTGTGATATATACCAAAATGTTTTCATCTTACGCTAGCCTACGCCTTACGGAAGATCTCACTAGTGAACACGAAGCATTTAACCTAAGATTGATTAATAATATATTGAAATCAATTGTATGTCTGTCAATGGTGGTAACACAACAGTACACAACAGTTGAAACACAATGTTTTGCATAAAGCTACTGTTTTTATTTTAAACATCATAGAAAAATATTTAAAGAGATATTTTTGCAGAAATTAAAAGATTTTAGCAATATTTTCTGCATCTTCAACATACAAGGTTACCAGCCGAATGATACTATAATTTTTTAATGTGGAAATCAACCTAGAAAATGTCAGTATTCTTATTATAATATAGATCGATTAAAAATATTAATAATCGTCTCTTGTTGTAAAACTATTTTTCAATGTTATTATTTCCTATTTTAATTAAATCATTTTTTTTTAATGTTGCTGTACTAGACAAAATATCAGTCTCCGTCAAAAATGCATATTTAAAAAAATATGTAAACGACGTGAATTACTGCAAGTTTTCGATAAAATATAACAAGTTAGATATTTGAGTGTAAATGATATTGTTATTATTTTAATTTTTTAATTTGCATTTAAATTTATAGCTGATTTTAATTAAAGAATGTCACATGTTTTGTATTTTTTGAACATTCTCACATATGTACTTAGGAATGAAACCATGCAACGGCACAATGTATATATATAATATAATTAATTTCATTTTAAATGTGATGCGTACATATTTATTAAATCTAAAGCTACTGATGAAAATCAAAACTAAACTCTATCCTAACATTCCAAATGATTCAGTCTTCAGTGTTTAGTTAAGAACACTGTATATGTTATTCCTTCAGTTCAGTTTCCGCAAACTCCAAAGTATTCATTATTATTATCTTAAATTTCAATTTTAAAAAAACATAAAATTTACTATTAAAAAACGTTTAAAATGACACATGGCAGTGTATGCATGTTTTTTTTAAAAAATAATAAATTCTTACAAATACACAAGTCATTATAGTACATACTTTGAATATTTCGCAACGGCTATAAGATTACAAATTTCTGATTGAAAAAAAATGTGACTAAACAATAATCGAACCAAATAAATATAAAATTACTACAAAATAAAATAAAATGATTTTAAGCTATACAAAATATAACAGTGTTGATTTAAATATTTAAGCTTTGCTGACTAACTAATTCTTTCTCTGCTTTATAAAGTTAAAAATAAATTAATCCCTTCTTTCATGCTCTTCTAAGTATCATTTTTCAATTTATAAATCAACCTCACATGTATAAAATAATGCAGCAAAATGAGAAGTACGATGAAAGAGTCAATAAATTAGTAGAAAAAGTGCTTTCAGCTTATTACATATAAAATCAGGCATAATAATTGTACCATGAAAACAGAGAGGAAAAATAAGGAAACATTATTTCTGGGACACTAATTATCTGCTACTCAGTTTACACAATATATTTAATTTTACATAATGTGTGATGCACTTATGTTACGGAGTGCGTCGTAAATAAACTTTTGCAAAAATTTACCGAGAAAACAAAAAAAAAAATATATGTGCTCGATCGCAAATACATGGTGTGGAACTGAGGAACTATACGACCACTTAGACAACTAATATGATCTCTTACAATAATTATTCATCGATAAGTGCACATTAAAAAGTGACATATAAATACACTTATATTTAAATATGTGATAACACTAGTGTTCGTCGAGTGGCCGGGTAAAATGCTGTCCACAATAATGATGGCGTGTTACGTAAGCCGACACAACTACTCAGATAAAAATAATGCGAACATCATTATTGATTATTTGAAAAATGAAAAGGTGTAAACAAAGAAAATTTTAATACTGAGTTGTAATGTATCAAAATCGGTACTTTAATCGTTGAAGCCTTGGGGACGAAACACCATGGAATAAATAATTACAGATGGCAGTTTAGATTTTTTTTAAATACCGTCTCTTTTAAAAAAAAAAAAAACACATTGTTAATTTTTTCTTCAATATTGATGAAATGATAAAAAATGACTAGCACTTGAAGAAATACACAATTTTTACAGAACCCTCGATTGTACGATGTTTGAAGGTAGAATGCAACGGGATCTAACCACTAAAAATATATATATATATAATATATATGATTAAAAATATAACAATCAAAATGCTAATATTGAAATAGCGTTACTAAGCATACGCAAGGCTTCATTGTAAACCTAATCGAGTGTACGTATGTACAAGCTGCAATAAAATGTTTTGGAGTGTATTACTCGTAGCGTTGTGTTCTTGTTTTATTGATGTATAATTGGGAGAGCATTACGGCCGACATTGTCGGCGCCGACTGTCAATGAAGCGATCCTGAAACGAACCAAATCGACATGTTACCCAGAGCAAACTGTAAAAGAAATTGAATATAGACATCATTCAAAAAAAATTTCACAGCGGATGTCCGCATGATTCTTGTTTTAATTAGTGAATTAATGAAATTTATTTTGTGAACCTACCTGTGGTCAGGTTGTGTGACGAGGGAGTCTCCATGAAATGTGATTGCTTCTTCCTAAATAAAAAAATATTTTACAATTCAATGAATAAGGGAAAAACAAAGATATGTACACATTTTCTAATTTATAATGCCTCGCAATTCCAAGTATCTAAAATTAAATTTAATTAATCCATCCGCCTTCCTTAGCCGGGTGATGCACGGTAAAAAAATTAATAAGTTATGGAGAACACATTTTTTCTTCTTCGTGAAGTTGCATTTTCAGAACAGTTCTGTGGTATTTTAATACAAATTAAATAAATCAATTAGAAAAAATCTACCGGTAGCAACTAAATATTTTTTCAATAGATTAAATAAATAAGTATTGGGTTGTTTAATAAGTCTGCAGTTTTGTTCAATTATTTATTATAAAATCAAATTTTTAAACAAAAATTACAACATTGATATATTCTCCATCATAGTGCAAGACTTTTTTTATCAATTTTTTGATACCTTTTTTTATAAAAATCGGCTGGTCTGGTATTACAATAGTTATCGAGCCATTGTTGAATGTAACGTCACACATTTGATTGGAGAGTTACCAAAAAAGGTGATAATCTGATGGAGCGAAGTCGGGAATGTAGGGTGGATGCCGCAGAATTTCCCTTTGGAAGCATTGGAACCTTGATTAAAGGTGAAAAGTATGAACTTGACACTCAAAAATTAAGAAAAACTATAAGATACAGGAAAACGACAACGCTGATGTTTTAGAGCAGAAGAAATACTATTGTATAATATGTCATTTTTTGTCACGAAAAAATTAAATGGCAGGTAAATATAATTTAAAAAAAAAACGCAGCCTTAGTCAACTTTCAGTTTGGTACTTTTCACCCCATACCCGCAAGAAACAAAAAACAGTTAGTACATATTAGGGGTACCAAATAAGAATGTTGTTTTTTTAAATAAAAGATTTGAATGCTTATAAAAATAAAACAATTCCGCCGCTAAATGGTCAAGTTGTTCACAATACAATTGTGCATTTATCGTTTGTCCAGGTGTGAGAGCTTCAAAGTGAATAATGCCTTTGCAGTCCCAGACAAAATGATTTTTTTCATTGTGAGGCCGGGCTTAGCGGTGGGTTTTGCTACCTGTTTTTAAAATGGTGTTTCTGATTCCATTTCCAAAAGTTGTTCGTATACGTCTATTTGATCGCCTATGTGTTCTTTGTTTAGTTTGTGCGGTATCCATTTTCCATGTCTCCACACCTTGCCGATTTTTTTAAAGATGCAATTGAATGCTCGACCATGAGTATCTGAGTTTGTCTGCGATTTTTTCAAGATAAAGTTGGATTTCGACAGCCAGTATCACATCATCCACTTTAATAGGTCTTCCACTTACAGGGTTATTTTTTAAATCAAAATTTCTTGAACCATCTTTGATACTTAAAATAATTTTAGCGGCACTTGTTGCTTGTCTCTTTCTTCAAGAAATGATATAAAATTTTCAAATAAATTCTTTGTTTGGTACAAATTGTGGTCCATTGTAAATAGGGTTGTTAAATTTCAGTTTTATAAATTACAATTCACTCTTGGTATGTATAGTCACCAAAATAACACAAAAAACGTTGTATAAGGGCAGCAGTCAAAACGCAACTAACTGTTGAAAACAGTAAATGAAAATAAACAGTATTCTTTTATGGTACACCTATTTGAATTTAGCATATCAATTTTAAAATATTCATTCTGGCTATAAAATCAAGTACAAACATGTTTATCTCAATTCTGTCAAATGAATAGTGATAGTTTTGCTTCTGAATCACTCAAACGCTGGATGCTAACTTCGTTTGACAAGCTCCCGGAACAGAACTCATTTGTGTGTAGAGGACTTAATTTACAGTAGTTAATTTTTTAAATAAATAAAGGTTTATATAAACTCTTCATTTCCTGGCATTATTGATGGATTACTATAATAGGTTAACCGCAGCTCAGACCAAAACACACTTTATTCTTTAATAAAATTTGATATACAAAATATATGTACATGAAAATTCTAATTAACCATCAACTTAATTAATCTAAATTCATCTTAAATTTAAAATATATTAATTATGACAAATTACTTACAACAAATTTTCATTGGAGACAAAATTTTTGTTATTGAAGATAGCAGGATTGTTCTCGGAAGGATAGGGTCCCGCTCGAAATATTTCTGCAAATAAAAACAAAATATTGTAACAAAAAATGTAAAAACTGTTTTATTGCAAACGTCTAGAAAGAATGTTGAAAATAAGGGTTTATAAATGCAATTCAATATTATACTTTCTTCAGATTATTATATATTCATAACTATATAAAAAAAAATGACTATGGATATGAAATACACATTCATGAAGATGGATGATAACATTAAGTGATGTGAAAAAAAAAAAAAAGTTTTATAATAAAGGAATGTCAGACAATGGAAATGTCAAGTGTTAATAATAGAAAAAAAATAAAAATAAAATAAAAACCAACATTACAATTTTACTAACTATTGCTGGCGTCATCAAACTGTCTCTGGTGGAGGGCATCGGATGAACACATTTGGAAATCCTGCAAATAAATTGAATTGATTTTAGCGATATTGATGCAAAATCTGACTTAATTCATTGCAAAAAATCAATACAAATCGAATTATGAACATTACACATCCGTGTCATGATATACAAAATTACAAAAGATCCTATCATGTATAAACAAATTATGATCAATGTGTAAATCCTAATAGTCAAACCATGTTAAATTATATAATTTGATATTTTTCAAACACTTCCAGACCAAATTGTCGATTTACCCTGATAATTTGCATACATAATTTTTAGGCCGTCAGGCGTTTTATTTAAATTATGCGTTTTCAAGATGTTTTCTCGGAATATGTGTAATTTTTCATAAAATTAAGATTAATTTTCACAAATGTTGGAATTTTTTTTGGGTATATTGAAGAATTTAATTTATTTTGTTCACGTTTACTGCAGTAAAAATATAATTAAATTTTTTTATAATATGGTTATCAACATTTTGAATGAGTAATATAAGTATTGCATTAGATAACAAGCACATTACTGCCTAGAAACTACAATAATTATGGTAAAATATTTAAGAATGTTTCTTTTTAGCATGCTAGCAGTCCGTGCCCGGAATTCAGATTAAATAATAATTTTAAAAAGTAGGTTAGAGGGAGGGGGAAAGAGGTGCCTTTGCGCAGGCCCTAAAGTGTAATGAGTGAGGTGACTTTATTTGCTTCAAGGTCAATTTGGAACAGACAGAATTCAATGTAATATACAAATTGTTAGAGAAAGTGCTTACGTTTTGCAGGGTTCTAATAAGTAACTGCAAAAATTGGTTTATATCGGTCAAAGTGTGTAGAATTGTGTGTGTATAGAGAACAGACAGACATTCAATTTTATATACATACCTGAAGACTTTTAATATCCTGCATAACTGTATTGACATCAAGCTCCTGTTCCATAGCGGACTCCTTTTCTTCAAATGCAGCGTTCAATTCATTCCCTGAGGTTTCGTGTATCCTGTCCGTAAACCTATCAGACTTTGACATAAAATTGTCTTTAATTACACTAACGGGTTCACATTTAATATTATCGCTAGTTGTAGAAAAAATTTGAGGAGTTCTTCCTTCTAATCTTTGGAACGGTTCCGAATCTCCCAAACTGTCTAGTTTGTATTTTTTTGGTTCTGGTTCACCTTCGGGATCGGGAGTTTTCCTCGTACTTGGATATTTAAGGACTGAATCAGTTTTACTATGTATAACAGACTGAGGGTTAGATTCCACATTGTGTTTCTTTATATCGTGTTCTGTTGCGTGGGAAGATTTTAAAATATTCTTCACCGAGTAGGCATTTTCTTTTACAATGTTTTTAATTGAAAAATCATTTTTGGTTCTTTCAAATGGTTTATCGTGCAACATCTTATATTGCTTTTCCACTTCTTGTCGGATGATTTCTCTCCTTTTAGCGTCATCATCTCTAAGGACAGACGTTACGGGCTTGTTGGTTGAAGGGCCGTCCTCCGCGACTATCTCCACGCAGTCATCGCTACTGCTGTCGTCCACATTTAATACGTCAGCCTTATGACCACCGCTCTTTGAAAAAGGTAAATTGTCACCGAAGTTCAATTTTTGCTGCGAGCTACCTTCTTTTTGATTATTTGGTCCGGCCAACATTCCCGGTTGAAGAGAATCATATTTCTTTTGTATTCTGTGTTGTTTAAGAACATAGCTAGAGGGGTGAGGGGTGGAACTAGGCGTGGGAAGATGATCCAAATGTTTCGACACTGGAGATAAGTTTAATGAATCTGTGTTTCTCTCGCTGTGAGGTGATTTATGAACATCGTTTTGATATTTGTTGATGTCGGTATTTTTCACATCGAGTGATTTATGATAGTTGGGTTGAGACATCGGGAGTGAATTATTAGAAGATCTCTGATGATGTGAAGTGTGATCAGTCTTATATTTTGGTTTCACAAACATATCATTATTGCTGTGAGAGGACTTGTAATCCTCATTTGACAATTTGGGTTCGCTTGCTCCTAGATAAGTCTTTGTTAGCATAGGCAATGGTGATGCAGGCAGAATATTAGGTTTCATTAAATCAATACCAGTCGATATATGAGGCAATTTTGAAGTCTTATCTCCGCTTTTATTGTGGTGATCCGGGTATGATTTCATTCTGTGAGCATCTTTACCGCTGTCTACCTTACCCGCGGAGTCGTGAGTATTTTTACCTGAAATTATCTTAGCTATGGTATTCTTATCAAACAGAGCGTTAGCAGATTTAACTTTGATGGATCCCGGGCTAATACTCGGCTGTGTGGCTGGACCGGTCGTAGAATTAATGTCCCCGGGTTTTACCAGCGGGTTGGCGGTAATGGTGACAGAATTGCTGACCTTGACCGGAGGCTGCGAGAGTTTGCTCGAGTCCTTGTGCGTGCTAGTGACGGGGGTGATTGTTAGAGAACTATTGCTATTGGGATGAACATATTTGTCAGTCTTTGGTGGTGAAGGTGAAGATTTCTCCGCTTCATTCTTCTTTTGGAAGACACTTGTGACCGAAATAGAAACATTGTCGCCTATCATGGGCGATGCAGACCTGCCGTCGCTGTGAACTTTAAACGATTTATTCTTTTCCGGATCCAGCGATAGTTGATTCGGTGAATGATCGTTCCTATTATGATTAGATTCCGTTTTAGCGTCTGTATCTTTGACATCCGTCCCCACGCAGATAGAACTAGTGGGAGGTCGAGGTCTAGGTTGGACGGGAACCATACTTTCAGGATCGCTGATGCCCCTCTCGGTGGGTTGTGAGAACTTGGTTGGATCGATAGTGGTTTTGTTGGAAGACTTGGTGAATGAGCTCTGCTGATTGTTGGTGGTTTGCTTTGATTCCATGCTCTTATTTTGCATTTTGGATTTACCACTGTCGTTTAATGATTTTGGAGTTTTACCGAGCCTGCAAGGAAAATAAATCATGTAACAACAAATCTTATTGACTATTCAATAATATAACCAAAGGTACATTTCCATCCAATCATGTAATGTCAGAGAGCGGTGATTATAAATTATCTAAAGACACAAATAGATTATGAATCTATTTGGGACTTATGTAAATATCATGGACAAAAATAATCTCATAATTAAATACACAGATCACGCTGAAGCTGAAACGATTGCAACAATTATTATCTATTTGGTACTTGATTGTGAAATTTATTAAGTAATTAATGAAAAATATAATGCACCAAATGACAAGAAGGGGAATGATTATTGTTTTATTGAAATTTATACACATAACATGTAAATAATGAAAACATATTGAACTTTTTATTATTTTTAGATAATTTTTCAAAATGTTTAATAAGTTTACATATACAGTCGATTCCGCCAGGTAATTGGGACAGCCGCTTATTTGGGCCAAATCTCAAGGAACGGAAACCAAACCAAGGAACTAAGAGTAATTTACATCGCTTAATTGGGACACTAAATTTAAGATCACAATATATGATTTGACACTTTCAAGTAAAATAGCTTTGTTGTGTAAAATTAAAAGTCAGCTATTTAATACAAGTCGACGACGGTTCACTGAGATAAGTGGTGTATCAAAATTTACCATATCGCATCTCTTACAACAAGAAAATCAACTTAAATCAGTGTTACAGGAAGGACAAACAGAAACATTCAAAAGAAAACGTAAGAGAAAGGTTACAAATCTCAAAGAAGCACTAGATCAACGATCAATAATACTTTGAACGAACTAATGTTTAGTGTCTCCCACCTCCCCTTCCCTTCCCCGCCGTTAGCTAGCGGTGAGTCGATCGGCAACCCTGAATCAGAGCAGACAAAACGCCGTTATCAACTCGACCTTTGGCGAAATAGTGTGTGATAATCCCATACAGTCCACTGCATCCTGAGGTGTTTGGGAGACCCAGGAGAGGCAGAGTGCAGTGAATCCCTTTTGCTGTTTCTGCGTTTTCTGGCACATAAGGTGCGATTGCAACAAATGGTTTTCTGTAGTTATTTTGGTGAGGTGTGAATATCAGCAGCACAGTATTGCAGTTGAAGCCAAAGGAGTTGGGCCACAGTGATTTTAATTATTTTCTTATAATAAATTTTATTTATTATATTCAAGAATTTATTAATATGTAATGTATATTTAAAGAAAAATATTAATTGTTAAATTTTAAGCTCGCTTTGGTTAATTGGGTCAATTGTCCCAGTCCAAATTAAGCGGAATCGATTGTATTTGTTTTTTAAATAAATTAAATATCATTGTAAAGAAACCATACAACGTACTTAGCCTGTTGCAGCAGTGTGGGCATGCGCACAAATCCAGAAGGGAAAAGCGGCAGCACTATGCTCTGCAAGAATCTGGACATGGCTTCTTCATCCTCAGAAACACCGTGACTCTTCACCAACTCGGATAGAATGGCACTGAAAATATTGTTATATATTCTATTAATTTAAGGATTCAAATATTAGTGCAAACAGCAGGCAGTTGATAGGATCACAGGTATAGGGTGTTCCAACACGAGGTAGCCAATTTGTTTTTATAATTGTTATTGGTAACAATGATACATTTTTAAATGGTATGACATCAATGGTTGGGCCAATTGGATGTTATAAGCATGAAAATGAAGATCTTTCAACAAAATATCTATATAATGGTGTTCAGTTGTAGCACAACGTATCTGATAGAGATAGTGTGATCTGCAGCAACGCTTTCATACACAGAATGTAGATGTTCGTACATCCCAGAGAATGTTTCATCCAAGTTTGCCTTTAAATCAAGGCCACGGATTGTCCGCTTAGCAGGTGTCAAAAGGCGATGGCATTTGCACGCAATCTTCTATCAATATCCACAATTGATCCATTATGCTTTCACAATAAGCAATCATTGCTGTACAGCATTCCATTTTGTAATGGTTTATTGTTGGCGGGAGAAACGGCAGCAATTTTAAATTGGCTACCTCTTGTTGGAAAAATATATAAATTTATGTCAGAGCTACTTACCGAACTTGATCATTCCATGGAAATCTTCTTTTTGGTAACCGCTTCTCGGGAATTTTTTTATCATCATCAAGAGTTAAATTTTGAAAGACGATTTGTTTGCTGAAATAAAAAAGCACATTAAATTAAATTATTCCAATATGTATTAAGTTCAGATCATGCAAGAAATAATTAAAATAACTTAAGAGCAGAGACTTATTTAGCAACATTGGTGTTTGGCTCCCACATTTTACTTAAAAGTAAAATCGAGGTCCCCGTATAAAGGAACACCTTACAATTCTCAAAAAAGATTTGGCAAGATCGAAACAAAAATGAGACTAGTCAGAACACTCGTCTTCCCAATTTTTCTGTGGTGCTGGCAACAACGTGTTCCGCATACTGCGTACAGCCCACAGAACGAACCCCTTAATCATAGAGGAATTAAATATCGGAATTAAATTAAGTATCTATTCTTAATTATCCTGAATCCTCAGATACTTGCCGTGTACTAGACACGAGGACACTGTGGAAAAATTGTTGATCCAAGAATGGGTAAAAGGAACCAGATGGAGAATGAATCGTTGAGCGACCTGGTTAAATTTTTAATGCAGCGCTCACTCATGGAATGCACAAGAAATGCCACGGACCACAAGAGATGGCGACAAATAATTCATGACATCATCACTGTGATTGCGACTGCTCTCTTTGAGAGCAAAACGAAGACGAGATGCAGGGAAAAGATCAAACATTAATCAAATTAACAGTAAAAGTAACAGTTTCACAAAAACTTTAAAGTATAAACTTAAATTTGTACTTTTTATATTATGTTAAATAATAGAGAAAAAAACCCATCTATTTGAAGTATGTATAAACAACTCACTTTGTCTCTATAATCCTCTGAGATTCTGTTCTATAATTATCCAACAAGGCCGTTTGCATCTTTTCAATAATCTCCTTGAGCCTGCAAAAATTGAATAAATATTAAAATAGTAACAACGTGAAAGATAATGTATGTAAATAATATATTTATAATTTTTTTTATTAAAACAAAAAGTGTCTACTCGTTAATTCAATATTGCCTTAAAATATACCTGTTGCTTTCCCACATAACAATTTGCTGTAAAGAAGTAACTTTATGATTGAAATTAATTTGATAGATATAAATTACTGATAAAGCTTTTGTTTTCAAAAAAACCCCTACCATAAATATTCAAGCTACAGAATTAAGTGAATTTACACAGCAAGCACAAGATTTTTTTAAAGTATTGCAAGATGAAGTTGCTGTAATTGACTTATCATATTGTAACGTAACATAAATAATGTCACTATTTATTTTAAATGCACGCCACATTGTCTCTTCACTATTAGTAACACGCCTATTACGCATTGACCAATCGCAATGCGCCATATTTTAACATGGCTGAATTTGACGTTTCCGTGAGGTGACCACCGTCAGACGAGTCGTCCACATTGTAGTTATAAATAAATTTTAAGTTCTGGATCATCCAGCTCTGTATAAAGGCTAAATAACAATACTATATATACGGGTGTACCTATGTGGGAAATATTTGACTAATCTGCATTGTGTAATTCTTTTTGTTTTAGGAAAATATATAGTTTTCCCTTTATAATTTCGACATTGGCGTTGTCAAAATGGCATTTGTTATAATGTAGTTTATTTCTTAAGTGGACCCCACACCTGTTTAGCGGCATGCGCGTGATGGTGGTGCGCTGGTGCTCGTCTGCCAGTCTCCGGGCACGTTGGATAAGTCCTGGTTTCCCTCTTCTCAAGAGTGCGGCTGCGTGAGAGAATAGGGCGTGACGGACAGACGGAGGCACCGTTCCTCGTCTGCAGTGCTTCTCCATCCTGAAATCAGAGCATAAATTAATAACTTACAGATTGTAAATTTTTATTTGGCATTTCAACAACTTTTTGGAATTTTCAGATATACAATGATAAGTATGTTTTACGACTGATGGCGCCACTGGTATAAAATCTGTATACCATTGTTTAGCGCCATCTTTCGAATGACACCTGTTAAAATTTCAGACAGATTTATCGAATAGTTTTGTTTTGATAGCTGTTGAAAGTGGGCAAGTTTGTGTTTATATTGTATTGTATTATATTTATATATTGAATACAAGAAATGAAAGGTATAATTTCGAGCAGCCAGACTACATATTTTATTAGATGATTTAGGGCCTGAAGCAAAAATATAGATTAATAATGGATAAATTTTGTAAATATTTATTTCAAAGTATGTAGACTTAAAGCTTAACATGATTTTGATATTTTCTGTAACGGTGCAGAATTTCCACACATCCCTTGACCATTTTCGACTCGTAATTTAGTCAGGTATCCCACCCATAAAATATTGTGGACTAGGTTTGTTACACTCTGTACAGTTACATATTATTATACTGAATAAATCATAAACTCACCCGAGTATGATTTCATTGACCTCCGAGCCAGACAGCTTTCCAGTGTGCGAAGAGAAGTGGGCATCGGCCAGCGCTTTCAGCCTTCTGGCTAGTGTGGCAGCTTCAAGGGGCAGCTCTGGGGGCAGGGGAGGCAGGGGAGGAGCCGCCGGAGCGGAGGCAGTGGGCGGAGCAGCGGGCACAGCATCCCTGAAATAATCGATTGCCAGATTAGTGGTTGTTGAATCAGAATTTTTTACAAATAACCCTACAATAATTTACTAGTGTATTATTACTTGAAATGCTACATTGAAGTTTGATGTTGTAGTAAATTTCTGAAAGTATGTATAAAACTTATTAATTTATTTTATTAATATTCATATATTTCATAATGCAAACTGATCTGCTTCAGGTCTGTCGAAATATGATAAATTATTCAATAAAATACTTACTATACAATAAATTCAATAAAATAATAAAAAAAATGCCAACATATTTACAATTCAAAAGAAATAAAGGATTCAGTAAAATACATTTTTAAACATGTAAAATAGGTCAACATTTAAAACAAAAAATTAACTATTTTATGTTTAATTTTGGAAGTTATTAAAACTATCACATAATTGTTTAACCCACCTCGAGCTGTCCGAGCTGATAGGATTATCAGAACTGGGCACGGCAGGCGCCTTGCAACTGGAATCCGAAGAGCGGGAATCGGTGCTCGCCTCTACGTTGTTATCCATGCCAACTAAAAAAAAAAAATGAAATAAGAGAAATGTACTATTTGACATAAAAACCTTGGAAATCATTTTTATCTCATATTAGGGCCTGTCGTGTGATCAGTGGTAACTTTTTACTAGTGATGAGCTCAAAATCATGAACTGTGAATTAATCTCTGATATCTTTAAGTCACACTCACTATCAGTGATTGAATATCTAGGAATATTGAGATTCGTGATTCATTTTTTTATTTTATTTATTGATTTATGATTCGGTGCATGTGCATACGAAATGAAAATTTCATAAAGGAATGACGTTGTAATTCGTGATAAGCGCAATCTAGTAGACTTTTTACATATTTGACCCGAAAAATAAACTCACATTTTTAAGGGTGTTCATTCTCTTTGTGACGATATTAAATAAGATATATATTGATTATACATGCTAGAATCTATTTTTTACGTAAATTAAATTTGAATAATATAAGTAAATACGCTTAAAATTATGTTTAAAATTTTTTTATATAATGTATTATGATATCGTGCGGCGCACGCGTATTAGTAATGTAATGTAATCATAGTCACAGTTTTCAATCACTGATATTATCGAATATCAATGATAATCACACCAGTGAGTCAAGAGTAGCATTTTTTCTCATCACTACTTTTTACTATGGTAAAAAAAGTTACTAAAGAAAAAAATTTTTACTCTCGAATACCTGATGGTAAAAACTGAAAATCGTTGATTAAATAAGGCGGATTCATCTGTTTTAAAAGTTTGAAACTTTGAAAGTTACAGAATACGAAAATTAATCATTCAATATCCTGCAATTTTAGTGATGAGAGTTCATTCGATGATGATCTCGTTGTTTAATATACATTAGCACATAGACTGAAAAAAATTGCCAGCAAAGTGACAGATTTTGAACGCAGGGATAAGGCTATAAATAAAGCATATTTCATGATTATTCGTCTTGCCACACTGTGAGGCGAAATTTATGATCTATGCTTTGACAGTAGTAAATTTGACAAACCAACAACCCGCAAACGTTTTTTACCACGGGCGATGGTCAAAATTTACTACTGATCACACAACCCGCCCTTAGTCTTAATATGTTGTTGAAGAGTGAAAATAATATATTTAATATAGCAGAACATATTCTTATTTTTGAATGAGAAATTACCGTTAGCTCTAGCTTCAGCGAGTAGCTCCTTGACTGTTTTCTTAACGGTAGACGAGGCACTGGCGGGCTCCTGATTGGCTCCCACTTCATCCTGTGAGTTCTTCCTCTTTTTCCTAGGCAGTCCATCCTTTTCTTCTGCCTCTTTCGCTTTGGCGGGTTTCGTCTGCAACGTAAGGAGCGGTACACACTAATAGATCTAAGTAATTGGTCATCTAGGGCAAATTTAACAGAATGCAATAACTCTGATACCGACACCAATGTAGGAAATGTGGTCACTTAGGTATATGTATATAAAATCTGTACAAGTACACCAATACCAATTTTTAGTGGAATCGACAAGGGAG
Source organism: Eubasilissa splendida (assembly GCA_031772225.1). NCBI lineage: Eukaryota > Metazoa > Arthropoda > Insecta > Trichoptera > Phryganeidae > Eubasilissa > Eubasilissa splendida. The sequence goes on from CM062864.1 coordinate 16,405,781, forward strand.
TAACTACTCCTGTAACAGTTTCGGGAGAGGATGGGTCCTTCCAGTGGTGTCATACATAGTCTATAAGATTAGAAAAGGGATGTTAATATTGTTTGGGAGCATAGCCTTTATGAATGCGGAGAATGAAAATATATGATACAAAGACAGCATCATCGGGATAACAAGTTATGGAAGCTGGTCCTTTTAGGAACTTCAACAAAATAAGATAGTTTGAAAATTACTTTATGAAGATCATCGCTGAGAGCATTATAACATTACCAAATAATTGTTACCTTTTTGCCATCCTCGCCAGATTTGTCAGAGTCAGTGACTTGATTGGACTTGCCGTTCCTGGCGTCTCCCTCCTCTTGCTTCTCTCCGGTGGAGGCATCAGAGTCGTCATCCGATGAGGAGGACTCCTCCTCACTCTCGCTCGATGACAAGGCACGCTAGTAACAAAAAAAAAATTACGATAAATATTTGAAAGAAGTTTGTAACAATTGTTATAAAGAGCTATAGTAAAACTACATTAATTCGTATACCCATATTTCGTATTTTTGCAAAACTTGCACATATAATATTTCAAAAAATTTAGATTATAATAATATTTCATACTAATTTCAATAATTTGTAAAACCTGATTTTTCATAAATCGGGCTTGCGGTCGGTTACCTTGTGGGTCTTGCGGTGAGACGGCGGCGAGGAGTCTCCGAGGTCTGCTCCCACCCCGGTGATGTTCTTGAACTCAAGCGATCCGCTATTAATGTAGAAGCCGCCGCATACCGTGTCGCATTCCGGAGGGATCATCTCATCGTACTGGAGATAGAAGGATCCAAAGATGTTCAATACAATTACAGTGGGTGGCATTATTATTAGAATCACTTTAAGCTGCATGTACACTAACAAGAACACTTCTCGAGTCTTACATACAGAGTTGTCTTGTATCTTTTATGCAGAGTAGAATGATCAATTAATGTATACGGACATATACCACCAAATATACAAGACAAGATAGTAAAATATCATCACACTGTTAGATTTAGGATTACATATTAATGTTTTTTAAAGTAGCCCAAATACTAATTCTCACATCACTCATATGATCTACAAGTCAAAGAAACATCATTATTCTCACCAATACTCCTGAAGTGGGTGTAGTATTGCGAGAAGACCTGATCATCATTTGTCATATTTAGGGTTACATAGAGGTCCAAGTGAATTAGAATTTCTCTGAATATCACGATTCTAATCTCTATCGTACCGAGTCATTCCGTGTTGAGACAACCTGGGAATCCCATGATTGTTTGCTGAATTTAAAAAAAGAATAACCCGAGACTCTTGACTTTTCCTGATATTATTAATTTTAAACAAGTTAAGTTATATAAATTAATTGAATCAACTAGAAAGATATATAGAAAAAAAAACTATCGAAAAAATATTTTAGTTTGCTGACCACTACGGTACAGCAGGTAGCGACCTAGCGGCGAGTGGTGCACAGCTATAAAGATTTTGAAGGGAACAGTTTTGTCGGTTTGTTCAAATGGGATTATGTTTCCTTGTATGTGATGTAAATATTTAAAATAAAATCGTGTCATCTTTTGACGAAACCAAAGATGAGATGATATTATTTGAAAAAGGTTATTTATGTTATGTTTGTGTTTTGTAAATTTTATATGTGTATTTTTTGTCATCAATTTATAAATGTAAGCTTAATTTCATTTAAAAACTTCTAATAATTACATATTATGAATATTTATTAAAATATATATTTTTGAATTAAATAAAATTCTTGGTCCCGATTCCTGGGAATCCCGAGATTTTTGACTCTCGAGTTCTGGGAATTGAAAAAAGTTGAGAATACAGAATCCCTAATCGTACCACAATAAAATAACTTATATCACATTAAGCAAACTGCCACCATTTAAACAAATGTACATCAAATTTTACTTGTCCAGATAATAAATTACCGGATCAAATCAAATATTTACCAAATAAAACTCTGAACCCCTAGCACTCTGTACTCCAAAAAAAAAAAAAATTGATTATCAAAAATGCTAGTGAGATACAAAATTCAGTACATAACCAAAAATAATAACACTGAATTGAAGCGGTATTACAGAATTCCAGACGCATCGGAATGTGAAACTTTACGACAATCCCTAGGAAACGTTTGATTGAAACAAGGAACAACATTTTAACGAGTGGGAAGTAGAATTACCACAGGACAAAATTGATTGGCTGAATGGCACATGCAATAGTCCAAAGTATTTTAGAGATTGCATTTGCAAACTATCGGTTGGGCTAGGTTAGGTTAGAACAAAAAGTAAATATTTAATCAACACTTTAAGATTAAATACGGTATAAAATTTGGTGAACATTTTACAAAAGTATATTTTTGTATGCATATTTTCATTAAATTTGGTAAGCAGTTAAACACAAGCCATAAATGACTGCATGTCATTATGATATACAATTATGGTGATAGATAGTTTTCATCTCCGATGATGTAAACTGAGTTAACACTGACTCTAATTATGTGGATATGTCTATATACTAAATAGAGAGTTAATATTTTAGGTATTCCTCCGTAATATATTTATGTACTTTATAAAATAATTAAAATATATAAGTATCTACCATACACAATAATAAAATATGTTTTCTCTAAGAATCCGACATGAATTTAATTAATAATTAATTGACAAGATAATGCTTTGATATGCCTCTCGTTATTTACTTGTGTAGGTTTACATGAATAGGTTTCTTTCTGAGAACGCTACTGTCAGAGATGCCAGACTGACAATATAAATGTTTTATGTACTGTTTAAATGGTAAGTATGTAACACTAACCCCATCTGTGTTATCAATAAACGAATCATTCTCATCATATCCTGCACCGATATCTGCGTAGTCATCTTGTTTGCAGCGGCCCTTGGAGCGTCCGTATGTGCTGGAGCCACCCTGCAAAACAAAAAATATATTAAGACAAATTATAGATATCTCATAGAGACGAAGCTAATTATATTATATGGGAAGTATGGGTATTACAACTTCGCTGTCCAGTAATTGTGTGTTCTTAGACATGCTCAAATATTGTTTAAGAAAATGATTGAGGACACAACGTCAATACAAGCCGCCTCTTTGGATTAAAAACAAGGTAATACAACGTACATTCGGCGCACACACACTTACGGATTATTATCTATTCCTAGCGCAATTATTATTGCATTATTCAAAATACTAATTAAATGTATTAATTAAAAATATATACACACATATAAAATCAATTTTAACGATAAATATTATTATTGCGCTACCGGGATTCGAACCTGGATCTCTTTTTCCAATCGGGGGAAGGTGGTGCATTATCAAATATGCTATAGCGCTAGTATCTTTTATAACTTCACAATAAGAATGTGTTCTCTTTACTAATGTATTATTCACATTATAGTAGTGTTATATATTCTTTTAGATAAATATGTACAGTAGTACCTCGGTATACGTCCGCATTGAAATAAGTCCAACTTGATATTCGTCCTGTTTGGAATACGACTCGCGTGCGTTAAATGGTGCGCGCTCACATCCTCGTTCTTGTTCGACTGTTTTTACCATTCAGTGAACGACCCACGCAATAATTTTTCATGTGATTGTGTTTTTTCGCGTAAATTTTTTGTAAATTCATTAACCACGAGTTCTAAGAAAGTTAATGAGAGAAGAGCCACCCAGCATTGCTCGAAGCTCTTATTGCTGTGAAATCAAAATAGAAATTTAATAAAAATATGTTGATAGTCTTTTCCAATTTAAATAAAACTTTCAAGTCTCTCTGTCACAAATAAAAATTATATGGGAAATTTACACATTTCATTGAAGAAAAGTGTCAGATCTCTTTGAAAGTGTATGATAGTGTTCTGAAGGTATATTTTTCCCGAAAAGGCAAACATTATAATGTTAAGTGATTAAAATGTTATAAGGAGGAATGATGAAGGTTAATCCATTGATATAACTGTGATTGTTATCGATTGAAACAATGATTGGTAATTAATTATTTGTATTTCTTCCAACAGTTAAATCTTAGTTACCAGTCATTGCTACAAACACAATCACGGTCACAATAGCGGATTATCATCACTAAGGATGATTATTACTAGTTTATAATTATTTCATTAGGAGAACACATTCTTATTGTGAAGTTGTAATTATTCAGAACAGACGGTCTGTGATATTTGTAATATTAATTAAATGTATTAATTAGAAAGATATACATATAAAGTCAATTCTATTGAAAAATATTGTTGTTGCGCCACCGGAATTCGAACTTGGATCACTTTCCAAACCAGGGTAGGTGCGTTATCCAGCTATGCTACAGCGACATTATTTTTGACAAATTTATAATTTATTAATATAATTAATTTATATTTACAATAAGAATGTGTTCTCCTAATAATATGTAAGTTGTATCAATGTGTCCAAAATTTAATAAAAATGAATTGTTAATTCTGGCATCTGTTATCGGATTACTCAAAGGTATTTGAGATTCCGTAAAAACAAAGTAGATGGCTTTCAAATAATGGAACAATAGATGTATTCATTTGAAAAAGTGTAACACATCGGTTTCAAAATTTGTTGGATAATGTACCTTCTCTGGTTTGGAAAGAAATCCAGGTTCAAATCCCGGTGACGCAACAATAATATTTTTGATAAAATTGATTTTATATGTATATCTATCTAATTAATACATTTAATTGATATTTATAATTATTTGACGTTGGATATTAAAGTATTTGTGGTGTTTAGTTTGTAACGATTCATTATTATGGAAGACGACCCAGATCGGAAAAAGTAACACTTAGACAGAGGAAGACGGTAAAAGATGAGCTTGATAAAATAACAACAATAAAACAAATTGCTAAGGGAAAATGTTGACAGAATGGTAAATTGCCATGCGCAAGAAAGATGGAAACAATAACAGTTTAAGACAAAGATAAATGTTGTTTATTTTTGCACACACACACAAATCGTAAGGAGGGCATTGTTTTACAAATGTACTTTATAATTTTTTCACAAAATAGTTCACACCTTTATAAGGTAATTATAACTAAAAGATCTTTTATTTTCATGTGTCGAATAAAGAATATAATGCGTCATCATAACTGCAGCTATACTTAAAGGCAGTGACAATTTTAAATACATAATAATGGAATGCTGGATTCAGAAAAAAAATGGTGGGAAAATACAAAAACAATGTGTTTCGTGCAGCAATTACTTTTAGTAAAAATGAAGCTAGACCACTAAAGTTGTATAGAAATATCAATTTTTAGTTTAGTACAGGGGAGATAGGTGTGTAGGTGATAGGTGTGCCGACAGCCCCTGAATGCAGAACACTGAGTGTGAAACTAGGCTCTCATCAGATGTAAAAACATGACAGTACCCAGTGGCGTGCAGTAGGTATAGGATTTAGGTTATACTGTTACCAATGATATTATACAATCATATATAATATATGTTCTACAATATATATATTGTACATAGGGATATGAAGTTTTGTTTAACCAATGTCTTTAGACAAAATGAATCCGTCATTTAAACAACCCTACCATGTATTTATTTGTTATTTTAGAGTACTATTAATAGTGTTTTTAAAGTTTAAGTTTCAACGTAAAATAATACCTTCATACCCATAGAAAAATCAATATAAAAAATGTATTGCCGTTTTTAAGAACACTTTTTATGACTGAACATGATTCTTTTATTGTTTGAAAATCCTTCACGTTACTAAACCAAATAATTATTTTTATTAAAGGTTATTGCTATTTGTTTTTCCCAAATCAAAAATGAATTCATGCACCAAATGCACCTCGAACGCAAAGAACGATCATGAAATCAACACGTTAAAAATAGTATAGTAAAATTTGTGAATTAGTAAAAGATGAAATAAATACTTCAACGATTTGCACGTACAACTGCGTGCAAATCGTTGACTGCTTTTCAAACAACATAAGTAACGACTCCATACAAAACGGATCAACTGAAAGGAATTTTCAATTCAGTAAATAGCAATTGTATGACTTGAGTAATTCACTAGATTAAAAATAGACGATAGTAATGCAAATAACTACAATGCGTCAATTGTAACTACTAGCGCTACGGCTGTAGCGGTGGGTTGTCGTGGTAGTTTTTAGAACTAAGCCATTAACGTTTCTACCGATACACAGATGGCGCTAATTATACTAAATCTGTAAGTATACGTTCACGGTCCATATTATAGATTATTTAATTTATATTTGTTTTCCAGAATTTTTAGTAATGCACAGCTTTTTTGCTTGTATGCACTGTACGCCACTGCCAGTACCGACCCTAACATGTGCCAATACAGTGCGCCGACAGCCGCCAGGAAGCCGGGTCTCGAGAAAACACTTGTTTCGCGGCTGTAATAAATGAATCAATAAAACTGATAACAGCCCATATGCAGGACAATTCATTTGATAGTTATAGTATACATGGCTGTAGCCATCAATTCACAAATATTGACTGTCACAGCCATCATCATGTCCACAAATTTGTTAATGCAGGTGGTCTCCGGAACCCCAGAGTTCCGTGAAAAATAAATCATTTTAAAAATCTTGCCAATGCACGCACATGTACAAAACTAGATTCTCACTATACTCTGGAACCAAAATGAAGTATCAAAACTGACTTGATGCGGTTCCAGATATATGAATACAGTTGTCAAAAATTAAAACAAATATAAAAAAAATTTGATAAAAAAAAATTAAAAATATTACACACCGTTCATTAAAATGTGTGTTGCCAGTTTTAGACCATTTTTAATATTAGTAAAATAATGTAATAGCATAATTATCATTATTACTATTTTAAGAGTAAAATCTTTTTTTAAATCATTCGTTCCAATGCCAACCCTTACACAGGGCAGCTGGCATTTATTTATAGGACAACAAAGGGAACAAAAAATGTAACTTTCAATTTAAAAGATCTTGACCTTGAAACTTTGTCGCCTGTGGCATATTTCTTATTCATGCTTTACTAATAAAATATGTATAAGGTTCCGTGACTAAATTTGATTGAGAAACCACGTTTTAAATTTTAATAAAAAATGTAGTTTTATCAAAGTTGAAACGTTAATGAATTTACAAGAGCAGAGATAAGAGTCGTGGGTGTAATTAACGACCATATCCTAATTGGATATTACAATCCACCATATATTTGTACAGATGCAACAGTGCACACTTCATATAACCCATCCATCTGTCTATAATTTTAGAATTAATGTTTTGTATTATTTTTAATTCAGTCACAAAAAATTGTACTTTTTAAGTATTTTGAATTGTAAATTTTAACAAACCAATTTATGGTACCAAATTATCTGATATTATTATTAATTTATTAAATAATTTAATGGGACATTACTGTTTACGCGCCTTGTTACTTTGATTGGCACCATGGGCTTTTCTGATTTATAGTAATGTATATGTGTGTATGTGAGTATTGCCGCCTTTTTTCTGAGAGCTAAGAAGATGGTAAACGACAAGCGGTTCAATTACATTGCGTGCTTCGACTAGTCCAGAGGTCCAAATAAACCACCAGTGCTCACTTCGGTCTGTCGAAATCTACCCAGCTAAAAGAACAACATCGGACTAGAAAGACAGCAAATATAATAAAAAGGTTAATGTAGTGTTCATATATCAAGTGTCTTTATTGTCAATCGGAAACCTGGGAATCAGCTATCAAAGGCATTTACATAAACAATTACAATAAAAATTCAGGCACGTAAAGTAATAGATTAAGAGAATAAACTTCACTGGAAATCAATGTTTCCTATAAGGTGTGCGGGTGCGTGCGCACATGATTTGGCATCATAGCGCACACTATTTCTAATAAGAATTCTTCTTCTTGTGCCACCTTCTTTCGAATGTTGGCTACCATATTGCAGTATGTTGATTTATCTTGTATAAGAACAACAACATTTTGGATATTTGACTGCTTCCTGAGGTTACGCAGCCAAGGTGACCTCTTTCTATCCACCCCTCTGTTAATTTATATTTTCCCCTGCATAATGAGTTGTAAAATATCATATTTTGCATTGCGGATGTTTTCGAATTATGCAGCTTTCCGTTATGTGGTCAACCCAAGCCTTACCAGTAACCTTGTATTGGTATTGTAATATTATTTTTTTCTCCCCCAGTGCACCAACAAAAGCATTGAAGATTAAAATTGCACAAAAAAAAATATAATAATAACGTAACTTGAAATCACAAACAAAATTTTCTGAATAAATAAAAATTTGTTCCCTTTAAATTATAATTTACATACTCGTAACAAACGGCTTGGAGAGGCAGTGCAGGATTAATAATAATATATATAAATGGAAAAAAATTATATACTTACATATTTTTGCTCAAATTGCTTAGCTATCCTTTCCACGTCTTCATCGTTGTCGGAGAACGGGTCCCGCAGCCCGTTGGGAACGCCGCCCTTCTTTTCCTTTTCCGCCCTTCTGCGACCCTGAAGCGTCACAAAAATAAAACCATTAATACAACAGCGCTCAATCACCTGCTATTTAGTAAAAATCATGGCATTAAAAACAGGCAAAAATGACATACTGTAAAAGTATAAAAACATCCTATCCTGTACATCCACAAGAGTGTGATCTTGCTTGCAGTAGAAATAAAATAATTGGCTAAAGTTAATAGTTAGTATGTGTGCCGAGAATAAAAGTAACGTAATAACGTATAACCCTTCACACCTTTATTATATAATTTCTTTTGAACCGACCAAATTAAGTGAACAGCTGTAAGTTGTAATAGAACTGACTACATTACAATAACGCCGTTTCACAACATGGTCAAGCAGAGGATAGAACGTCACACTACTCTTGCCTCGTTCACTTTTGTACATTTTCACATGCATCCTCAAATTTTTGCATGAAACAAGATAAATAAAATTTTAGTACCTAGATTTTACTACACATGCATGTTTAAATTTAAAACAATTTTAATGATGACGCTACATTTTCAATAAATCTATTCACAATAAACTAAAAATCGATACCATGCATTGTTAAAGTATCATATAAGTAAAAAATATTAATATAATGATATGTGCTATACATATGTACACCTAGAGCTATCTTAAGTTGATACGATTATTGTCAGAATGTTATTAAAAGCATAAACAGGAAGGATATAGTGAATTTAAAGAAATGAAATATTATGGGACAGGAATAAAAAATCAACATAAAATCTCTTTAATTTAAAATTTAAAATTATTTTTTGCTAAACTGCACTGCCATCTAGCAGATTTCCAAAGAAAAAGAACACTAATGTTGGATACAATGATATCGAGTGCAACATGTACAGCGAGTATTAAACCTAGTCCACAATATGATTTTGTATTATTAATCTATATCTTTGCTTCAAAGCATAAATCATCTAACAAAAAATAGTCTTGTTAAAATTACATTATTTAAAAAAGGTTATATCTCTGATAGGTTGATATTATACACCTTGAACATTTTCGACTCATAATTTAGCCAGGTATCCCACCCATGAAATATTGTGAATTAGGTCTGTTACACCCTGTGTATAGATAGATACTTGTGCGAGGTGGGGTGTGGGTGAATTCCGTAAATAAAACAAATTAACTCGCCAACCGAAGGCAAAGTCGACAAACTGTAAAGAAATTTTATCTTTCAAAATTAATAGATTTATCTAATCCTGAAGTTTGGACAACAAGCTATGTGACACCCTGTATATAGAATGGTAATTTTTTTAAATAATAAAGAGCCACTCTAGTGTTTTAATACTCTTCAAGAACACCAGTATAAATTGTTGTTGTACATGTTTGTATAAAATGCACTGGCGAGTAATACAATAATCTTCCAGCAAATGCCTTTATAAACAGCAACTGCGCTATCATCGAAAGCGAAAATAGTCGCTGCGCTTTTGCAAATTTTTGTTAAAAATCACAAACCGCACTCGAAACCTTCTCCAATTCCCGGGAAGCGAAACCGTACACGGCTAAATTGCGGGGCGCGTAAGATGAGCCGGACGCGGTTTCGCAGTTCTGTCCGAGGAGTCGATGGCCCTGATCTAGTGTCGGGCCGCGCCGCGCGACGCCGCGGCGGCTCGGCGGGCGAGACGAGGCCACCGCGAAAAGGGGGATAACGAGTCGTACGCGTGTCGGGGGAGCGTGGCGGGAAACGAACCGGCCACTTTGAGAAATGAGACGAAACGGTATTCCTGAAAAAATTCAGTTCCATACGTGAACAACTTCGTTAGTGTAATTTTCACGTGTGGACGGTCTATCGCGGAATGTACCGCCTTCGAAATTCGAAATGCTTCGCACGTGTCTCCCCTGGCGTTACAATTTATTACTAGAAATAATTAAATGACATGGGACGTCAATAGGTTTCCCATAAAAAAAGATAAAATATCAAAATAATTTACGTATTTAAATTGCGGACGGCCATTGTGACCGCTGCATGGCCAGGATTTCCGTAGAATCTGTATTTCAATACGGAAATAAATGATGATTTGAGAACGGCCCGAGTCGCAAATGAGATTTTAACATTCACAACATGCGAGCGTGAGGATTTTTCGAGGGTTGACCAATATATTGGGTATACACCTAGACATATTATAAAATTAGTTGAAAATGTTCAAGCTACACGTGCCTGATCTCTGAACATATACGATTCGTAATTACCTTGTATAATTTGGATTTGATATAAATTTCACAAAAATTACGCCTCCATAATTGGCACATTTGCTGAAATTAAAAACTTAACTTGTAAATTATTGACAAATTAGCAATAAACGCACGCAATTGACACATTCCAAGAAAAAAAATCACTAACGTCCCTTTTTTGTTATTAATGCCGGAGATGCGTTCATTAAAAAAAAAATTAGGAAGATAATCCATTGCAAAAATATTAATTTTAAATATGAATTAAATATATTAATTATAAAGATATACATATAAAATCAATTCTATCGAAAAATATTGTTGTTGCGCCACCGGGATTCGAACCTAGATCTCTTTCCTAACCGGGGAAGGTGCTTTATCCAACTAAGCTACAGCGACATTACTTTTAGCGACAATTTTCGACCCTATATGTTACCTTTTTGATATTAATACATTTAATCGTTCCATCATTTGACAGAGCCATCTACCTTATTTTTACAGAATCTCAAATACCTTTGAGTAAACTGACAGCAGACGCCAGAATTATCAATTCATTTTTATTAAATTTTTGGACACATATCACAGACCGTCTGTTCTGAATAATTACAACTTCACAATAAGAATGTGTTCTCCTAAACATTAATTTTAGTTTTCAATCATATTAGCAACACCATAGGCACTGATGATACAAATCAGCTGAGAGGAATACAAATCAAATATTTTGTGTAGTTTTCTGGGCTATTCGGCCGCATGTCTCCGTGCATCATTGCGGGGTCTATCTGATGCGACGTGTCGGCGTCGTATTATGGGCCGGTTGCGTGGGCAGTAGTAAGTTTTTACTAACGCCCGTAGTAAAAATCATATGCGGGTTGTTGATACATCATATTTACTACTGTCAAAGATGTTTATAGGCGCGACAAATAATCATGAAATATGCTTTATTTCATTCATTATCTATGGAATTTTTCGCTTAGACATTTTTTCGTATTATGTGTAATAATGTGTATTAAACAACGAAATCATCACCGGACGAACTCTCGTCGATAATTAATTGTCGTACACTGCAACTTTCAAAGTATCAATTTGTCAGATGACTTTTGAAACAGCTGTGAAAAGTCCGCCATATTTAACTATAGATTCTCGTTTTTACTATCGGATATCGCAGAGTAAAATGAGTTTACTACGGGATGTACTTTCGAAAAGTAAATATTTTTTTATTTTTGATAGAAACAAATAGTACAATAATAATAACTGATGACATGATATATAAAAATAGTACCAGTGAAGTTTATTCGGAATTAAAAAAGCTAAGAAATAGTACATAATAAACTAAAGAATTTAAACATTTAAACAAACTGATAAACAAAAGAGTGTTTTTATACTGAACATATAAAATGGAAAGAGTAGGGAGGGGAGGGAAATGGGATGCAATATATATATTTTTAAAATATAAATATATGTACATATATACGCATACACGCATGAAAATACAATTTGTGTTAATAGTTATTAAAAAGTTGGCGTAGTTTAATTTTAAAGGGAAGCAATTTGTAGTTGAAAATACTATAGTAAAAAGTTCCCACTGATCACACGACCGGCCCTAAGTACCGGCTTGCAATACCGTGTCGGTATATGTCAGTACATGTTAGCTAATGTTCACATTATCCCTAGAACACAATGATGTCCGAATCGATTATTTGAGAGTCCCCGAACATGCCGAGTACAACTTCCGGTCGAATCTTTACCTTCATGACGAATTTGTTATTTTTATGAGTAATTTAAAAAAAATAATCGGTTGTTTACTTTTTACATACAAACTTTTAATACGCCATTGTAAATCCTGAAAAACAATTCGCCCTGATTGTATTATTTATTGAAATTCGTTTGAAAACGAAAAATTTTTCCGGTACCCACGGATTCATGTTAAATGATTTGCTATTCGATATTAATTAGAATTGAAATTTTATTTTGTCTTTCTTTAAAATGTACAAAAGATAAGAATTTGTCTTTGGTCCGATACACTAATGTACGAAAAAATTCGATTCGATTGACGATTCCCTTGAAGCGGCGACACCGCCCTTATGCGGTCTCTGTATGGGTTTATATCAATACGATGATTCGTTCGGATGAACCATTCCCCTGTAGCGGCGACACCGCACTCATGCGGTCCCTGTATGAGTTTACATCAATACGATGATTCGTTCGGATGAACCATTCCCCTGTAGCGGCGACACCGCACTCATGCGGTCCCTGTATGAGTTTACATCAATACGATGATTCGTTCGGATGAACCATTCCCCTGTAGCGGCGACACCGCACTCATGCGGTCCCTGTATGAGTTTACATCAATACGATGATTCGTTCGGATGAACCATTCCCCTGTAGCGACGACACCGCACTCATGCGGTCCCTGTATGAGTTTACATCAATACGATGATTCGTTCGGATGAACCATTCCCCTGTAGCGGCGACACCGCACTCATGCGGTCCCTGTATGAGTTTACATCAATACGATGATTCGTTCGGATGAACCATTCCCCTGTAGCGGCGACACCGCACTTATGCGGTCCCTGTATGAGTTTACATCAATACGATGATTCGTTCGGATGAACCATTCCCCTGTAGCGGCGACACCGCACTCATGCGGTCCCTGTGAGTTTACATCAATACGATGATTCGTTCGGATGAACCATTCCCCTGTAGCGGCGACACCGCACTCATGCGGTCCCTGTGAGTTTACATCAATACGATGATTCGTTCGGATGAACCATTCCCCTGTAGCGGCGACACCGCACTCATGCGGTCCCTGTGAGTTTACATCAATACGATGATTCGTTCGGATGAACCATTCCCCTGTAGCGGCGACACCGCACTCATGCGGTCCCTGTATGAGTTTACATCAATACGATGATTCGTTCGGATGAACCATTCCCCTGTAGCGGCGACACCGCACTCATGCGGTCCCTGTATGAGTTTACATCAATACGATGATTCGTTCGGATGAACCATTCCCCTGTAGCGGCGACACCGCACTTATGCGGTCCCTGTATGAGTTTACATCAATACGATGATTCGTTCGGATGAACCATTCCCCTGTAGCTGCGACACCGCACTTCTTCGGTCCCTGTATGAGTTTACATCAATACGATGATTCGTTCGGATGAACCATTCCCCTGTAGCGGCGACACCGCACTCATGCGGTCCCTGTATGAGTTTACATCAATACGATGATTCGTTCGGATGAACCATTCCCCTGTAGCGGCGACACCGCACTTATGCGGTCCCTGTATGAGTTTACATCAATACGATGATTCGTTCGGATGAACCATTCCCTGTAGCGGCTACACCGCACTCATACAGTCCCCTGTTTGGATTTATATTTTAAACTATACGCTTACATCGCTTTCGAATATCTGAGGTGCTCGAAATTATTTCGCATCGAGCTAATGAGCATACGGCGGTCTTCTAACTCTAGCCGAATGGAGTGCAACACTTCGTCGAGAGTTCACCGAATGGATTCGCGTAATGGCCGCCGTGCATATAATATGTACTCGCGGTGTTGTATTGGAACGATGATGAATTACATACTTATTTCGAGCGTTTTGTACGGGACAGGGTGATCTCAACACCTCTTGCAACACGCACTTTGTGACATTTTGATGAGAAAACACCATTGGCAACATTCACTCTTCTCTTCCAACAAGTCTCAACTTCTAACTAGCTTGCTTGCTACCGTTTCGCCTCGCTTCTCTTACTTCAGTTTAATGACTTCAACTAATTTCAACCCAATGATGATCATTAGCAAACGAAAGGACGATGGCGAGCTGTATTAAGATTTTTTTTTTCTGTAGTTTAATTTTATTCTTGGCAGATGAATTAAAAACGTTTGTTTCGGGTGAGTTACGAGCGGGATTATTAGTGAAAGGTTAACACGAAAATCAGTTATAATGTATTATCATTCCTGCAAGAATATTTATTTATTTAATGGCTGGCTTTCTGGCTCAATTTTGTAAAAAAATAGAAAATAAAACAGTACACATTTTATTGTTTTGTATTTTATTTCAACCCTTCCGTGCTAGCAAAAGCACATAATCTTCACGATATCGTTCACAATATGTTGGATTTGATGATTTTATTATGTTAAAAATAAATTAAGTAAACTTAACCATTACCAAATAATGGTTAAAAGAGCAGGTTGTGTGATCAGTGGTAACTTTTTACTATGGTAAAAAAAAACATTGTGAAAACGTGTTGTTCGATCGTTGGTAAAAGTATTTACTCACCGAAAGTACATTCGGTAGTAATTTAATTTTACTCTCCGATATCC
Source organism: Eubasilissa splendida (assembly GCA_031772225.1). NCBI lineage: Eukaryota > Metazoa > Arthropoda > Insecta > Trichoptera > Phryganeidae > Eubasilissa > Eubasilissa splendida. The sequence goes on from CM062864.1 coordinate 16,420,788, forward strand.
AATGATAAAACCGTCAATCGTTGGTTAAAAATGGCAGACCTTCACAGCTGATTCAAAAGACATATGCCACATTGATACTTTGAAATATGCAGTATACGACAATGAATTATTTAACGATTCAATATTTCGCTATTTTAGTGATGAAAGTTTGTTCGATGATTTCGCTGTTTAATTTATATTACCGACTATTTTTCGCCAGAAATGTGACATTCTTCGAAAGCAGGAGTAAATAAAGCTACAGATAAAGCATACAATGATGTGTATTGCCAATGGCGAATATTTAAAATAAATTAATTTTGGTAATGTTCGTTAATAAAAAGTTACTATGGATATAACTCACCCGTGGTAAAAAACGTTTGCGTATTGTTAGTATGTCAAATTTACTTTTTTTTTAAAGACTAATTAGGGTAGGGTGAACCCGCCGCTTACCCAGGACCGTTTATAAGCAAAAGCTCCTAGATGGTCCTACTCATTCGCCGCCAGGTTGGCATTTTTTTTTTAAATGCTAATAGGCTGCTGTGCGATTTCTTCTCGCACATAGTGACAAGACGGAGCCGTATAGCCGCCATCACAAAAAATCCTCATTGGCCCCGATCCTTTATTTATTAATAGTTTAACATTTTAACAAATAGACTTAGTGGATGGAAAAACAATAAATTAAAATGTAGCTCTAGTCGGGGAGACGAAGGAAGAAAAGAACACGCCCCTGAAAAGGGGAAAAAGGACAATACAAAATTGACTACTGTCAAAGTCAATCCCGCCTAATGGTAAATTTTTACTTTAGTAACTTTTTTTACCATAGTAAAATGTTACTGCTGATCACACAACCGGCCCTAAGTCGTCCGTCACGCGTCACGATGTTGCCATTTCCATGTCGAGGGACCTTCCCGCCCACCCTGTACCGAGACCAGTATGGCTGAAATGTATCCAACGGCAGAACGTCCCGCGCGTCAGGTGGTTGACCTCCATTTCTATATCGAGTACCAACGTCCATCACCGACGGAAAACCGTCCAAGTTCAGGAAAACAATATTACAGGTTCGTTGATCCCGGGATTTAGGAATAATTCATCGCATCGGTGTCTCTTGGAGGGGATTACACATTAAATTGGCACCCCATTCGGAAAACACAATCGCCGGGAAAATATGCAGAGGTATTACGCGAAATCCAGTCAAGACATTTTTTTTTTATACCAATTATTAGTTTCATTATGTCGTATTTCCAGTTTTATTCGGAAGAGAGTTATAAGCGTCAAAATATATGTGATTCGGGGTAAGTGCGACATATCAATCATCGACGTAAAATTTGAACTGTTCTCAAACTTAATAAGATTTATGCTATGACTTTGAAACTTTGATAGAAAAATAATTAATCATTTTCTAATTTAAATTTTAAAAAACCGGAACGTAACCTTAAAAGGTTATCCTAAAGGATAGCGGATATTTATAGCAATTTATAAAAATTGGACGAGCAGATGCACTTACCCCAAATTTGGGGTAAGAGCATCTAGTTGTATTATTTCTGACAAATTGTTAAAATAATGAAAATGCTTTTGCTGATCTGCTTAATGACAATATGAATTAGTTATTTTGGTCCTTAATGACGGGGTAAAACGTGGCGAGTTCTAAAAAAAATCTAATAAAATTACTTACGCGGGGAAAGTGCGACATATCATAGTGATTGTTTTTGAAATTGGTTAACTAGTTGAAAAAAGTTTCCATATAAAAATATATAAGATGCCATACCGACCACTGAGTAGATTAGTGATAAGAAAAAATGCTACTCTTGACACCGGTGTGATTGTGATTGATATTCGACAATATCAGCGATTGAAAACTGTGACTGTGATCACAGTTCCATTACCAATACGCGTGCACCGCACGATATCACAATACACGAAATAAATTTAAAAAAAAAAACATAATATTTAATTATATTATTTAAACTACATTTGCATAAAAAACATATTCTAGCATATATAATTAATATATAAATCTAATTTAATATCATCACAAAGAGAATTAAAACCTTTAAAAAATGGTAGTTTATTTTTCGGATCAAATTCTCAGCATTTCTGGTCAAATGCGTAAAACGTTTCGGCAGAATATACTAGATGGCGCTTATCACTAACTATAAAGTCATTCCTTCATGAATATTTTCATTTCATATGCACATGTGTCGAATCATGGTTCAAAACCAAATATAATTAAAAATTGAATCACGATTCACGATATTCTCAGGTATTCACAATCACCGATAGTGAGTGAGACTAAAAATATCAGTGATTGCCTCACGGTTTGTGATTTTGAGCTGATCACTAGAGTAGATGCACTTCCCCCGCGGTGTAAAATTTATGGGGTAAAAAGTGTATGTGATTTTATAAATCGTAATTCGCGGAAATAATCACAAACTAGAACTCAAAATAAAGGTATGTACCTAATATCAGCATCCTGACATAAAAGATTATCGAGATATACGAAAGATTGAAAAGGCATACACAGATCTCGCAAGTTGACATCAAACAGATTACGGCACTGAAATCCAATTTCTAACGTAATTAGGATACGCAGATGTACTTCTCCCATAGATGGACTTATCCCGACTCACCTTACGTATATTTCGTACTCAATGGAGTAAAACAATCAGATTCAAAACGTTGTTTTTCTTTTCTTTTTACACTAAATGTGTCCCTTTTATAGAAGGTTCAACATTCCAACGAACTATCGAGAAACACTCAGATCATTCCGGATTCTGCTTTTCATAAGATTACACGGCACGTTACAAAAATGGAAGATCATTTGACTCCCGCAGATCAAAACACGACGGGCGTATTTTTTTGTACCACACGCTGAGCGCATAAAACAGTACAAAACGTAAAAAATACATGATAACAAACGGACACGGACACCCCGAGCACCGCTCAACATGCAAAACTGTATACAGCGATGAAATCCGAGCACCGATTTCGAGGACGATTGTGATTTTGTAATTGAAAATACTGCCAATGCGTCGATCTTCCGCGCATCCCCCACCCATCCAATCCCATTCATTTGTAATTCGAATTTCGAATGCAAGATGTTTTATCACAATAGGCCCAAGTATGCAGTGCCACCGAGCAGGAAAGGACAGAGTATTTTGGCGATGTTACTTTTCACGATGAATTTCCCGCCACAATGTAATAATAAAATAAGCAGAATGGCAGGTTTACACGAGATTTTGTCGGTTAAAGTTAGTTTTAATAAGTTTTATTCGTTTCATTTTAATAATAAGCTATTTAAATTCGTACGGAAAATAGCGATACATCAATATAAATCGATTTCAATATAAGCCCTAAAATGCATTTTCGTTTATATTTATTTAGTCAGATAAAATCTTACTATTATCGTTTGAAAATTCGCCTCGCGTTCGAAATAAAAGAAAATCATTTTCGATGAAAATGCGTTACAACTTTAAATTTTTTAAAATCGACTGGAAGCTACATTTTGAAATCTTTTCAAAAATCTTTCACAGTAATATCTTTTTATTATTCCTTAAAAAAAAAAAACAATGCAAAAAGTTTTTTAAAAATCTAAGTGCTATTAATTGTTTCTAAACCTTTAAAATAAAGAATTATTCTCAAGTAAATTGTCACATGAAGTTAAATTTCATTATTGAATTACCCACATTTCGTAATTCTAGATAAGGTAAAACATTCGTAAAAATAAAGTTTTATTTTGATATGCAAAAAAATCTTAATTACGAAAGAGCGTACGCCAATTGCTCGATTTACATAATACCGTACTGCCGATATGAAGTAAAACAGCGCGCCCGCACGCGTAACGAAACAATAAATGTGCACAGCTGAACAAAAATAACAACTCCTGCCCCACCCGACACGCCACAAGTCTGCGAAAGTCCACAACTATGGCCGAACACGGAACGCGGCGACAAAATGAAAGAAAATGCATTCCAGCGTCCAAATCTCGCTTCAATCTAAACTATTCCTCCCTTGCATGTGCTCGCCCGATCCGCCCACGAAACATCCATCGCGAGCACGGCCTACGTAAATAAAACGCGAAATAACAAATACACTCAAAAAAAACTATTTTTAATTAATCCCAAAGATCAATTTCTAATTTCAATCCAAATGGCCCTATAAAAAGTAGGGCGATAAACGCAAGCGACTCCGCAGCTAAACGCAAATTGCACTGCTGTCTATCATGAAGTATATAAACACATACACATAAAACCTGCCTCACGTGACAGCTGTCATCGGATAACACATTTTAATATAATAAATAATTAAATAACCTGGGCTTAATTGCAAAAAAGAAATAATCGGTTTCGTCATTAATGTTAATCGGATTTGAACAAAATATTGTATTTCCACAGTCACGTAGCCCGCGCTAAGGCGTAAAGTTGCATGACACTATCGACAGGCACTGGCACCTATATATCTACATACCAGCTGGTATAACAATGTCGACGTTGTATAAAAGATTTATTTTCGAGTAGAGTAAATAGGATAAGAAAATAATATACAAATGAAAAGAACGCTAAGTACAGGGCGACAGGAGTACGTGCGAACTACGATCGACGCTAGGGACGGCGGTTGGCCTAGGTCGGGGCCTTCTCCCGCACTCCACGCAAATGAGATCGATCTCTCCATAAAAGGGAATATTGAGACACGTCCATCAATTTTGCAGGGAGCGTCTCCGCGAATCTGAGAAGCTGTCATCAGTCTGAGGCTGATAATCACACCTGTCAAAAGTCAGACACCTCCGCATTCCCGGCAAAACGCGAAAACTGAAAATATCCGCTGCAAACATGGCGACCGCTGACTATAATCCTTCTAGTGCCTAATTACCGTACAATAAAATTCCTTTCATCGGTGACATGCCCTAAAATCGAAATTTCTCCGAAGGGCTGCCAGCCCAATGTCACCGATTCTAAAAATTAGCCTGGAACACATAATTTTCAAATGACATCACTGACAGTACCACCAATAACTTCGGACATTATTAGAGAATGAAAAATTCACATCTCTTGCACAAATCGTGACCATTTTCTGTGATAACTTACCTCTTCAGCTCTGACTAGTTCCTTGTAGTTGAATTCGGGGCACTCTTTCTCGTTAGACTCGAACAAATCTAATGAAATTCTAATAGTTTTTGTCACTTTTTGCTTTGTCTTCTTCGAGCCATCCACTGTTATTAGATTAGCACGTTTTTGATCAGACATCATACACAATTTTTGCCGGCAAATAAGATTTTGACACACAACAACACGGTCCACATTTTCAAACTGTCCAGCACATTTCTTCCATATTGAAATTTATTGTTTGGGTTGCGCACGCATCGTGCAACCGATTAAAACGTCTTTATTACGTAATAAATACTGTTTTTCACAGATGTCAGTAAGTGCTTCATGAGAAAATTTTTATAGAGTATTTTCGATAAAAAGTTCAAAATAATTCAAACAGATGTCACTATACTGAACTAATTTTAAAATTGCCTGTTATTTTTTTTAAGTGTGAAGCCGGAAATAACAGATTATACTGTAAGCGCGGGCGATCAGTTTAAAAATGCCAGGTTTATCGGAAAGTCGATAAATTTGTCAACCATTATTGACATTGAGCCAGTAAATTTCCGCTTATAAGATTGATATGAAATAATAACGTAATTAATATATATTCTATTTATTATGGTCCCTTTGGAATGGACCAATGAGTGGTTTAATATATTTTTTTGTAGAAAGTATTAAATACATATTAAAACATTTCTATTTTATAAATATTTTAAGTATGAATATCACAGATCTATGTTCTGAATAACCTTAGTACTTCTAGACCTTTAGATATTTTGTTAATTATGAACTTTTCGGGGGCGGGGTAGTCATCCTAAGATAGGTCAAATGTTAAAATCATTTACAAATAATTTAATTTTAATTGAAAAATAATTAATATTGTGAAAAAACACATTTTCTATAAAAGAGGATAAATTATTATAAATTTTAAAATGATATTTATCAGTTCAATAACTAGCAAGTCCATTTTTTTTTTATGCCCCACTTTGTTCACAAAAAGATCTAAAATGACATGGTCATTATTAATCTCATTCAATATGTTCCTCTCAATGGCATTAGTATAAAAGTTTCTAGTCTACTGTTACTAATAGTACTTGGCAATGTACACCCTACCCTACATAGTCATTATTCTCTGCTCATATAATATTTTACAAAAATGATTTATTGTAGGATGAAATAAAAGTTTGTACTTATTCAAAATCCTTTTGTTTAAACGAGTAACCAACAAGTAAAAATGAATTTTAATATTATACATTTTTATATTATATTATAAACGTATATAGTACATAAAATTATTTTTATCAGTGTTCGTTATTTTCACAATTGTGTCACTTTGTGCACTCGAGGTAGATGGTTGAACTTCTGATGAAAAGGCTGCGGATGGTTCGTCCACTCTTTTAAAATATGACTTGATGGAAGACTGTGCTGTTTTTGTCAGTGAATCATAAACACCTCTTTTTGATTCACAATTCTCTCCATATCAGAGTCCTGTTCCTCAAACATTGTCAATCCCTTAGAAATTAACTTAAAGCTGCAGTCATTTTCTGCCGCATAATTGTTCTGGATTGTGAAAATTCAAGTTTTTCTTATACTTCTTCTGTGTTTAAATTGCTTCTATTTCTATTAACTCATCAGTTGTTAATTCATCGGAATAGAATTTCAACAATTTTTTTATATCAGCTGAGTCATGTTCGAGTTCCATTTATTCCCAGTTCAACAACTTTGTGCATTACGTATTTACATTAAAAAATCTTAAAATCGTTATAGCGAATGTTCGTAAATCAAATTTTTCTGAAAATACATATTTAAAATTTCAGTTAATGAATCTAATTATTTATAAAGGATATAAAATAAATATAATTCTAACATAGAATATGTTTATTCAGCGAAAATCTCGGTAACATTTGTTAGAAATTTTTGTAACATTTTCATATTCTCTCATTCTAGTCTTGTATTTCACTTTCACATACACCAGGTGCCTTTGAAAAAATTTTAAATTCAAAAGATTCTGGATGTGTTGAATATCAATCTTACTCATGTGTTAAGTGTGCACTTGCTATCTATCATAGACTGTGTTGTCAAATTGTCATATAAGTATATACCTAATGCAGATTTGTTTTGTATTAAAATTTAGTGCTTAAATTTATATTTTGACACAATATATACTTTTTTAGTATTTGTACATTCTTAACATCAAATTTTAATATAAATATAGAATTTTATTTGAAAAATAGTTGTATCTGCTAAACTTTGTAACAAGCAAAACTATTAATGAGATATTTGTGAATGTCTATTTTCATCTCTCATTTGTATCCTTTTGTTATTATGCCCACTTGTCATACGAGAGATCTGGGTTTAATTCTCGACAATTTTGTTCAATTACAATACATGTAATGCGTGTTTTTCGGTGTACTTATATATACCCCAGTGATTTACATAGTGAGGACTGAACATCACTGCAACTAAGAGGCTACTCTTGCACCTTGCCTGAAGTACTGAAACTTGTGAAAATGCAAGAAATATCCATCTTTGCCAAAATTGATTTATTTACATATGTTAAATAAAACATTTTAACTTCCACGTACCATAATATCGAGATTAGAAAAGTGCCTATACAATCTACAGATTGCAAATATAAATACTAATAGGTGCAGGCCTTTTGTATGTAATAAATAACTGTATATTGCATCCATACATTGCACTCAAGATCACAAAATCATGGAAATAAAAACAAAAAAAATTTAAACTATCTTCTTGAATATTTTTTTTGCTCACTTTAAAATATTTTTAAATGTCAAATGTCAAATATGATACTTCTAAAACTATGTATTTTTATTGTTCAGATACAAAGGTACATTGTTTTGATATTGTAGATTAATTTTTAATTGAACATTAAGACATGAAGTATATTTATTAATCTGATATAAAATCTGATATTTTTGATCAAAGTACAATATTACAAAACAATTTTGTATCATGCTACACTTCTTTTGAAAGCATGGAGAAGTAGAGTGTATATTAATAAAAATGATTGTTTACAATAACTCGCAAATAATAAAATAATAGCACTAGCGATATAAAAATATTATATGTTTAAGAGTACGTGTTTCTTTTTAAAGTGTTTTTAATAGCATTTTATCACTAGTTAAATTATTATCAATAATTTTCCTGATGTTTTCGGGTAAGGTGTTAAATATTTATTTCCCTAGGTGCGTATAGTGGTGTGCAAATGATGTTTTGATTTTTGAGCATGAAAATACAAAATATCTTCCAAAACAATTAATATTTACAGACCTACGGGGTCCATGAGTTAGCACGTACCTTATACGATAAATTAGGCTGGAGACAGAAAAGTATGACCATATTCAGAGGCATAACTATGTTTTAAACTTTCCTGTATTATAATTGGATGCATTGGGATCCAAAATATGGGCCCAACAAGGTGCATTTGTTAGTTAGACAGGAGCCCTAAAAGTCTGCATCCTACAACACCTTTGAGATTGGTACTTTTGCAAATATCATTACTTTTCCGGCGCATAGATGGTCTAACAATTTTTAAAATCCACCACAGCAAAAAACGAAATATAAATTTAAATAAATCAAATCTCGGGGATATTTCGAACATATTATTGCTGTATATCTACAGTAGTATCCCGTAAATGTGTCAAGTTAGGGACCATACCATCGCTGCAAAGCGAAAATCACTTTAACGCTTCCCTAGCCACACAGTAACATAGGTCAACCGAGCTAATTAAATCGTATTTCTATAAATGTGCACAATGTAAAACTTACATTTTACCTAGTCCTAAAAAATCATCTGCGCTTAGAAATAACTAGTGGAAAACCAATTATGTAAAGCGAATTATAGTACAAATAATAATTTTTGAATTCTAAGCTATATAATATTGATGCGTTGCGTACTATCTGCGTTAAAAATACCACTTATACCAAGTAAAAAAGATCACACATTAATTAAAATGAAGACAGATAAAGATGAAGATCATGTTAGATGAGTCTATTGATGAATGGGTTATAAGAATAACGTTTGAGAATAAAATAAACTTATTCAATTATTATATTTATCAATTTTTATTATACTTATAGTAACTATGACATTAACTATTTTAAAGTCATTTAAGCTTGTAAAAGCATTTTTTTCCTCATTTAAAGTGCTTACAAAACTCAAATTTCTTGTAGTAACACGAGTTGACAGCATGGCTGCATGGGGTATTTTTAGAATGGTATGGTAAAGGTTAAAGTAAAGCAATGACTTTTTAATTTATAACGTACGTAAGTGCAATATTTGAAAGTGTTTATATTTTAGGAGATAAGAGACCAATTTTATTCTTAGGGCCGGTTGTGTTATCAGTAGTATCTTTTTACTATAGTAAAAAATGTTACTAAAGTAATTTTTTTTGAGAAAATGGGTTGTTTGATCGTTAATAAAAAATATTTACTTCTCGAAAGTACAAACTCATTTTACTCTCCGATATCTGATAGTAAAAACAAGAATTGATTGTTAAATATGGCGGACTTTTCACACCTGTTCCAAAAATCATCTGATAAATTGATACTTAGAAAGTTGCAGTATACAACAATTAATCATTCAATATATCACTATTTTAGTGATGAGAGTTCGTCCAATAATGATCTCGTTGTTTAATATACATTAGTACATAATACAAAAAATTTCACCACCAAAGTGACAGGTTTCAAACACCTAGGTGAAAAAATCCATAGATAATGAATAAAATAAAGCATATTTCATGATTATTTATCGCATCCATATATATATCCATCTATGCTTTGACAGTTGTAAATTTTATGTATTAACAATCCACAAAAGGATTTTTACTATGGGTGTTTGTAAAAAAATACTATAGTGAAAATGTACAACTGATCACACAATCAGCCCTTACTGTTTGAATAAAACCGCATAGTACATAATTAATATGTATATATATCTTTTGGGGTTAGGACGGTGGTTAAATTAAATAAATGTGATTGGCGTGTGAGATTTATTACGACAGTATGATATAACAATGACAATGAAGACAGATAGAACTAAAGAATGAATGAAGATGTAGAAGGTGCACGTGTCTTATGAAATGAAATGAAGCGAATTGGCGGTCTTGCTCGGCGAGCGCAAGCCGACAAGACCGCCGTTGTGAAACGATGAAACTGGAGAGACTGTCTGGCGGTGAATCGAGTCAGACTTGTAGCAGCAGCCGGCAACGCTGTCGCTAGCGTCGATGCCGACTGAGATGGCGGTGGATATAAATTATGATCGCTACATATTTTTTGTACTCCTCGTACACAATATATACAGTGGGCCCTATTTACATGTTTCATTGGGGCTTAATTTCTTAAGTTACAGTACTATACTAACAACATTAATTAAAACAAGTGAACTACAGTGACATCACTGAATGAGATATAACAACTTTACAGTTGTACTATAGTTCATAATAATAGGTGTCAAACAATGCTAAAAATTCAAAATTATAATGATATATAAGTTGTTAATTGTAAAAACCCTGTGTTCCGTACAAGGAAACAAGAACTGTAGTCAGGTAGGGTGGTTCGCCGGTCCGCTCTGGTGTCTCGAATATCGATTATCTGCAGTGGGGTGCAGTGGTCCAGGGGGGTCCAAATCGTATCCAGTGTAGCAGCCAAGTTGTGATATTTTTCCGGGTTCGTGTCCAAAGTCGTAGCAGAAGTTAGAAAGCCAGAAGATCCAGTAGTCGTGGTGATAGCAGGGGTTCAAAGATGAGATGAAATGAAAGTCGAATTTGCTTTTCAAGTCCAGCGGTGCGAGAGCGTCCAAGAGCGAAACGAGAGTGCTCTTTGCAGCCGCTGGACCATTATTTATTTAACATATTAAACTGTGCGAGCGCAACATGCTCCATGGAGATCTTAACCAATCATATCGCCGGATTTGTCCCCCTGCCGCCCCGCTGCGGTCCAGCGCAGCCACCCCCTGGCGGCCAGATCTTGAAACTTGGTTCATTTTTCTCGCCGCAAGGTATGGGACGGCAGATTTCGGATTTCTCCGGCATTTTATCTATATCTCCTCAAATTTTACTAATTTACTTACTTACCTATTTACCTGTATTATGTTTTATTTCGACAATTTACAGTCGCCATCTTTGATTATTAATTTTCCCATTGTTTATATTTGGTTTTTTCAAATTGTTGCCCAGAATGACAAAAATCACTGCAGGACACCGTATTCTGATCAAAAATTTGCGAGAAAAACGTTGGAGTGCTAGGAAAATGATCGAAGAGTTTCAAAACAAAGCTTAAATTTAAATCAAAAATAGCTAGACATTACAGCATAACTGGACATTACGGACATATGGACATCGAGCCAGGCATGTGGCCACCGAACAGCCCAGATTTAAACCCAGTAGATTATGAAATATGGGGTGTTTTGATGATTTCTGATTCACTAAATATTGTGCAAAATAATTAAATTAAGAATTATAATGAATTAAATTATGTTTTGAAATAACTCGTGTGTTACGAGACGTTTCCACTTTTTTATATATATGTATATGGGTATATATATATCAGTATATATACAGTGGACCCTCGAACATTGGCACAATCTTTTTCAGGAGACGGTTCGACTTTCAAGCTAAATTTCTAATACAGTAGAAGTCCGATAATCCGGCACGTTCGGGACCGGCTCGGTGCCGGACTACCGAACGTGCCGGATTATTGGGCGGTAATTATAAGAACAATCAGGTTAATAATTAAACTACAAATACAGTATGCAAATACATACAACAAAGTTTATTTTACATTTCATATAATGTATGTACACGTACTGTAAAACATATTTCACTTAGATTTAAAAAAGTCACGAATGTCTTTTTGTTTTCTTGACTTTTGGCGTTTAGTATAAAATTTGTGATTGATTAACGGAGCTGCACTGCACCTGAATTTGTTGTAACAGCTGAGACTAGCCGGCCGCTAATTGTTTCCGAACAATACCGAGCGCTTCCGCATGATCCCCAACTACCCCGAATTCTTCCGAATAGCTCTCGAGCGTTTTTACTATTTGCTTTAAAGACACACTTTTGGAGAAAACCAAAATTTTTACAATTTTCCGGAGCGATGCCGGACTATCGGGCATTCCGGACTGTTGGATGCCGGACTAATGGACTTCTACTGTAGTCTGTTCCGGATGGTCAAAATCTACCCAATATTATATTACATGTTATGTGCCTATTTGTGATCATTTTGGTAAATAATGATTATATATCTATATTTAATTTTTAATAATTGAATGTTTTTATTTATAATAGTACATACATACATAAAAAATATTATATTGTAATTAATCAATAACAAGCACTAATACAACCATAGACTTTCTGGATCCAATACATCCTAGATGTCCAGAAAGTCAGAAAAAGATGGGGAAATGCAATAATTAATAAAGATAATGGTAGGAGGAATATTACTGGTGGATGAATTTTATTTTATTTTTATGTATGTTGTATATAGCTAAAAAAATTGTTTGTACTTATAGATTTTTAAAAATGTAACTAGGCAAGCCTGTTTTAGGGCAAATTGGCAAACAAATCATATTTCACAAACTAAATAAACTAAATCAACTCATTGAATATTAGACAAAATTAAACAATTTAAATACAAAATAGAATTATGTACAAAGCAAGGTAAAGGTGAACATATATAAAATGAGAATAAGAATACTAATGTGCAATACAATATACATAAATAAAATGTACGCACATACAAGGTAAGGAAAATATATAAGATTAATAATAATGATGCAGTATAAGCTCAGCTTCTTTAACAACCAATTGAAAACATTATTTTTAAAAGTTTTAATGCCACTATTATATTATTTCCAATTTGATTATGTATATATAAAAGTGAATAATCTTTATTATGAATTATCCTTCTTACTTCTGGAATCCACTGTGAGAGTTATAAGTTGATTAACATTACCAACACCTGGTTTTTCTTTGGAGAAAAAACAGTCTAACATAATTTATTTTTTTAAATTTCTGAAATGTCATTAAACAGGTGTGCCATTTCTCTGCAAGGCTCTGTATTTTATGGCTCATGTTCATATATGTGATTTCTTTCAGAGTTCAGCGTGAAGCAATTTATGAATCATCATAAATATATATTTTGCGCTCGGATTAGATGCATCCAGTACTTTTACTGACTTTCGGAGATCAAAGTCTCATTGAGAGATTTATAGAGTACATGGGCCCTTAGACCTATACCCTAACAGTTCTTTAATGTATGCAGTGGGGATGCTTCCCTTACTATCTACCATCTCCTACTCTGAAAATTGTGCAATTGAAATCATGCAGAGGGAGAAAGCGCCCATGTGACGACGCCACGTGATTCTTTGTTCGGCTTTCGAATTTTTATTTGAGATTTAGATAGAATTTTTCTTAAATTTTTTGCTTAAGTTTATTATTCACTTTTTGTTTTGTTCAAGAGTCCTTATATATTTTTTGAAATATAAATATCGTACATAAATTGTATTTGTTATTTCTGTCATTTTCTTATAAATGTAATATTAATAAGCAAGAATAATGTGAATCAAATTGTGAAATCACAGACTAGAAGAAGATTTCAATCAACCTGGTTGTCAAATTAAAGAGTAAGAATGCCCATATAAGTCAGGAGACTGTCCAGGACAGAGCCTTCCGGCGCTTTCATACGAGTAAATTGGAAAAGATGAAGAAGAAGGCACAATGTTTACAGCATTGATTACTTTGGCGCTAACTTTTTCCGATACTGTATCTTCATCAGGACGAATGTACACCGACTATAATATAAATACAAAACTAAATTAGCTATTTGACTTTCTTTTGGAGGTTTGCCTGCAGGTATGGTGTATACATATGTGGGAAGGTTGGTTGGTGTTCTGGTGAAAACCATTTTTATCCGAACATGTTTGTTCTCATCGGGGAGAAGCCACCGAGAGCAAGAAACAACACAGAATATGTAAAGGTTATGGAAAAACGATGCACGGTTAGTGAAAGGTGAAAGTCGGGATGTGCATCTGCGGTCCGGTCGGTTTGGGTACCGGTCGCCGATTGTTTCCTCGACCGCTTCCTCTGCTGCATGTGTTGGCGCACATCTGTGGTGCACGTGTGTCATGCCCGCCGGGCGGCGCAGTCCGGCCTTCCTCGAACGTTTCCGCTTTGTACGCGTGAGATGGTGCAATATCAAGAATTGACAGAACGAGGAACATCTGTGATGTGCGCGAGCCGCCACACATATATAAAAGTTATATGTTTAAATTAAAACATTATAATATAATAGGATCGAAAAATGTTATTATAAATATGTTTGTAATATTGGTTATGTTTGAAATTGGAGTTAATAAACCTGGATGTAGCAATTTTTAAATGAAAATTTATATGCAGTTTCAATATGTATTAAAAATAAGTAGGTTTGCCCCAGTATATAATTTTTATCTTACAACATATGTACTTTCAAGGATTTTATTCTGAATAATTGTCATTTTTATTTGTAGCAGCGTTTCAAATGAATATACATTATTATATTTTAATAGTTTTCTTCTTCAAAAATATTGTATAAACTTAATCGAGTAGCTTGTTGGTCTAGTGGTTAACCCATTGATCACGTTCATAAATACGCATGACATCTTTCATAGGCGGCACTCTTTGGTGGCATTATAATTTACGACATTACACTGCGATAATGCGATGAATAAAAACAAATACAGAAATCTGAACCATAATTACAAAATAACATAAATAAAGTTATTCATGAGAGAACACAACTACACCATTGCTACACTAGTGCCATTTGTGGCCATACGTACTATAGTGAAGTAGTGATCTGCGCAGGCACTGATTTCTGAGACTAATGCACACTATTTACAAATTTTTTAATACTGACATTAAATTTAACTCTATAGTTTGAAACACATTACATTCTACACGCATAAACTGAGTTTGAGAATTTGAATAACTGAGCGCATAACTGACTGGATGATACGAAAGATGGCTAAAAATCCTTGACCAAATATCGACAGATGTCGGTAAGATAAAGATTCCAAATAATTTTGATACGATTTTCATCGCTACTCAGTGCGTATGTACGCACTAGCGGCGGGCGAAACACGGTGACTCATATTTGAGTCACTCGAATTGTGGGCATGTGAGGTGCGACTCATATATGAGTCATCCGTGGGGAATGGGTTAAAACGTTGACCTAGTGATCTAGTGGTCGGGGGTTCACGCCCCGTTCCAGGAGACCAGCAAGTTAGTCCTCTTTTCATAGCACAAGCGTTTAGCTTAGTTTGAAAATAGTAAGAATACTGATGTGACATGTCTTCCAGGTACGCATCTCTATTTATAAAAATTTTTTTTAAAGTAAATGATTGTTTTATTATTCAATGTTAATTGATTTATTATTAATGTAGAAATATGTGTAGGGTGTCCAGTGGAAAAATTTCAAGATTAAATTGTAATTGCTCGTAAACCATCAGGGTGAGGTAAGTGGGAGGGTAACGTGCGTGATTTGCGGATTTGCCAGTCGCAATGAGTCACTGATCGGGAGCGCACCGCGCGTTCGCGCTTGAGCAATATTTAAAGTGCGGTGATTTATCGGTTCATGCGCGTCGCGCTTTTTGTACTCACTTTAATATTCGACGAGTAAGTGGTGGGCCGAGCACGCAACTTATCTGGTGTTGGGTTCAAAAGTTCATACAAGAAGGGAAAATGGTTAACCAAACTCCTCCGGGACCATCAACATCAGCAGCGACGCCAGAACATGTGGCTCAAGTTCGACGTGAAATTATGCACTATCCGCATAAATCGACAAGGAAGATTGCAGGCTGTACTGAAATAAAAAAATCAACAATGCACATTATTTTGAAAAAGAAACTACAGTTTCACCCATACAATCTGCAAATTGTGCAGTTTCTCAATGAAAATGACTAATCTTTACGTGAAACCTTAGCGGGAACGATGCTGGAACGTTTTGGAACAGCATGAATGCTTGGAAACATATTGTTTATTGACGAATCACATTTTCATATCGATGGCTATGTTAACAAACAGAATATGAGATACTGGTGCCCCGACAACCCAAGGGAACGTCATCAAAAACGACTGTGTGGTGTGCAATTTCTGCCTGAGGGATAATTGGCCCTTATTTTTTTAACCAGCGAAAGACAATCACTGCTGACGTGTATTGCCGAATGATCATCGAGTTTTTGGTATCGCAACTGCAGCTGTTTCTCGTGTTCAACAACAGAACACAATTTCAGCAAGACGGGGCCACTCCACACACAGCTAGAGTTTAAATGGAGAAGCTGAGGGGAATATTTCCTAATAAATTAATCAGCAAGTATGGAGACACATCCTGGGCACCTCGGTCACCAGACCTTACACTGTGCAACTATTTTTTGTGGGGATACCTTAAGTCGAGAGTTTACAGCAGCTATCCTCGAATAATTCAGGCCCTACAAAAAAATATCCGCCGTGAAGTTGCTGCCATTGAACCAACGCTTTGCTCTCGCGTGTTCGCAAAT
The DNA here is from genome assembly GCA_031772225.1 of Eubasilissa splendida. NCBI lineage: Eukaryota > Metazoa > Arthropoda > Insecta > Trichoptera > Phryganeidae > Eubasilissa > Eubasilissa splendida. The sequence continues at coordinate 16,437,414 of CM062864.1, forward strand.
TTAAGAGTGTCTTGAGAGAAATTGACAGCATTTAGACGATATTGTTTATAAAACGTAAAATCCGCATCGTTAAACGCCATTTTGTATAAATAAAATATGAGAATAACATTGTAGTTTTTTTTTAAATTTAATATTAAATTTGAAAATTTTCCGCTGGATACATTGGTAGGAGTAGAGAAATTATGAAACATGTGTTAATGATTTATTGCCTTCTTTTTTACAGAAAATAATATTTATAGTCGTCAAACCCTCAGGTCTCCATTTGTATATTCATCGCTACTCATCTTTTCAGAAACTGAAAATATGTTGTCTATTTTTCAGCGAAACACTATTTAAAAAAAGAAGTATTTCTGTATTGTATAAAGACTGAATTGTTTTAGAAATTTATGGTGCTCAGACTATCTATCTTCGTTGACCAGTTCTTCATTCACACAATTAATAACATTTGACATTAGTGACATTTGTGGATACGTTTTTGTTTTATGTATCTATGAAATTATTTAATTACATACCTCAATTGTTTTCTTTTGATAAACTGTTGTTGATCAGTATTCATAGTGGTTTGATCTGTTACATGGATAGGATTCTCACCGGTAATTATATTATTAATTATCATCTTGATTATCTAGGATCATGGTAACTGGGTAAATGATTAACTGAGCAGTAAAATAAACTTATCATCGAGCAGTACAAAAAATGGTGGTATCATATATGCTTCTATAATTTACACCCCCTTATTTTAAAGAATCGTTTCGGATTTTATTTTTTACTCCGCTTATTGTATGCGTTTGATTTCTGGACTATTGAGTTTTTCATATGTGTATTTAGTATATGGATAATTGTGTGAAAGAACTGGAATGTATGAAAGTAGGAGCAAAAATGGGCGATTTGATTATATTCTGTTTATTGTACGCCGATGATGCAGTACTAATGGCGAATAATGAACAAGAACTACAGAGGCTAGTGAATAGAATGTACAATGTATGCAAGGAAAGTGACCTCATGATGAATGTTAACAAGTCAAAAGTAATGGTATTCGAGAAGGAGGAAAGCAAGACACCGTGCTAAATACTTGTAGGTAATGAATGTTTGGAACAAGTAGATGAGTTTGTGTATTTGGGAAGTATGTTTGATAGAAACGGAAAGGCTGAGAATGATATCGAAAGGAGGGTGACTGCAGGGAATAAAGAGAACGGCACTTTGAATGGAATTATATCTAACGGAAACTTGTCAACTAAGGCAAGACTAGCAGTACACAATGGAGTCCTGGTACCAATACTGATGTATGGAAGTAAGGCCTGGAGCTGGCAGAAGAGGAACGAAAGTAGACTGAATGCAGTGAAAATGAGATCACATAGGCGTATATGTGGCAGATCTATTTATGACAGTGAATAATGAAGAAATACAGAAAGAATGTAAAGCCGATGTTAGTAAAATGAGTAAGATTAAGAAAGAATCACTTAAGTGGTTTGGTCATATGGAACGGATGAATGAGGAGAGAATAGTAAGAAAGACATATGACGCAAGTGTTGATGGCACCAGAAATAGAGGACGTCCACGGAAGACCAGGAAACCAGATACTGGAGGATGGTTTTGTTGGAAACCTCAACATTCGGCGAGCTTGTATTAGGAGATGTATGAATGTGGATGAGGTGAGAAAAGTGTGGCACTCTATTCTCTATGTCTACTCCCGCGGAGAAACGGCATGATGATAAGTTGGTTAGTTAGAGTTGTCCACCTGGGAACAAAAGACGGTCAACTTATTTTATGCCTAAAATTTGCACTTTCTTGATAAAAGAGTGAACATGTCAGTGTGCTATGCTTAAGTTTATAAAATATTTTAGTTGCTTTTCAACAATTTGTGTTAAAATTTCACGATGGGTAAAAAGAACAATTGTTATAAAGTGTCGTACAATCATACGCACTCATTTCTCTTGCAATCTAAGGTAGGTAAGTACATTTTTATATTATGGAATATTGTGTATAATTGTTTGTTAAGTAACATTCAATTATTTTAAAAATTATATTGCACATAATTGTATAAGAGTGATAAAAAAATGTGCCCCTTCCCCTGAACACTGAGAATAGCTCAGAGATTTAACGAGCCCCTTGTGTAGTGGATGATATAGTATTAACTTCTCTAATTGTTTTTACTTGTATTTTATATTCTAAATTTTGTATAATATTTTCGTGTTGTTTAATGTATATTTTTTTCTTGACTTGTTCAAGTTGTATTTTTGTATCTCAAACATCGGTGAATACTATCGTAACAATTTTTATTCCAATATTTTTCTTAATTTTGCTGATTTCCTTAAGTTTAGGGCTCGGTCCAAGATTCTGCGACGCGCCACAGAAGAAATAGTCATTTGAGATTTGATGCAAGGAAACAATGGGAAAATAAGAAATAAAAGACGGCATGAGAAAGAAATGACTATGCATTTATTCACAATAGGCAAATAACGTAATCTGATTACCTCATTTGACAGTGCAAGCAAACAGTTTAGGTAATGTATTTGTTGATATGGTAAAACATAATAAAAACTAGAAATGCATTTTCTCCATAAATATAAATATCCTTTTACAATCATTAAAGGATATATAAAAGATTTATTTTCTTAAGAACAACAATCTAATTAAGACACGAGGCAATTACGTTTGTCAAGCGGTAAGCGAGAATTTCCATTTCGCAGGATCGTGATCCAGGCGTAAACGTACACATGAATCCAGTCGTATTACAGAGTCCGCTTTGACTGATTTAATATATAAGAAGTACCGACCCATTCCTCATGGGAATCAGACAACACACTGCGGGCAATAACAGCAAAATATGAAACTCTCATCCTCTCCATGGAGGCGTAGCTCCGGTGACATAGATTATTTTATTTACATTAATTTTCTCTATAAAATGTTTCCTTAGTCTAAAGTGAGAACCATAACGTACAACGGATGAGTCCGCCCAAGCAATGCTCGCAATATTGTGAAAGCACATGGACAACACATGAATCTATTGAGGGATCCAATTATTATTTTAACAACTCTGACAGATAGAGGAGACTCGGAAAATATATTAACCACAAGCTATTATTTCATTCGTCCGGATGAAAAACTTATTTATTCTTTCATAAAAATATCTGTACAATCACCCATCTCTTTGCTAAGTGGGGTAATTATTATTGTTCATATCTCGTGCTTTAAGGAAAACAAAGAGTCTTTCAGTGTAACAATTTTTTTATAAAAACAATTGAAACTTCATCTCATTTATTTTAATAAAAGTGTTACAAGGACGAGGGAATCATTTAATTTTCCCCTAAAACGTATATTAATTTTTTGGTTGTAAAATTAAAATCAAATTGACACTTATTACGTAAAATAATATAACTAATAAATATATCATTTTTAGTTGGCTTATTATTTCACACGTATTTGATACGATTTTAAGTGGCAGCATATTTTTCCATTATGTATAGTATTCTATTATATTATATTGAAAACAATATATAACAAAAAAAATACTGCCAATTAAAAATGTATTAAATACATGTGAAATACTAGAACAAAAAATGACTTATTTGTTAGTTACAATACTTTATATAGGAGTGGCGATTTAACAAAAAATATGATTAGCTATGAAAAATATTGTTCAATTAATTTGGACGATGCTACTAGATTAAAAATCTTTTTTTTTGTGTAATATATGTATTGACAAATTTGTATGAATCTTTTTCAACCTCAAAATCTATCAAAAATATTGAAACCATATTACGCACAAGTGTTAATTGTTCTAAACTAAACATTTAACTTCAACAGTACAACAAGTTACCATAAATTTATGGTGAATTTTGCAATAACACCGAGTGAACGATCAACATTCGTGAGAGAATGTCGAGTGAACGAATATGACGCATGTTAACGTTTGGTGCATTACAATAGTGTGAGGAATCAACACATACGTCTGCACGACCTCAGCATCAAACGGCTGTCCATCATACGTGACGTTTGAACAGCCGCAGACGATTTGTTTGCCTGAAGAACGTCACAGTATGACACTTCTCAAACGACATTTTTTCACACAATGACACGATATGTTATGAGATAATATTCACACAACACAATTCATATAAATACATTTAAAATATCATCGCATTTAGAATCTTAGTAATCTTAGTGTATTATGTATCTATGTTTTTTTAATTGAAATTAAATTAATTATCATAACCGCTCGGGTCAGAATCTAAATCATTTATTCATGAAACCATCTATCAGGATTCCACAAATTTTTGTGGAACTCTTATGTCTTTAAATCCGTCAAATTATATATTTTCACCAACACATTAAAACGAAACTTAATAATAATTAATGTAATACATTAATCATTATACAATATGGTCATGAATTATTCGACATTTGTCCGTTAGCTACACAATATAATATCTATGTTACATCCATATATATACCTATATGTGTATATATAGTTTTGCAATACAGTAAGTTTTTTTTATCGATACATAATACCCAAATTTCTTAATAGTATCTCTAACTACAACACATTAATTATACCTATTCTTGATATAATAAAATATTTTTGCAAATTGTAAAACATTATAACATCACGGAGGAAAGATTATCTAATTAAAATTTCACAATCAACTTATTACCGACATTGTAAACTTAAAAAATAATCTGTCAGTTATTTTACAGTAGAAACCATATCAAAGTTGTTGTGTGTCTGACATTATGGTCAACGAGGTCGGAACGCACGCCAGAATAATCCACGAAACTTGACACAGAAAACTCTGAATCGCTTTGAAATCGTGAAATTATTATTAACGGTTGTTCAAATGTACGAAATTAATATAATTCGATTCGAACGTGATTGCAACTTTTGTTATAATTTGCTCAAATTCTGCAATAAGAAAATAAAAAGTATTTAAAAAAACATTGAAAATTTTAACTAGAAAACCTTCAGTATAACTTATATATATATAATGGAGAATGTATTGTCTAAATATACAACATGACACTAAATAAGGTAATATGAATACTTTTTTTGCATAGTTATGAATATCTAATACTGGATTACTTTAACAGCTTTGGTTTTTGAGGCATAGAAGGATAGAAATAAAAAAAATAAAAAATAAAAATCAAACGAGTAAATGTATAATTAAGATTTTTTAAAATTTATTTTGATATTTTATAGGATACATGACATAAATATTGAATATAACCAATTTGTTTTTTTTTTGAAAATATATAAAACGTAAAAATATCATAAATAAAAATGAATTTAACACTTATATAAATGAGATTCGCAGGTTCCGAAGCCAGGTTATGTTTAAAGCCACATTAGATTAGAAAATTCGCGATACCTTGGACATTGAGTAAAAGTCATTAGAATAATGGCAGCTAGAAAGATACCTCGAGAAAATGAAAATGATTGCCACTATCGAATAAATGAATGTGATTAAAGATTAATTTATGACTATTTTGTTATGATTACATTTGTGTAGCACGGTGCACGGAAAAGCTCATGGGTTTTTCAAAGCTAAACATCATTTTCACTATCATATACGCACAGCTGTTCACACGCATGCACATTCACCCTAAATAGATTTTTATCATTTAAACTTCGGATGTAATACACAAAAATATAAAGTTTCATTTCCAATCGACTTAACAACATCGCTACCTGATGTTGACCGCATACATCATTATCACTTGCGAACAAACAAACATGTTTTCCACTCCGCGTACTGCCCAACACGTTTTCTCAAATAGAAAATAATATTCTATAAGATAATAAGCGAGTGAAATACATTATAATTTAATGAACGTGGCAAAAATCAAATCATCCAAGATTTATGTTTGCGTTACTAAGAATGTTGTCAATTTTATATTTACATTTACTTACGTCAACACAAAATTATACACACGTTTATAAAACTACTCCTACTTTTAAATACTTTATGGTGGACCACACTTGACTAGTGTTAAAACAAAAACATTACACATTTACATTACGTCAATAGTACGGAAATACCGAGGTGCGCTTTGTATTTACATGTTCAAATGGAAGATCAATATTATTTTAATAAATTGTCTCCATTGTAATTCAGATCATTCTTAATGTTATAACAGAGAAGTGCATTCTCCAAATTCACCAAAAAATACACTCATCATCACGTACAGATTCAAAGCAATCAAAATATGCGTTTATTATGTATTTATAAATGATTTGACTGCATTCCAATAATTGGTTAATGAATTAAATAATTAAGAATAACTTTTAACAATGTCTTCAATAATCTGTAGGTTAACATTAAAATAATTTAAATATTATCTTCATTTCATAAATAAATGATAAGTGCAAAGCATTAATATACAATATTTCAACTACATGGGTCCCGCATCGTACAATATATTAAGTGTTCGTAAAGATTTCTGCATTACCGAAAACAAACTTTACGTCCACCCTGTTAATTAATCCCTGAAACCAGCAAATACTTAAAAGCTATGTATAATCATATTTATTGGAAATGTTCAATAAATGCTTTTGGATAATAAATGACAAATGTACAAACAATTAAAGAAACAATTTTCACAATCTTTAATTGAAATTATTGCTTTCTTTTGATGATTTTACAAATTGTCGACAGCTAAAGTATATTACAAAAAAACCTAAATTCTAGAATAATTTAAGGACCGTGATATATTAAGACGAGGGTAGGAAAATATCGAAAGCGGCCTAGATGTAAAACATACATTGCACAAGCAAATTTTAGTAGTTTTTTATTAATCGCCGAGGCAGTCGATAAGAAAGATCGTCAGAATTGTACAAAATACCAACAGGCTGTGAAAGCACAATATTAACAAAATACATTGACCAAGAATACATTATTCATTAAAAAATACTTAAAACTTATACTTAATTATATGTAGTAAATAGATTAATACGTATGGTTATAGTACAAATACTAATCACTATAATATTACATAAGTTACATTTGTCAAAAAAAGTACTGGCAAATTATTTGGTATTTATGTCGAATGGCTAATCAAATATGCAATCAGAAAATTGAATTAGTTAAAATTTAAAAGTTTGTCGGTGAGTATTATTTTACGTCACAATTCTTGTCATGTTTTGAGATTCAGAGTTGAAAAATTAAAGATTTTTCGAGATTCAGAATAAATAAAATAACAATTTTACTTGATAACTTTGCCTCATCTCATTTTTGTGTATGTTTTCAATAATTATATTTCTAAATTGAAAAATACATTCTTATATACACAGAATATCTTACACATTACTATACCTCTTTCATATATAGCATTTCCAATAATTAATATGATTAACTTGTTTTGAATACATATCAAAACAGTGTAATCTTAAGACTCAGTATGATAATATGAAAGGATAACCATGAACGTGTTTGTAGAAGTCTACTATTAGAGATAAAATAATATTTTTATTGATTGATAACTATTAATGTAATGTGTTATAATAACCTGTTGGTTTTGCCAACTGCACAACATTTCAAATAATGGAAAATAATGTTTAATATTTATTTTGAGACTAATTAATGTTTAGCTCTGAACATGAATACCAAATTGAAGACAAATTAGAATTTGAAAAATAATGATATTACACGGCATATCATAAAAACCAGAAAATGATGGCCATTTTGTTTGGTCTTCATAATGACTAGGATGTAAACAGATGTAGTTTTCATATTATTTAAGACTTCTAAATACACATATACTCTTCGAAAGCAGTTGTGACATCTAGCGTTATGTCTTAATAAAAATGTCATGTGAAATTTGACAAAAACAGACAAGATAAAACATGCAAACTCATCAACGTACAAATGTCAGGTAAGGTTAGTATAATTGCTTCGCTATTTTGATGACGTTTTGTTAGGGTATGATTATAATATTAATTCGCCACACTTTCAATGCTATAGGTGTGAATAAATGAAATAATGTATCAAATTAGCCTAAGGATGCAAAGTAACGGGTAAAGTGAGGTTAAGTGAAACTACGGTGGTGCGGGGTGCGACGCACGTCCAGTGTCGGGCTGAGCAGAGAGCGCAGGTTGTCGCTATGGTGCTGCGTCAATGGGGATTGGAGGTGGCGGTGGGGAATCACCTGCAACAAATAATCCATCTAAGATACTGTAATGCGGGCAATTTTTTTTGGTTGATTCAATTTACCATTTTGGAACACAAATTTATTTTTACAATTACGAGTTTTCTGACATCAAAAACATATTTAAGCTTCTTGAAATTTTCTACAAATTTTTTTCATTTCCGATTCAATTATAACAGCCAGTAAGAGATATCACTTTGGTTGCATCAATGACTCTTCTCCGTGATATTTGTCATTCTACACAGTGAAACGCTGTCAAGAGCACCCTTGTGGCATTCTTTACTTGGTTCGTCCATTGATTAACAATGTGATTCAAACGATAGTTTGATTAACTTTTGGCAAAAGTAATGTAACTGTAATTAAAAGTGTTTAATTATCGAAGACTAATAATAGCAAATATAATGGGTGCGGGAGTATTAGTCATAAGTTAATCTACAGCACAAAGTCCACTGCCCAAACTACTGTTCAATTATTCACCTCTCTCTCATTGATGATGAATGGGGCCGACAGAACGGCCTCGTCTCAGGACGTCCTGCGCGAGGTGAGCGACCCCACCAAGGACTTGAGCGTGGCCCCGATGCCCCCGGCCTGGCCGCCCTGCCCCCCGGGGCCCGCCGGGGCGCAGGCCGCGCTGCTGGCACGCCGAGGAGCGAAGGACGGCGCGGGGCGGGACCCGCCTCCCGGATGTGCGTCCAGACACTTTTGATAACGCAACTGAAATTAAAATTATCCAAATTGCTTTATTAAACAAGAGGGTTGATATTAATTTTCATAATTAATATCCACCAATTTCTTTACTAGTGTTATTACTTATGAACCTAAATATAGCAAGTATTACAGGGATGGAGTTTGCAAAATATGAAGACTTTTGTTATAGTGTTAATAATGAACAAGATAGTCATAAATTCAATATTGAGAAAGCAGTTAAAACATTGAATGCCGATCACGCCCATGGGCATTGTTACATTGTCTTGCTAGGTGCTGCCGACACTCAACACTCAATACCATTTTGTATATGTTCATTTGTATCAGTATGTTGCCGGCAAACCCCTGTGATCTCTTATTTTTGTGGTGGATGTGTGCTTGAGAAAATAATTGGCATTGGTTGATGTTCTAGTCAAAAGCCAGCAAAAAGTGATTGAAAGACCAAAATAAACAAGATTAAAAATGTATTTCATTTTAAAAAATAACTACTTATCAAGGATATTTTAGTCAGTCAAAAAGATAAAGTATGAATGGGGAAAAATTGAGGATACGCAGAACAAAAATAAAAATTAGATGAGTATACTATCGATCTAATATAACGTAATAAAATAATCCATCATTGCATCCATTCTCCTGTACGCCTGCTCACATAAGATTAATTTTGCTGTGACAATTTGTATAATGAGGAATTCCCTTACTTTGCATCCACCAGTTTACAATTCAAACTTTTATAATACATAATACAATTTTATAAAGATATGGCTATTTTCTCACTGAGTTTGTCATTTTTTAAAAATACTGTCAGTAACTTAACTGCAAATGATTAATTTCTTTTTACTATATTAATATATTATGTCAACACTTAGATACGTCAATGAAAAGTGAACTCTTTTTTCATCAAATAAGGTAAAATAAATATAAAATAACAAACAAACCTCGGTCGCAGTGAGGCAGATATAAAGTATAAAGCATAATACATATATAATGGATATCATTTGAATAATATGTAATTTATACAGAGAATTATGATTGTATTGTTCTAAAAGTGTGTCAACAAATGGATAATTCAAATCATATACAGATAAAATTCATTACTCAAAATGTTACTCTCGACTCACTGGTGTTGCCATTTGATGGTATCAGTGATTGGAAACTGTGACGGTGATCACAATTTTATAATAATATCACACTGTATGAAATAAACCAATAAGAAAATAGCATCTAAACGAAATTCAATTCACACAACTTCATAATAATAAGTAAAGTAAAAATAAAATCAAAATATAGCAAACCACAAACAAATAAAAATTCTTTAATAAAATAAAAGTATTTAGTTGAAAATATTTTCAAACTATATAAGAATCATAATATTTTTAGATACTCAATCACAGCTCATGCGTTTGAAATAATATCGATGGCTCGGTGCACAGATATTGTATGACCAGTTACATAATACCATAATGTAATATAATACTATAATATAATATAACCTGGATAAAATTGATTTTATATGTATATCTTTCTAATTAATATATTTAATTTGAATTTAAAATATCACAGACCTATGTTCTGAATAATTGCAACTTCACAATAAGAGTGTGTTCTCCTTAATAATAACATAGTATATACATTTCGCTAATATTTTTCATGCAAAAATGTTGTGTGTTCCATAATAGCTGTCGGGGTTCTTTTATTAATGAGCTGATTTAAACATCTCCATAATCTATCGACTGTACAAAAATGAATATTGTATACAATTTTTCTTGTAGGTACCATTATTTTTTTCTGGCTTTTCAAAATTTTTACAATTTTAAAATAATTGATTGAAGAAGGTGTCCATGACAAACTGATAAAATCAAATTTAAAAGACAGTCCAATAACGGAAACCTTAAAACTAATCAGCGGCTGGTGATGGATGGATGTGCAATGGGAGGAATGCATATTACGCGTACCTTGCATGCCGCTTCAATGGTTTTGCAGAGAGCTCCGCTGGACGGCTCGCACTGGAAGACGTGGGCCACGAACAGATCCTGCGCCGTATGCATGACAAAGGCGCAACGTCTCACATCACGACCGATCCCCAGGAACGATAAATATCTCACGCGGCATTCTGCTACCACTGTGTCGTCCTGGGAAAATAATTTATTTCACTTTAGTACCAGCCATACATACGCATAAAAAGGTGATGATGACAACTGAGGTTACACAAAGAAAATAATTCATGTTAGTTAAACAAGTATTGGCAAGAACGTCCTCAATTTGATTGAGTTGATAACGTACCGAATGCTAACTCAAAGTACTAGATTGTTTGAGCTGTTTCATGTGTATTGAAAATAAACTATTATATCACTTTACATCCTTTTTATTATTTTTATAAATTGAACATTCCATTTACTTTAAGTTTTACATTGTATTTATAGGTACATATCTCGTTTTACTCTTTATATATTTTTTACACTTTCTTTACTACTGTACCGGAAATGCACTGTCTGTCATAATACAGTAAAATACTAGTGTAGCAGGCAAGGCACCGAAATATACCTCTTTGCTGTAATGTTTTATATTTATTAACCTATTATGTATAACAATACAGTGTACTATGATTCAAAAATAAATAATAATATTTATTATTAATTCAGTTTTGTATACATTTTTTAAGATCCTTGCACAAATATATGTCTAATGATTCTAATGCTATATTGAAATAACAATATAATGGTTTAGGATATTAAAGCCGTTCATTGATTTAATTTGAAATTTTCAATTAATATTTGGATTCCACGACAACTGCATACAAGACAAGTGCACCCAAGACAGTTGCACACATACGCAACTATACACATATGTATTAAATATCTTAACCTAAATTAACGTAACATATTTTAAAGGAATATAAGCTATTCAGAGGAAACTTATATTAATCTAACTAATATTCTATTATTATATGTGCACTTGTCACTGTGTGCAGTTGTCTATGTGTGTAGTTGTACTATGTGCAGTTATCTGGTTGTCTAATAAGTCTTTGAGGTCTTTTTGAAATACTATTTTCCTGCTATTTTGACAAAAAATGACATACTATTCGATAACATTTTTTTCTGCTCTAAAACGTCAGTGTAGTTGTTTTCCTGTATCTTATAGTTTTTCTTGATTTTTGGACTTAAATAATGAACTGTCAAGTTGAGAAAAATGATCATTTTCGACTTTAATCGAGGTTAAAATAGTCACCAGGAGTTCAACTGAGAAATTCTGCAGCATCCGACTTCGCTCCCTCAGATTTTTAAGTCGCCCTCCAATCAAATGCGTGACGTTACATTCAATAATGACAATGTCCTCAGAAATTGGCTCGATAACTATAGTATATTGATACCAGACCAGCCGATTTTTATAGAAAAGGCAATGGCAAATTGGTTGAAAGATAGGATTAAGTCCTGAACAATAATGGAGAATACATTATTGATTGAAATGTTGTAATTTTATAATAAATAATTGAACAAAATTGACTCATTAGACAACTCAATATTTGTGTATATGTGTGTGGGTACGTAATTAAAAAAAAATATTTATTTAAAAGTCCAAAGTGGGTATTAATCAAAAAATATTTTTTTTATTTAAAACAATAATCAACTATTAACATAAATAGAAAAGGAAGTGGGTGACATGTCTTCAAAACTGTATTTAGTTAATTAATTTAGACAATCAAAATTAAATATTATTCTTATATCAAAGATATATATATAAGATTAACACAAATCAAACTGCAAATGTACTCACAGTCTGCTGCAGAATGGAGATCATAGATGGCGCCACTTGCACGCTCACCGGTGTCCACGCTTCCCGCGGCACCGTGGCGGACATGAGGTCTATGGCGTCGTTCAGGACCTCCATCCCCGTTGCCTGGGCCACCTCTGTGCTGCCCAGGTAGACAGCGCGCAGAACTTTCTTCGGCTCCTCCATGGGTGTGGGGAACGATTGGGCTGAAAATGTATAACGTTTTTATGTTTACGCGTAAAGAAATTCTTGGATCTGAACTATGTTTATTATATCATTCATTTATTAATAAAACCATATTTATATTGTCGAATATGGTTAACTATTAGGGTTACACAAATAATATTTTATATTAGAAATATGCAGAGAGACGCAGTAAAACACAGTTGACCATGCTTTTAGTATTGATAGCAGACTGAACCAATTGATGTAATGTCCCGAGGCAGTGGCGTAACCAAAGAAATTAAGCCTCAATACAAAATGAAAATTATGGCCCTCAGCATATGTATTGTATATAAGATATAGGAGTATTAAATACTATATAATTTTATAATTCCATTTCTCGCTGTGGTGGATTTTAAAATTTATTAATAGTATCAATGCCATAATTCTTGTACTGCAATAACATTTTAGGCTACTGTATTGGCATAGCTACACCGCTATCTCGAGGGTAAAATCTTATTTATGTATACGCGAGCCATAAAAATGAAAATTCAGCCGATTTAATAAGTTACTTAATTGATCAGTTTCATCAGTTGCAGTGTATCGTGTTAATTGTGACATAATATATCAGTAATCGAAAGGCACTCACCGGCCATGGGCTTGGCCCTGCGTTGCTCCGTGGGCAGGTTCGTGGGCCGGGCGGGCGGGCCCTGCAGCGAGCGTTCGATCATGATCCGTTTGCAAATGTCGCGTAGTGTGTTGGCGATGGTGCGCGCCGGCATGTCGCAGCGGAACACGTGACACATGTGGCGGCGGGTAACGCGGTCGCGGGCCACGTAAGCAAAGTCCCTGTATGAGTTGGGGTGTTATTTAACAATAGGAATTTGTTTACAATTGTTATAAATCAGAACATTACTTTTTCTATTGTATATGTGAGATTCTTATGTTTGAAAGAAAAATGAATAGTTTGTACATTGAAATAAATAGCAAAATATACGATGAACAGTGGTATAATTAAAATATTGGGCCTCACTGATGGAAAAAAGAAATTGGACCCCAACAAAAAATGAAACAGCCCACTCTATTAGTATTGTGTGTAAGTTATAATAATATTAATACTATGCGGTTATATCAATTACCAAATAATGAGAACATAATTGGTATTCACACAACCATGGAAAAAAAAGTGTCCTTTAGGCATATTTAGAAATGATTTAAAAAAATTTATAACTTCATTTCAGAGCTGAGAAAAATATCGATATCAGATGCATTATAGGGCGTGAGCTTTTGGGCCCCTTTCGAACGTGGGTCCTAATGCACCATACAGGCTGCATTAGCGTAATCACATAATTCATTAAATATATACTAAAATAGTCGGAATATAAAAATAAAACTCAGAACAATGAGTAATATGGAATGAAATCAACATGCTTTATTAGTTCAAAAATGTGATATCGATACCTTAATCTGCAAAGCAGCTAAATAGATTTTTCCAAAATGTTCAGGAGCAACAAAAAACTGTTTAATTTTGTAATTAAACGGATTATAAAAATTACAAAACACACTTTGGTTGATTGTTTATGCAGAAATAGGGTGGTTGAGAAATTTTATTGATATTTTGATTTATCTCGTACTTATAGGGAATATTGGGAGTTAGATGATTTTCCATGATAATGTAGTGATTATGATTTCCGCAGACGACCTCTATTTCTGGTGCCATCAACACTTGTGTCAGGTAAACATTTAAGGTTTTTCAGCACCAAGTACTTATTTATTATTTTAAAACACGTGTTTTAAAATTGATGGGAATTTTTGACTTTTAGTGTACCATAGAACAATAAAAGAGGAAAATAATGGCATCAAAAACGGTTTTTTGACCATGGGTGAAGTTAGCTGCTTTGCAGATTAAGGTATCGATATCCAAGGTTCAATGAGTGTAGAATTTTCCTATATAAAATCGCTAGTTAAAGATTATTGAATTTTATTTTATTTTAATAAAATAGATTATCTACAGGTTATTTATCGACAGGACCTTAACAAATAGAATTAATGTAAAATATTTAAAAAGCATGTTAAAATTCGTGCAATGTGAAGTATACAGCTCTCAAGGTCAAGAGTATGTTTTTTAAATTGGTTTACAAGTTTAATAACAATTGATTTAATTTTATGTTGATCTAAGATGAGAAAATCCAAGATAATTTAGTTATGAGATAACAAAGAGGCTTAGATTATCGATTATGTACTATAATTGATTTATTTTTGTTTAATTTATTTACAATTTGTATTCATTGTTGGAGCTCCAAAAAATCATTTTAGTTTCTTCAGACAGTGGTAATGTTTATTTTGAATATGAAGCGTAGTGAAATTATCAAAACATGATATTTTTTATTCTTTTAAATTAATTTTTAAGAATAATTTTTCAGAATATTGTTCCTTGACGATTAAAACAAATTGGATGAATCACTTAGAAAGATATGTAGAAAAAATCTATCTATTGAAAAACGAAAGACACCACCGGGACTCTAAACCGGAACATTACATTAGGCTCTATGTAGTCGATATGACCTATGGATGAAACATTCTAGGATGGGTTTTAAATACTAGTTACATATGTAATAGTTTTTTTCATGCCTTTATAAATAATTTTAATGCTTTAGTTATGCGCTTATTTTTTTCTCTGTACTATTTTGAGATAAATATTGTCTGCTTGGCAGATTTAAATATTGTTTTGAGAATATTATACTTTAAATCGTTGTATGTTAAAATTATAGTAAAATTAAACTAATTTTAGTAATTGTAGTAATTCTAAACATGAATTTTTCTCTTACAGCGAGGTAGTACATCACTAAAATCTTTGAATTGTATTATTAAATTCAACATGGCGACAGCAGTTGTGTAATATTATATTTGCAAAATAATAATATAATATGGATCAAGTTGATTATTACGAAATAAGAAATAAAAACTACAAAGATGACGTGTGCAGATTGTAATGGATAATATTGCAGGTTCCGTGCAAATGCATATATGTACATATAATATTGAAATTGAGAAAATATATAATATATATAAGTGAAAAAAAAAAAAATGCATACCTTTCCCTGTTAGTCGAGGCAAATAGAAGGATCCGAGTGAGCATTTGTGAAAAAGTGCAGCAAAAAAAAACAATGTTAGTTACCAGCACCATCTCATCTAGCAAAACAATATTACGGGGTCTCAATAATTCACATCATATCCATTATTACACTACCAGGCAAACTATGTGCGTGAAACACTTTATGTAGGACAGTCCAATCCATTATAAAATCTTCATTTATACTAATTACTCAAGTACCACAAATTTTTATAAATAATCAAAAATGTAAGAAGCTCGGTAGGTTTACAAAGAACAACGTTTAACCTTTCCCTCACAGTGCTAAAATAAAAATGCACGCTCCGGTGCTGTAAACTCAGTGTACATGTGGACTTTTGCGATTTATAAATCGGATAAATATGAACATTTTACATTTATTACTTATATTAATCATTAAAATAATAGTTGATATATATTTATATATATATCAATTATTGTGTAAAAATGAGAAAAAACATTGATCATCACGAACAACAGCATAAAGACGTATAAGACACGTCTAACTCGGCTAGCGCACGCTCTGCCACTAAAGTGACAATTGGTATTTAGCACCCCACGCCATCCGCACGTACACATACACGTATTGACCAATTCACGTCAGATTCTTCGAGAAAACATTTTTTATTGTTGCGTATGGTAAATACTTATATATTGTAATAATTTTATCCAATACATAAATATATTATGGAGGAATACCTAAAATATAAACACTGTATTAAGTATATTTACAGAGTTATTCACATAATAAGAGGCAATGTCAACTCAGTTTACATTATCGGAGAGGAAAGGTTGAGTTTTACAGTTTATTCATATTTGTTATGTCTGTGCATATCTTAGTATATTTGTCACTTATTTTTTAAATTTACCATTGTTCAATAGACTTGCCTGTCACGGTGAGTTATTGTGTAATTTTAATCCACTGCAAATGGGTCGTGATTGTCCTATTTTGATTATAGCCTGAATAATGTGGTAGTTCTGAGAACTTGTATTGTGTTGATGTTTAATGAAATTAAATATCCTTGTTTTGTATCTCGTCATTAGGAATCTTGTGTATAAATGGCGCGTGTATACAGATTAATGTTTTATATGTTGCCTCATGAGATTTGTCCATAAAGGTCAGTATGCCAGTTGTGTCATTCTAATTTGAATTTATACAAAATACCATAGGAATGAGTCGTAGCTCGCTCGAGCCTCCGAGACAAGTCTCATACATGTACGTGCGCCATAAGTTTTAGTGTTTCAAGCTTTGTTATATTATTGATATTAAGTTGGTGTCAAGTTATTCATGATATAAACCATTTTGTAGTCTATGAAGTCTGTTTTATTTCCAGTTCCCCAAAAAACTATTTTACATTTTTTCCGCTTAATTGGGACACATTGGCCGAAATATTTTGTCCCAAATAAGTGGCTGGCTCTAATAAGCCAAGTTTAAGGTAAAATTAAAAAATAATATGTACATCTTTTTGAACATTATTAAATTATTGATTTACAGAAAAAGAATATATAATTATTAGGTATACATATAAATAAAATAATCAATAATGCTAAAAAAAAATAAGTCACGAAAATAATGTACATAATATATTTATAACAATAAATAAAATATTTCTGCAGGAATTCATCAATTGTAGCCTGTCTTGTGTTTTTGTAGAATTGCAATTGTACAAAATTAGAGAAGGCGTTCAGTGCGGGATGTTGGGCATTTATTAACATATTTATTTTAATTTTTAATTCACTGTCCCAATTAAACGGAATGGTGTCCCAGATAGCCAAAGTTAATTACTACTAGTTACTTTATTTGGTTTCTGTTCCTTGGGATTTGGCCCAAATAATCGGCTGTCCCAATAAGCCGGTGGTCCAATTAAGCTGAATCAACTGTATAACATATTTGAAGTGAATTTGTGTATTTTATGGAACAAGCCAGTCCATTAATTAATTAAATTATTTTGTCCATATGTGAAGCCCATTTGGGATGTCTGTCTATGATGAGCCCTAAGTATTTTGTGTGTTGTATATTTCATTGTGAATTTTTATGTCAATTTGCCAAGTTTTTCGACTGGTTTCAAAGTGGATAAATCGTGCAAATCCAAGGGCTAATGGGGGATATATTATAATATTGTACAGTAGAGGCCGGTTATAATGGGCACTTGGATATACCGCGGGTCTTTTTATGCCATTTTTGTTTTAAGGTGACAAGTGTAAAAAAAACCATAGGTAAATTAAAATAGATCTTAAAAGAAATAAAGAATGTAACTTTTACTAAATTAATTTATTATCGTGGACGGTCGCTCGTAAACAGTGAAAAGTTACTGAGTTTTTTAAAAAAGTGATTGCGTTATGTGTTAAAATTCTTAAGAATCGTTATATTTACATTTCTAAATATATGTGATAGTCAACAGAGTTTATTCTTAATTGAGTGTTTAATATGTTATGTTGATTAAATTTAAATATTTATTTTGAAAGAATTGTTATACTCGTAATTTATGAATTATGTGACCATGATTGATTTTTATTTATATTTTATAAAAATAATAAAGAAAAGTCACAATTCGTTTATACCGCGGTTATCATATAACACGGGTCAAATACGCCCCCGCAAATCCGCGTTATAACCGACTTCCACTGTATAGTATTTAATATGCATGTTGAAAAAAATATTTAAAAAATCAAGTGAGCATTGAATTGTTGTCTTTCTCTATAGACTGGAAGAAACACTGACAAAAAAAAAAAATTTTTAAAATTGATAGACTTCTAAAATATGTAATTGAATATTATCCAAAATATTACTGCTTTATTGTACAAATAAGTGATTTTTCTCATTCCTCAAACTGTTCAAACATGGAAGAACTATTTGTAATAACAGAAGAGCCCACCTTCCATTGTCCCTGCCCACCCCCCACACGCGTATGGTGTGTATGGGCTGCGTGTGCAGGGTCGTGAGGTTTTCAGGATCCATCAGCTTCAGAGCTCCTTCGTCCAGGTCCATGAACAAGTCCTTGCCCTGAGATACAGATGAAAATTAGTCAAAAATTGATTTTAAAATGAAACTAGAAAAAATCGTAACTGAATCTCTAAAAGAGTGAACTATCTCTATAATTGAGAACGCCTCTGTAACAACACTATATCGGTTTTGGGCAGATCTGAGTTATGGATGCCACAACGTTGCATCGAATGGTATATTAAGCCATGTAAAAGAAAGCCAAAGACTCACAAATCACTCTTGAAGGGTGGATTACCTGTTTAAAAGAAGAAGAAGAAAGACCTTACCTGTAACAACATTGTATATTATCCAAGATGGCCGATGCTCTATATATCTATCAACATTTGTTAAATCCGATATACAATGTTCTTACAGGGAGCGTTTCAATTATTGATTACGCGTGTTGATATCTTTCAATCGGTAGCCCACTGGGTTTTATGCTGTTGGTATGTCTGTTTTTGCTCTGTGGACAGAACGCCACTTAACTTGACCAGAAAGTGTCCAGCCGTCGTCAGAATCGGTCCGCGAGGAATCTGTGGAAACCGACCAAGAACGTAAAACATTCTTCAGGAATCAGCAGAGGACCAGCCAGCGAGCCAGCATTCCAGGTTAGTGGTGGTCTGTTTTACTGAGTGACACGGTCTTACTATTAATAGAAAACCCGGGATCAGAATCTGCTGTCGAAGGAAATGAATTAAAATAGCTAAAATCAAGAAGTTAGCATGGAATCGTTCAATTATTCATTATATATGGAATGGTTAGGTGGGGAAGTGCACAAGTCTACCAATAGAAATTATTGTGTATTATTATTAATATTAGTGTATTAATAGTAGTATTAATATTAGTATATAGCGCAAATGTGACTTATAAGTTCCATCTTTTGAGTTATTTTATTTTAATTAAACAAGTAAACTCACATCTCCCCATCTGCCGACGACGTCCAGTAGATCGTTCCTGCCGAGGCTGAGATCCACGATGCACTTATTGACCGCACGGCTGCTCCGCTCGGGCGTGAGGTCCTCCTCGGCTATTTCCACCCAGCCCAGAGAGCGAACAAAGAAGCGGACCGCCCTCACGTCTGGGTCTGGCCTAGCAGGATAACTGCGACGTCTATGAGATAATTGTTAAACATAAGTGTTATTTATTTTTGACAATGTACATAATACACAGTATAAAATATTTAAATTAAATTATTTAATAAATTTGTGATGTCCTTGATATTATATGGTTGTGTGTGTGAGTGCCGCACCGCCGGCGTGCGAGGCTATAAAGGGCGGAGCGCGGCAGGGTGCGGTCTCTTTCTCTGCATGTTCATTGGCTTAATCGTTTGACCTATACTAACGATATATCTTGTACTAAATTGTATCATATTGTAATAAATGTATAATTGTTACAAAGTCTATTTCTTGGACCTTCACATTACGAGATGTACACTGAAGACATACTTAGAAGACAAGTACGTAACAATATTAATCCACTTTTTTTTTTAATAGAGTATTTAAATTATTAAATGTGAGAACTGTCACTTTGTAAATGTATGTGTGTGTGTGTGTGTTATGAAAGTGAGTAGATGAGTGGTGGGGGGACAAACCTTATAAAGAGCTCTTTTCTATCACAGCTTCTTCTGAATAACAAGTCCATCTCTGAAGTGTATAATTTATATTTACTGTATAACGTGTTGTAATAAACTTATAATTGTTACCCGGACATACTGAGTTTTATATTACAAGGAATTGGGACCCAATAACTGATGGTAAATAAAGAATTATCACATTAAATAAAGGGCACTGCGAATACAACGAAGAAGCCTTATATAAAAAGAGTGTAACATATTTTTGTTTTGTACCATTGAATAGTGTTAACCCTGAATGATTGTGTAACTAAGAACATTACAACATACTGAAGTATAACAGATAAGATAAAATAAAAGTTTATTTATCATTTTTTTACAGTGGGAGATGAACTATAACAAATATATAATCAAATAACATATCTACAAGTATTAGAAATGAATTGACATTTTAGATTACAAATAATTCTCATGTACAGGATGCAGTCAGGATAGTTATTCAATCAATTATCAAATTTCTTTCACGGAAAAAGCGTAAATTGGGGGAATTGTGTCGTAAATTGGGGGTAATTCTATAATCGGATGAATGAAACCGAAACGGGAACAGAAAAATTTGACGTAAATTGCGGGTAAACTTAGAATCCGGGTTCCACTATAAATCAAAATAAAATATTTATCACACTAAATTTTTAATTATCTCCCAGAAATGCGTATTTGAACGTACGTGTCGTGGTACAAACCAAATGTTCTCAAATGGCGTTCTCATTTCTGAAAGTGGACCTGGAACTTATTTTCCAGTAAAACTGTCGAGTACCTGTAGTAGCAGAGCGGCTTTTGATTTTGGAAATAGTCAAAATTAATATAGGCGGAACGATCGCAATCACTCGGGGAATTAAATTGTCACACCTCGCGCATACGCACGTTTCGTATGACGTGATAAAATTGTGCGTATTTAAAAAAAAAAAAAACACACACACACTCCACACTCAGTCGTAAATTATTTTAAATATCTCGCAATAAAGTTCACAGGAGGTAAAATTATGAAGTGATAAGTACAGTTTAGCGCCACCACGCGAGGGTCCCACCAATCAAAAAAAGCCAATTTGTCTGTCAAGCTCGGCACGTTGCGTGCTCGAATTGATAAATGCTCGATAATTATACCAGCCCGGGGGGGGGGTTATTGGAAAAAAAAAACGTATCGTGAAAAATACTTTAAATTGCGATTTTTATATCAAACAGCCATTGTCAACAGTCGCTGATCATAACAAACACCGTGTCACAATGATTTAGTTAGCATAGTTAGGTTGTGCTGTTACCAGCGAAACTACCACACGATGGTCTATTGAAATACATAATTTGTCACGTTTGATGGATAATATTACGAAAACTATATGTTTAGTAAGTTAACAAATGATAACATTTTTTAAAGAAGCCGGTCGGTTGTGTGATCAGTAGTCAATTTTTACTCTAGTAAAAAAATATTTACTTTTCGAAAATACATATTGTAGTAAACTCATTTTACAAAAATGTACACACTGATACTTTGAAAGATTTTAAGAATTTCACCATCAAAATGACAGATTTGGAATGCCTAGGCGAACAAATTCACAGATAATGCATGTATCGCACAGAATCACTCGCCGAGGAGGCCCCGATAGATTGATACGATTAGACACGTGTCAGAAATTTGAAGGTGTAATCATCCAAAAAAAACCCGTGGGATATATTTCAGAAAAACAAAGACGTCTTAGTAAAACATCACGGCGGCGGCCTGTCGCCGAGTAAGCACTTGCAAATATGACTATATGTATTGTTATGAATCTGAATAAAAACAGAGTATTCTGGAGGCGGGCATCCATTCTTGATTGTGTCGTGTCACCGTAGTGTGCGTATATTGAACATCTTTTGTGTTTCATTTCTTTCCACCTCATCATTATCATCATCATCATCGCCGGTTGAGAGAAGCTGAGATCGGTGAACCACCCCCATCCTTGTCTACATTGTTGTTTCCTGTACGGAACACTTTACAGAATAAAACATATTTCATGACTATTTGTCACGCTTATAGACGTCTCCATCTATCCTTTGACGATAGTAAATTTGATGTATCAACAACCTGCAAATGATTTTTACTACGGGCGTTAGTAAAAAGTTACTACTGATCACACAACCGTCTCTTAGGTGCAATTATTAATATTAATATATGATTATTTACACTCGCAAAATATCACAAATATCGCAAAATCTAAAAACAGACTTTTAATCTGTCGAGTTGATGCACAACTTCGTATTAGCGTTTATGCTTTCCAAGGTAACAGTGCTTCGGAAAGATTCTTTTTGACTGTCAATGCCTTAGTATTGTTTTATTGAGTAATATACAAAGTTTGGCGTGTTAGCGCGCTCATGGCATTTAAAAGGTCAATAAATGTCCATGTCCCATCGCGATTACAACCTCTATTCAACATTACTAAAAGTAGATTACGCTCTCATATAGTGAGAATGTGCCGAACGAATGATGTGCTCACCGGCATTTCATTACTAATATTTAAAAACCTAATTAAAAATATTCTTCGATTCAATTCTAAATGATTTTTTTCTTGTGTTTTACATAGTACTAGGCTTTTTTTTGACGGTATCTTGTGCATGTAAAATATGTTAGGATACAAATTATTTGATACCATTTTCTTTCTATGCTATTTCCAATAAATAAATAGATAAAATGAACAACTTACTTGAAAGCCATGTCCTCCCTCCTCTTTCTGTCATCGCACTCCGCGTCCAGCGCCGAGCTGGTGGTGCTCCTCGTGACGGACGACGTCATGGCTCCGTTGTCCCTGGACGGGGCGCCGGCCTCGTTGCTGGCGGCGCCGATCTCGGGGGCCTCGCGCTGGATGGTGCCGCTCTTTATGTGCCAGTAGTACGGCCCGTCATTGTCTGGGGAATTGACAATCAAATGAAAACAGACAATCGGCAGCGCGGTGTCGACAATAAAATAAATGATCTTCCGGCTTACCTTCGTGCTTCTCCCAGCCGGGCGGCAGGGCGAGCAGCGGCGGCACCTGCTGCCTCCGGCGGACGGGCACCGCGTACAGCTCCTGGCGGGGGCCGGCCGCCCGGTGTCGCACGGCCGCTGCGCCCTTCTCGCTGTCCGCCAAGTCGGCGCGGGTCTTCTCTGGCGGCGGCGAGTCCGCATCGTGGCCCGCCTCCTTGTCGGATATGCTGCTGGGTTGGACATGCAACAGAAAATGATATCACATTAAACAAAATAAATGTAAACTATGGCGTCCCTCAGGGATCTGTTTTATGCCCTAATTTATATTTTATCTTAGGTACGAGGGCGAGTCAAAAATTATTTATCTACACTTTCGCCATAATACATCTTCAAGGTTGTCATACTGCCTCTGTACGACTGCAGTCACGTGTGCGAAATTTAATCCCAATCACGTTATTTGCCTTCCGGCTATTACAGTGTAAACATGTCCGCTTCGCTAGCAGTTTGCATCAAGGAGGAACAACGAGCAGTGATCCGATTTTTCTGGTCGGAGGGTGTGAAAGGGGCTGAAATTCATCGTAGACTTTTATCACAATACGGGGACAGTGCTTTATCACGTAAAAGTGTTTTTTCGGGGATCGAAAAGTTTAAAAGTGGCCGGACGAGTGTGATGCACGAAGGAGCAGAACGCCCGTCAACCTCCACCACGGACGACAAGATTCTGCAAGTTCGAGAGATGGTTCTAGCGGATAGGCGAGTTATCGTCGCCATCGGTGAGGCAGCGTCTTCTTTGAACATCAGTCACGGTTCTGCCCGTCAAATCATCCACGACGAGCTTGGCTTCCGTCAAGTCTGTGTAAATAAATTGTAGAACGAAAAATGTAGATAATTTTTGACCCCAGGGTGTGGGTCTCCCGCTGGGAGTTGCTGGGATGGACGACGCCGGGAAGAGCAGTGGCTAGAGAGACCTAATGGAGCATTCTACTGGCTCTCCCTCGCACCTCTTGCAACCTGGACAGAATGAATTTCTGCCGAACCGTGACCGAGTTGTGACGTCTACCCGCCCCTATTTTGGGGATGCATTATTTCTACAGCTTCTCTCTGGCTGCCCTTTGAATTTAATGTGATAACGAGTGTCACGTCAAGTTATGCAGGTTTGACTCTGGTACGATGATACCGGAGCCAACCTATGATGAAAAAAAGTAATATTGAAGAATCGAAACGGATTAATAAGATTGCGACAAATCTGTTTAGAGTTCGGGGAGGACCATCCATCAATACTTTTGACCAAGACGCAGGAGATGTCGCGCCGAGACTAAACGGTGTGACAGCCGACACCGCTGAGGAGATAAGTGTTTACTTACATTTGCGGATCAGACTTGGCAGAGACGAGCGGGGAGTCTGGGTTGCCATTTATACTCTCCCGTCTGAAACAAAGGAAACAATGACTAGTTTAATCAGTTAATACAATCTTTAAAGCGAATCGGTACACAAGCCACCCCAGGCTCGCGCGAGTCCCTTGTTAAATATGACATGGACCAGCGAGACTCTTGTTAAATTAAGAATAACATAATTTTTGATTGATTAGATCAAGATCAATCATTAGATTTCGTCTGTTGGCATTTCAAAAGAATCACGAAAACGTACGACTTTTTTTTGTCTTTTTGAAATTCTTCGTTAAATACTTCATTTACTGCGGGTGCCACACAATAAGAGAGCCCCGGCCGATTGTACAGAGCAGGGGTCAGCAGACTTTCTAGTAAGAAAAGCCAAATATTAAGTAAACAGAATCTAAAATAAAAACTAGCATTCCGGTGCTGTAAATATGAATATTTTACATATAAATATAAATATTTTTTACCTATAAAGGCACTGTTATTAAGCAAATATCAGATATCTCATAGAGACGAAGCTATTTTTATTATATTTAATGAAAAATATATAGGAGTATGGGATAATTACAGGTAACAATCCAGTAATTGTGTGTTCTTGGACATATTCAAATATTGCTAAAATAATATACTGGTTAAAATAAGAAAAATATTGATTCTTCAGGCGTATTCTAGTATAATGTGTTAAAAATACTTTACAGATAAAGAATATTGCTTTAAATAATTTTCAACAAAAATTACATTCTCATTGAGTTGACATATAATATATGCTGTTGCAAGGAAACATTGATTATTAAATTTGGTCCATAGATGGCGATGGTGTAGTGGTACTCGAAACGAGTCCATGTAATACCATATATAAAATATTCAAAAATTTTATAAATATGGAGATTGAGGGGTGAGAATTGGTAAGCAAGCCGAAGAAAGGTCATCCCATACTCCTATATATTTTTCATTAAATATAATAAAAATAGCTTCGTCTCTGTGAGATATCCGATATTTATTTAATTAAAATAATAGTTGATTGTGTAAAAATGAGAAAAAACATTGACCATCACAAACGGCAGCATAAAAACGCATAACACACGTCTAACTCGACCAGCGCACACTCTGCTACTAACTAAAGTGACGATCGGCATCCGGCACCTCGCACTTTCATCAATCAATTTTATCAGTGTACTAAACGGTCGCTCGCGCACGCACTCAATTAATTTTCAATTCCATCAAATAAATTGTGGAATGGAATATTAAAGAACCTAAATGAACTTGTATAAAATAATTAATAAGATAATAAAATAAATAGTTTTAATGCTAGCCATTCAAGACAAGATCCATTATAAATTTGCTAGAAAAATTCCCAAAATTAAAACAAATAACATCATTAGTCTGAAAAAAACGTTTATCAGATAGACGGAGAGGCTAGTACTCCACACATTTCTGCACTCAAACGGGATCTGCTTACATAGAAACAAACTTGTAAAAAATTACACCTCATGGGCGAGAACCTAACCCCGCAAAAAAATTAAATAGAAAAAACAAATATTCAAAACTTTGAACTCTTATACTCAGTTTTGATGTCAATGGATTTATATGTCCAAGGGCCCGATATTATCTTACATTAACTAACGGTATATAAAATTTTTTCTTAAATATACAGTAAAATAAAACCTATAATTTTTCCTAAGAAACCGAGAAATAAATTAAGGAGTCACTATGACATATAATTTACATTACATATAATTAATACATACTACTTACCATCACGCCCGTTTCCCGTGGGGGTAGGCAGAGAGATAGATCGCCACACTCTTCTGTCCTGACACACAATTTCTCGCCTCATCCATATCATACTCTTCTCCATACAAGCTCCCGATTGTTGAGGCTTCTAAAAGAACCGTCTCCATATCTGTTTTACCTGGTCGTGCCATCACCGCGGACTCCTCTATTTCTGGTGCCATCAACAACTGCGCATATATCTTTTCTTACCATTCTCATCCTCATTCCTCCGTTCCATATGACCATAACCACTTAAGTAATCTTTTCTTAATCTATACTCACTATACTAACATACACTTAAAATCTTTCCTTATTTCTTAATTCTTTACTTCTGTCAAAATAGATTGCTACAAAATACCCTAAGTGATCTCATTTCACTGCATTCAGTCTTAAAAACCCCTTTCGTTCCATTTCTGGCCAGCTCAGGCACGCTTCCATACAACAGTGTCGTTAACCAGGATTCCATTGTGCACCGCATTCAGCCTCGTTGACAAATCCCGTTTTAATAAAATTCCATTCAAGCGCCGTTCACTTTATTTTCCTCAGTCACCTCCTTTCGATATCTTCTCAGCCTTCCCGTTCTATCAAACATACTTCCCAAATTACACAAACCTCCATCTAACTTGTTCCGACCATACATTACCTTACAAGTATTCAGCACGGTGTCATGCTTTCCTCCTTCCTCGATACCATCACTGTCCTTTTCACTTTCCTTGCAATACATCGTACATTCCTACTGTATAATGGCTTATAATTACTGACCACAGATACTAAATAAACACGTAAGAAAAATTACAATTTTTTTAAATGCTGCAAACTTGAACTGACTTATGTAATATGACAGTAATCCTCAAAAATCACCCCTCGCGTCCGTCGCTATTATACGTCCTCTATTTTTCGTGCCATTCATTCATTCGTTCCATATGACCAAACCACCAAACTAGATTAAGTCCTAATCACGTACATTAGCTAAACAATAACATTGGGCATTATTGGAACGTGACATTTCTCTCAAAATTTACTTACATTTTTATTTCTTTACATACCCGATATTTTATGAAGTGAAATCAATCAAAACTATGCAGAGTCTAGTAATAAATATCGGCGTTATCTCCACGCGGTCTACTGTCTCTGTTATGGATACTGCTCATTGGCAGAAACAAATATTTTATTAATTTGTCCATGTTGGTATCACTCACTGATCACTTAGGTAACCACTTACGCAAAATCAAATAGCTCCGCGATTTTTTTTAAATATATGACTCGATTGGAACGAACATTTAAACGCTAACAATATAATACGCATTATTTGTAAAAATACGTCTTGTTTACACAAAGATTTAATTTTCGAAGAGTAAATACTTTTACTGATGAAAAAAGGTGTCATAAACCATCGGATTTATGTTTCTACAAATAATGTGTGTAAAATGCCCCTCGTCCCGCAACTAATGTTCCAAACCCCTCTCCTATATGTACACTTTATATCTGTGGCTTCAGAAAAATAAATCCAATTTTTATTTTTATTCAATTGTTTTTTACGCGACGTTTTGTTTTTTGAATTTAACGTTTAATTGACATTTGTCATAATAGTATTCTTTAATAGGGTTAGGAAATGAAAATGTGCATCGAAAACCATACACATATACTCCACATGATGCTGTACCATTTGGAGAAAGGATGGAAAGTTGCCGAGTCATTTCGCGATCTCGACAATCTTTTCGGCGAAGGAACGATTAGCGAAAGGGCATACCGACAGTGGTTTGTTCGCTTCAGAGCTGGTGAAACCAGGTTAGACGACAAGTCAGGAAAGGGCCGATCTTCGGATTTTGATGACCAGGCCCTTCAGGAAGAGGACGAAAGTTACACTGCTAGGACACTAGCTGAGAACTCCAACATCGATCAGTCCACGATTACGGCGACTACGCCCCCGAATAGTGATTGTAGTGTAAATAGTGATTGAATTGTGAATTGTGAGTTTGTTTTCGTTTTTGGTTATGTTACAATATATTTTTTATTAAACGGCGGATAATTATGCAGTTTTACAATTTACATTTCATTTTTGTAAATCTATTGTGTGGATATTGCCTCCAATAAGGTCATAAAACAAAATAAAATGAAAATACCTCAAACAATGTACAAAATAATGTTTGTACTTTAGACCAATTAGTTTTGTACTGATAAACAATTCAGTTCGGATGTTCCGTAATAGGTCTCGCATGGAGGCATCCTCGTTTGAGCGGACGGGAATCGGAGCCGACCGATAACCACAAAATGTTGTAGGTAGGTACTCGTACACTTCACCTGTCGGTGAGCGTTACGTAGGTCATCGAACAGCTGTCGCAAGTGTCCAGGTTACAATTGGTCCCTTACTCAGTTCAAGGGTTTTATCTCTCTCCCTTTTGACTGTTTAAGGGCTGCATATTTGATCGCTTTCAATAACGATGTCAATTGTGAACTATGTAAGATTATAAAAATTTCAAAATTAAGAAGAAGAAAGAATCTATATTTCAATGATAGAGATTTCCCCAAAACAAACCACACGAAAATAAAATGTCTAATTAAAATTAATTCGTCTTTGTAAGTTTAAGATTTCTCCCTTCCTTACCATAGACAGAAGAAAAGATGTCAGCTGTCAATATACGATTTAGCTAAAATATGTTTTTTTTTCTTAGTCGTAATAAAAACAATGTACACTTCATTTCAAATTGAATATATAAAAGAGAAAATGTTTAAGTAATCTTCCCTGCTCGCGTCTCGCAGATCTTGCCGTTTAAGCAAGCACTATACAGCCATAATAATAATTATTTATTTGATTCATAGTACAGTTACAGTATTATAATCGGATAAAGATTTCAGCAAAGTAAGAAATATATTTGGGTGCCCTGCCTGCTACACTAGTAGCATACTGTATTATAGCACAGTGCTTTTACGGTGTAGTAAACAAAGTGCAATGTTCAATGTACAAATATATATATATATATTTAAAGAGTTAAGCAATATGTCATTAGATTAGATAAATACATTGTTCAATGTATAAGATATAATATATATGTAAAGAGTAAAGCAAGATGCAATTAAATAACATATCATTACAACGTAATGACACTATTGAAGCCACAACCAGAAAGTCATAGATATATTGTATTGTAGACTAGACATATTGTATTGCCATGCGAAAAAAATATTTTAAATATGAATTAAATATATTAATTAGAAAGATATACATATAAAATCAATTTTATCGAAAAAGAGATCCAGGTTCGAATCCCGGTGGCGCAAAAACAATATTTTTCGATAAAATTGATTTTATATGTATATCTTTCTAATTAATATATTTAATTCATCATATCACAGACCTATGTTCTGAATAATTACAACTTCACAATAAGAATGTGTTCTCCTAAGAAAAAAAATATTGTTAAAATTAGACAAATCATGATATAAAATTACCGACACTGTGGAGAATGATTTAGTTTTCCGTGCTAAATAACAAATTGGTTAGTTTTATTCGCTTGGTTTTCTATTTTCATGAAACAAATAAAAAAAATGAAAAGTTCCGTTTGACAAACCGCGCGCGAAATGCACCCGTCCGCCATTACGGCCCCGCCCCCGTTTGCGATGAGCATTTTATCATATTTGTTTACGTGTTCCAACATCCCGCTGTTGTGCATTCAACCGATTGTTAACCGCAATTTGTAATTACCTCTAAAACGTTTTCCATCCAGAAAAAATGTGAAAATCCCACGGAGCAAGGTCGGGATGATCGAAAATATTCCGCTCAAATCTGCTCCAAAGGCTTTGCGAAGCGTTTTGGATACAATTGGTTAATTGGATTGGCGGTGGACGACATCAGCAGCGGGACTTTAAAACACATGTCATAAATGCTTAAATATGTGAATAGATTGATTATGCTACTGTGTGTTTAGAAATTTTTATAATTGTATAATACAATATTTTTTTTTTAAGATTCAAAAGAAAGTAAAAAAAAAAAAACATCGGTATTTCTTGCCGACACTCTGGCGTAAACAATCGGTTCAAACTCTCATCAAAATTGTATTACCATCGCCAAATAAAACGGTCTCGCATCGCCCCCCGCCCCCCGCCACCCAACGCAGCGCCGGTCATAATTTCCAATAAAGTGGAGGGCGAAATACGAAAACAATTTTAAGGTTTTAATCCGGTTTTATTGTTATTTTATGCCCGCTAACGCTCTGGCGAAATAAGTGGATTAAAACAATGTTTCATTTGTGCGGACTCGTTGGACGTCGGCGCGAAACAATTTCAATTGCTCGACAGAACTTCAAATTGGTTTTGGTGCCGCGCCGGTGTGGACGCCCCGCGCCCCGCCATGTTCCACAACCTCCCCCCCCCCACACCCGGTGTGATTCCGCCGACATTATTCGGCCAGGGAAATTCTAATCAAGAATTGTACAGTTTGTCATAGTCGTTTAATTATAAAGCCGGCTTTACGTCGGATACAATCTTGTTCGGAATCGTTTGAATAGATTATACATTTTTTTTTTTTGCAAGCCAATGTCGCATGTCGTCGTTTAATCCAGAGCTTAAAACCAAAACCGGTCATTTGGACAGTTTTAACATAACCAAAACCGGTTATTTTAAGTTTTAATATAACCGAAACCGGTTTTATTATTTGGTAAACCGGTTGAAAAATGACAACATCAGGATTGTTATCACGGTTCAGGATGCTATGGTCAGAGAAACAGGTCTGATTGCAAGAGACGGGGAATTGTAGAAAGCAAGAATGGGGAGACATTCAACACTGGATGCATACCGACAGAAGAAGAAGAGCAAAGTGCTGTTAGCCGAATAACTTGCTGATGATCGCGTGTTAGCACTTATATATTATTAATATTAATAATCAAAACACATTTTTGTTGTGAAGTTGCAATTTTAGACCATAGTTCTTGCATATACCAGTAAATGAATAGACACGAAATAAAGTGTACATATAGGAGAGGGATTTGGAACATTAGTTGCGGGACAAAGGGCATTCTAGACGCATTCTTTATGGAAACATAAAGCCGATAGTTTATGACACATTTATGTAACAGTAAAAGTATTTACTCTTCGAAAATTTAATCTTTGTGTAAAAAAGACGTATTTTTTACATTAATGCATATTATACTGTCAGCGTTTAAATTTTCGTTCCAATCGAGTCATATATTTAAAAAAAATCGCGGAGCTATTTGATTACGTAAGTGATACCAGAATGAAAATATTGAAACAAGGAATTATAGTTAGTTCATGTCTATATATTTGGTAGTCTGTGGATAATAGATGTATAAATTATAGAAATCAACAGAATATAAATTCAAAATTTGCGGTAAACGCAATTGGTTGATGTAGCGAAATGGTAACGCGTTTCATCGAACTGGAAAAGCTCCAGGTTCGAATCCTGGTAGCAACCATATATGTGTACCTTTCTAATTAATTTAATTTGTATTTTTACTTATTATTAAAACCTAAATACCGTTCTAGGATGGGTTACAGACTAGAATGATTATGTATGTCGCAACTTTAACGTTCCGCGAAATAAACTGTCAAACCTCGTTTAAAGAGTAAGAAAAAAACTGGATACAGTTAAACATGTGATTTAGATACAATTACGTCACGCGCGTAACTGTATCGAAACTACATGGGACTACGTGGCAATTCCGGGAATTAAATTGTCAGATCATGTAAAAAAAAAAAAAAAAAAATGCCTTCAAATTGTGCACTGCGCGCACGGCCAGAAAGAAAGAACCGACTGACACAAAGACCTCAAAATTGCGTGAGGATCAAAACTAAATATATATAAACGATAGTATTTTTTTTTTTTTTTTGTTCTTGAGGGATTTACTTCAAATTACCGGCGGGCCGTTAGTACAACGCTAAACTGCCCAATAAAACGGCCCCCCGAGCAATGAAATCGACGAACACAACTTTTAATGTGAAAATACCAAAATTACTCGGCGGAAAGGACGGCGAAATGGAAAAAGCTTAAACTCCACGAAACTACGACTTACTCAGGAGCTGCTGCACGAAGAATTCGATTAGCACCCCGTTGCCATGCCAACACCCCGGGGGAGAATAAAAAATAGTTATATATATATATATGTAAAATTAAAATTATGCGCTTTTCAAAAAGAAAGCTGTCGAATGGCTGAGAAACCACGAGGAAGAGTTTATATACCAGGAGATTTGAAAGGTAACGATACTTTTATTTGTGCTACACTACCACCCGAGTGTTATTATTTATATTATGTTTTTTTTTTTAACCATTTATACTATAAATATAAATTAATTAGAAAGATATACATATAAAATCGATTTTATCGAAAAATATTATTGTTGCGCCACCGGGATTCGAACCCGGATCTCATTCCAAACCGGGGAAGGTGCATTATCCAACTATGCTACAGCGACATTATTTTTGACGAACCTATATGTTACACTTTTTCAAATTAATACATCTATCGTTCTGAATAATTACAACTTCACAATAAGAATCTAATTCACAATAAGTTCTCCTAATTTTAAATGTTACCCTATCAAGCTCAGCCTGAGTGGGAAATTGCCATAGTACTCGTACCATAGTAAAAAAATTATGTGTGCTAAAAAACAATAAAATAAAAATTCAACTGTTTGAATAATTTTTTGCATAATTGACACCCCATTTGACCAATAGCAACTCGGATATTAACCTGAAGTGCTTGGTTCGTTGTTAGAGCATAATGTACTTTATTTTTCAAAAAAAGTCCAGAAGCATTAAATCGCACAATCTGGGCGGCCAATAGATGGCTCTAAAATTTGTGATTTAATAACTGGATTGTTTCCCGGATTGTGTGACATGTAGCCCCATCCTGCTGAAAATATACATCGTTCAAAAGCAAATTTTGTTTCCGCCAAATTTTCACCATTTTTGTGATGAATTTTCACAATTTTAATGCGCTGCTTAGTCGTGTATCGACTCATTTTCGTTAATGGTGTAGTCTTTATTTGACAGATGTCATATATGACGTTTCTAACCCTGAAAGATAAAAAAAAATACAGTGATATTTATTAATTACGGTAGAGTTTGGATCACCCTATATGTAGACAATTGTCTTTATCCACCTACAGAAAGACTTTTGACTACATACAAGAGTACAAAATATAGAGAAAACTTTAGTGGATGATTTGATATGAGCCGTAGATGCCCGGCCTAGTTAATTTAAAGTGAAGTCGTACTGTTATAAACAGTAGGCAATTTGATGACGACACGACCCTTATATTGAAAATTGTAAGGGTGGTGTGCGGCAAGCGTCATCTATTGTATGTATTGAAAGTTAAATAATAATGGTAAACAATTTTTTTGTTCTCCTAAGATCTGTTCTTCTAAATCTTTTCATATTACTTTTATTCTCATGTTATGTCATGTTAAGCGTGTTCGACTCTAAATACCATGTAGAATGTTTAGGGTTGTCCAAAACGTATATTTTGAATTTAAATAAGTTTACATAAATAGCGCTCTATGTAAGGTGCCGCCCCTTGCGCCCTGGAGATGTGAATATTTAAAAGCCGGCCCAACATTTCGTACATTTCTCTCGACCGCCTAGATAAATAAATAAATGACCTTCCGCCGGATGCCCGACATCTTAGGGGCTATTAAAAAGGTCCCGGATCCGGTGAAGATTGCCGAAACGGGATGCAATACCCGCGGGGATCACAAAGGAGACAAAACATTTCCAGCGCGCGCCCCGTCCGATGCAGTGTCCGCGATGCTCCGTTTTGCCGAAGCTACAGGAAGCTGGACGCCCGGCTGGCTCCGAACCAGACGGCACGTCGGCAACTGTGGAAAGACCAATTTATTTGCCTTTCAAAGGAAAGCCCCCGGTATCAAAAGCTCGTGTATGCCGGCGTAAAACTGCCAACTATTTCCGAAGCTTCGCAAAGCCCTTCCAACTAATTGACTGTCTCCTTTCGAGAAATATCTTGATATTTTGGTCACTAGTCGTCCACTGTGCTCGTTGGAAATTATTTACGGACGATGCCTTATATAAATAAATATCAGATATTTCATAGAGACGAAGCTATTTTTATTATATTTAATGGAAAATATTTAGAAACATGGGGTAATTACAGGACTTACGACCTATATTCGGCTGGCTTAAGTGATCGCTTTATATAAATATAACGTTCACCATTCTCACCCCATCAATCTCCACGTATAACAAATTTTCAAAAGTTGTGTATATGTTAATATGCGGACTCGCTTAGAGTACCACTACACTATCGCCATCTATGGACCAAATTGAGTTGACATATATGCTGTTTCAAGGAAAAAATGAAAAATGAAAAGGATACTAACGACGGGCAGATTACTCTCAGAAATATTAACAAGCACTTAAACAACTCTTAAACAATAACCCACCCTTAACACAGGATCATCTTAGGGAGGGGGGCATTATTTTTATTTATTTATAATTATGTATTATATTATGCTATCACGTATTTTGCATTGCAATTTATTCAGATGTACAGTAGGACCTCTATATTTATCATTAATCCATTCTTGATGGCCTGATGAATTAGACACAGTTTTTCACATAACAAATAACTGAAATTCAATTTATACGTTCCAGCCCCCAAAAATAGTACACAAATTAATAAATTTTATGTCAAAACTTTACCTTTATTTTACTGAGGAGACATGATGGTAGAAGCTGCAGAGGAGGAAAGTTATTAATATTTAGAAGGGGACAATTTAAACATCAGGTAACTCTAATTCTGGTGGTGGATTTCGTTTGCCGATGATTCAGTAGCACTCGATTTAACAAACAACTTGCCCAATGTTGCCTGTTTCTGTCAGTTTTTTAAAACCTTCATGAAGCAGTCAATCATATTACCATTGAATTAATTTATATTTTTATTTATTATCTTTGTTTTATTAACCACTAAATTGAGTTTAAATACATCTACCGGTTTCGAAAAATACAATTTTCTTCTTCAGGATGTCATAACCAACTAAAACATATATTATTGTTTTTTTGCCAGAATCTATTTAAAAAAAACAAAACAATTATTTAAAAATAGATTCTGGCAGAAAAAATAATATATGTTTTAGTTAGTTATGACATCCTGAAGAAGAAAATGGTATCTTTCGAAACCGGTAGATGTATTTAAACTCAATTTAGTGGTTAATAAAACAAAGATAATAAATAAAAATATGAAATTTTAACCACAAAGTTAATATTGCTAATTTTAAAAGTAGAATTCATTTATGTTTTGGTTGACTGTGGCAACATTTGGGTGCCACATTTTGATCATATTCTGCGTTTCAGACAGCGTTGCCCGGGCGGGCGAAACATTTGCTTGTTATCAAAATGTGACAAATATAGAGGTTCCACTGTATACTGTAATATCTAATTTATATAAATTACATTTCACATTTCATTGTCATTGGCTGTAATTTATCGTGTGCTGTATTGTAACTACCCTATTTTTAATAAACCTCATTTTTTTATATCATTAAACAGTGAATGCTCCGTATAATATCAATAATGATGATAATTATTTCACAAAATCTCCCAGTCTGTAAAAAATCTACGGTTTTCTAATTACGTAATTTTCGCCGAGCAAAAGGGAGGCCGCATAAGGTCAAACTTCTCAGGGCTGTAAACAAGAGGTGATCGAGAAGCCAGCGAGGGTCAGGTCAAAGGTCGGTGGTCTCCTCAGACCTGCGATGCAATGCAATGTACAGGGGGTCCGTTCGGCACGAATGACCTAAAATTAACGGATAACTAGTATTTAGACGTGCTAATTAAAGCAATGAGAATAAAATATGAAAAACTAATTATAAAGTTTCGAATGAAAAAAAAATGAAATCATTATTTTTAAATAAAAACATAAAAAAAAGTTAACTAAAAAGTATAGTTCAGTTTTGTGTCTAACGCTGTCTATGATGAGATAGGCAAATTTGAAAGAAAACTGATACAATATACCGGAGTGAAGTGTCAATTTCGTTTGAAATACGAATTACGTTGATATGTAATAAGCTTTTGGTTTAGAACTTGTAAAATTAACGTTCTTAAAGACAAAATATTGCTCAATTTTGACACTCAAAAAATGCTAGTTTGTAATTTATGACTGTGTTCAAAATGTAGAAAATCAAAATGGTACGACATTGACATTTCGGAATCCAGACCGGCGGAAAGTCCGGATAACAGGGAACCCACAAAAGGAGGTATGTCAGTTTCAGACCAATAATATGTATTTTTTGTTATGAAAATTATACAAGTTGATGTACGTCCGTCCTCACGGAGATACAGTGGTCTCGAAAGCGGTCGGCGTTAAATGAAAAGACTGACTTAATTAATATATCCGTGATTTTAAACCGTTACGTGATTATAACGATGATTAGTAACTGTATTTTAACTGTTGTAACGAATAATCAGTTACCAATTGTCGTTACAATAACTGTTTAAATAACGATTTAACCATCGCTACCTGCAAATACACTTATCTGGTAGGACATCATTTTTTTTCAATGTAAACTTTTTTAAGTACCTATATGACATCAGATGTTTAATATTGTTAGCGAAAAGAACATAAATTCTTTCCATATCTTTATTTAAAGATAATTTTTATTTAGATATTAGATAAAAGAATAACAGAATAACAAACGGAGATATGTAGAATAAAATTTAATAGTTGAGTTTGTGACAAAGGCATCTGAATGTCACTCATCAGTACTTCATCATTCTCTCAGCTCAAAATGATGAATGCTACATTATTTTTCATTTAAGTTTTATTTAGTGATGTTGTTGTTGATGGGTCCCGGGCCCCCGGCCGACCGTCCAGTAGCTACGCCGCTGATCCATTTGTTTAACCCATTCCCCGCGGGTGACTCGTACACGAGTCGCGCCTTACACGCGCACAGCGCGGGCGACTCAAATATGAGTCGCCGTGTTTCGTCTGCCGCTAGTGCGTACATACGCGCTGAGGAGCGGTGAAAATCGTACCAAAATTATTTGGAATCTTTATCCCACTGTCTGTCGCTGTTCTGTCGATATTTGTCAATAACTATTCTAACTAATAAGCCATCTTATAAACAAACACGAAATAATAAAAGTCCTCGTATCATCCAATATCGCTTAATTATTCAAATTCTCAAACTCAGTTTATGCGTGTAGAATGTAATGTGTTTCAAACTATAGAGTTAAATTTAATGTCAGTATTAAAAAACTTGTAAATAGTGTGCATTAGTCTCAGAAATCAGCGCTTGCGCAGATCACTACTTCACTCTACCACCTCTACACCACAAATGGCGCTAGTATAGCGATGGTGTAGGCCACTATTGTATTCTCTCATGGATAATTTTGTTCACGTTATTTTGTAATTATCGTTCAGATTTCTGTATTTGTTCATATTCGTGAGGATACTTGAGAACATTTGCTAACGATTTCTTAAAAACAAATCATAAATTTGTTGCATTATTGTAGTGTAAAGTCGTAAATTATAATGCCACCAATGGGTGCCGCGTATGAAAGATGTCACGCGTATTTACGAATGCGATCAATGGGTTAAGTCTCGTCAGAAAAGAAAACGTTTCTAGAATTCTGAGCTTGGATCGGCCACATTTGCGTTATTAGTGGTCGATTGTTGAAACAAAAGTGCGTCAAAATTGTGTGAAACAATAGAAAAAAACAAACGTTGCTCGATGCGGCCATTTCCATAATGGTTCTTAAACTGTGTACTTCGTTTGGGATTTTAATATCCCGGTCGTTTAGGGGCTCCATTCGCACGGGGGTTAAGCACGTAATTAATATTCAAGTAAACATTTCGGGGGTTGTTTTAACTTGGACCCCGTGGACAGTGATTGACGACACTAAAGTTGAAAGGTCCCACGGGGCCATTATGACTATATCAAAATCCGAGTGAAACAGTTGAAAGCCTGTACCGAAATGGAGGGAGATATAATCACTCGATCGCCAAGATTATTATGATCATCATTTTTAACCGTTGTAAATCCACTTCTGGATGAAGGCCACCCGTGTCCCGCCACTCTCTTCAGTCCTTCAGACATCAGGCGTTTCAGACTTCTCGCAACAACGGCGGATCGCGGAGGAATTTCGAGGTGGCTATTCAGCTAGGAAGCAGGATTACGTGATGTGAAGTAAGTTTCAATTATATTTTTAAATTTCGTCTTACGATAAAATTGTAAACAGTAGTGTTAGAATGATTTTCTAACTATACAATAATTGTTTAGTTGATTGATAAACTTATTTGATCTGAGAATATTTTTTTTTATACATGTAACAAGGCCCCCTCCAGCCTACCCCTGAATACATCCATTGAAGCAATTCTTTAAGAGACGAACACGCAAAAATCTTCATCTTCTTTTCCTTCGGCAGTTACGAGGGTGACGTCTGTCATGGTTATGGATTATGAGTCCGAGTGTGGCTGAGGAGCCTTATTCTCGAACCGCACACCCTTACACATGTTGTGCACGTATTGTGTCGCGCTGTATAGGAGGTCTAAGGAATGGATCTTCCTTCTTTTATTTCCTCTTTCTACATCAACCCTCTTCCGTTCGCACATTTCCCCGATTTTAACACGTTCAAGTAAGGCGATAAGGTATGCTCTGAAGCAATAACTATATACTATAGTTTATTATTATATTCTATTATGTGCAAATTACACTTTTTCAAATACTCAGTGAATACATAATGTGAACTCTCTGAGAACACGCCACACTGTTAATAGTCGGTGGCGTAGCGGAGATTTGCTCCCCCACCCTCGTGTCAAGAGAACCGTTCAAATGGAAATGATGTATCCATAAACTTGTGCGATATCCACAGATGTCGCTATATTTTAGTGCATTTGAGAGGTCACTAGGATATATTGAACTCAAAACAATCCTACGAAAAAAACTTGAAAATTTCGTACTAACTTCTCTGCACGGTCCGTCACTGGAGGCGTTGTAAAGATTAGATCGAAAACCATTACACTGTAAAAACTGTAAAATAAATTTAATTTATTTATTATTGAATATATATGAAAGTGAATGTATATTTTTCTTATTATTAAGGAGAACACATTCTTATTGTATTAATCAGAAAAAGATATATATATATATATATATAAAATTAATTTTATAGAAAAATATTGCTGTTGTGCTACCGGGATTCGAACCTGGAACTCTTTCCAAACCGGGAAAGGTGCATTATCCAACTACACATTGACGACAAATTTTCGAACCTTTCAAATTAATACATCTATTGTTCCATTATGGCTTTCAAATAATGGAACGATAGTGTGTTCGAAAATTGGTCGTCAAAAGTACTGTCACTGTAGCATAGTTGGATAATGCACCTTCCCCGGTTTAGAAAGAGATCCAGGTTCGAATCCCGGTGTCGCAACAACAATATTTTTTGATAAAATTGATTTTACATGTATATGTAAATCTAATTAATACATTTAATTAGTATTTTAGTATATTTTTCTGTTGATATCTTACGATTCTACTCATTTCGATCGATCTAAACAAAATTTTAAATATCATTAATAAACATGGCGGTTACATTGAACGTGATTATTTCAATTATCACAACTAAACTGACTCACAAAGTTTAGTTGTGAAAATTAAAAAAAAAAAATTAACACCCAGTTGATCTTTATGTCCCTTGGCAAAACATAGGCACACTCGTCCTCGCCCTTGACTGCCCGACTATATAAATTGTGCTCAATTGCACTCGAGGAGCCTGAGGAAAATACAGTCATTCCATTCCACCTCTCCCGGATATCTCACCCTCCCTCAGCCTGGACCAAATTTTGCATACATTGTTACTCTTCAGGCTCCCCCCTCACCTAACACCTTTCTAGAATTTTAGAAATCGCTTGGCACGGACCGCTAGTTACTGATAAAAAATATCCAATAATGTGTAATAATTAATTGTGTAAAATTAATATTATACCAACCTAATATATCCTTAATAAAATTGATTAAGTACATAGCTAAGAATTAGTGTCGGAAAAGCGCCAATCTATCTAGAATCGTAGTTTAACTGTACAATTTAATCTATTAGCAATTACCAAACCAATATTGATGCAGTATTTTTGCGATTAACTTAAGAAAAAATAACTCTTTCTAGAGAACCAGTTATTAAAAAAAAAAATCCTTGAAAGATTAACCGAATTTTCGAAGTACCAAATTTCGCACTACTGAGGTTATACATTTTTCGAACTAACACCTTACTGACGAGAATATCTCCTACGGTCTGCTGTGCTTCTGATAGAAACACATTTATTACGTCAGAGATGATTTACACGACGCGACGGCTGACACGTTATTTATACAATACAATAGCTGTATGCGTATTATACAAAGCGTATCACACGTCGACCCGGCAGATGATCTTGATGTTTTTTCCCATAGAAAATTTAATCAGACTCCTCTATGCCCGGAGAAACAGCCGCACACGCAACCTTAAGTGTGTTCAATTAATTTTAAATCACTTGTCGTTAAAAAAAATAATATATATCGTATATCTTCTTACATTACGGACATTTTTAAACGTTGTTGTTAAATTAATTTGACAGCTTGACTGAGTTTGAAATAATTTGTGTCGCAATTTCAGATGAGTATTTCGCGGGTGTCGTCCGGTCAACTGGGGGACGGCGATGAATCGTCGCCTCAACAAATGCAATCGACAATAATCTAGAGAGAAAGGGTAAAATAAATTAAATTGGTCATTCTATCACATTAGATTTAGTATTAAAGTATTTTATAATTTACAACATTTCTAAATTGACTAATTTAAGGCCTTAGATAATACTGACTTACTTACCGTCACGCAGAGAGGATAGAGCACAATTCTCGCCTCATACACATTCATACAATCTCGCCGATTATTGAGGCTTCTAACAAGACTATTCTCCAGTATCTGGTTTACCTGGTCGTGCCAAGTCTTCCGCGGACGTCCTCTACTTCTGGTGTCGTCAACACTCGCGTCATATATCTTTCTTACCATTCTCTCCTCATTCATTCGTTCCATACGACCAAACCACCCAAGTGATCCGTTCATAATCTTACTCAATATACTAAGATCAGCTTTACATTCTTTCCTTATTTCTTCACTCTTTACTCTGTCATAAATGGATCTGTTACATATACGCCTAAGTGACCTCATTTCCACTGCATTTAGTCAACTTTCGTTCCTTTTCTATCATACATCAGTGTCGATACCAGGACTCCATTGTGAACCGCTAGTCTTGCCTCAGTTGATAAGTTTCCATTAGCTATAATTCCATTTAAAGCGCCGTTCACTTTATTCCCTGCAGTCACCCTCCTTTCGATATCTTTCTCCGTCTTTCCGTTTCTATCGAACATACTTCCCAAATACACAAACTCATCTACTTGTTCCAAACATTCATTACCTGACAATTGATTTCTTTGCATGTTTTATTTTATGGATCAATTAATGTGCGACAATGTTACGGGTAGAATCGAAACCGGTCGAGGTTAAATGAATCAAAGTGGTTTATACAAAGTTTGTCAGTGTTTAAAAATAATAAATTTGCAACTCGTATGTCTCACATTTTCCAAAAATTGACGCCGCGCGCCATGTCAACACTAAAGTCAAATATCACCGGATAAAGATGCCAAATGACGGGAATATTTCAAAAGCGTGAAGAAAATTCATTTCGAATCGCTTCAATGACTTTTCAACATCTTCTTTCTCAGACGAATGAAGCCTATGACAAAGAGAAACCGATCCGGCTTATTTTTCCCCGCCCGCCGAAGCAGGGGCGGGGGTGGGGCGCGAACTCCCCCCGGCGGGGGGGGCAGATCCGCTGATCCGGGCGCCCCCCCCCCCGCCGCTCGAGGGTTGTATTGTTACAGTCCGAGATAAAATATGAAACAATCGTTTCGAGCTCCGCGTGTAATCTGCATCATTGAGTAGAGACAATACGAAGAAACGTGTATTGTCTCGTTCTGGTGGATTTTATTTTCACTTCTCTAAATTTTGTTTATTTGATTACTTCGAGGGCGCAAACTAACTTTCGCTCACATATACACACACTCACGCAATCGTAGAAGGCAGTATATTAAGGGCACGAGTGGGATGTGGGGGTAGCCGCCGTAGCCGGGTCCCAACAGGCATCGAATGAAACTTCCAGAATTAGTTTAATCTGCGAGTTGCGAAGAATTATGTGTCCGACTTTAAAAAAATGAAAAATACTTGAATGCGTAAAGCAACTTTTTTCGTTTATATTTTGGTATTTTTCCACTGTGAGAGATACTGAAGAAGAAGCGTGTTAATGTAAGAAAGCAGAAGATGCGGATGGACGAGAATAACACTCACGAGCCAGTTGCCAGGAGCCGATGGCATAATACCTGGCGCAGTTAGATTAGTTAAAATAACCAACAGGTATGTTGTTAGTGTTTTTAAAAATGCTTAATAACGAGGCGTGTATTTGGCAACGACGTGCAGTCCAATATTCAAATAATAAATATTTGATGATTGCAATTATTTTTATATAACTTAAGCAGAAATTTTGATATTGATATATGAATTAAGGATCACTTGATATGCCTAAATAGCAACAAGTATTCAGAATTTCTCTATCAACTTTTGGAAATAAACCATTCTTTTGATATTAACAAGGGTTTAGAAATTATACATAAAAATACTAAGGGTTTACAGTTGGATAAATTTAAAAATAAGAAAAAGTGTTAATGGTAAGCTAAATATTATAAATAACCAAATCCTCTTCGCAAATAAATTTGCTTTTATATTAGTTCTTACTTATTCACCAGTTTATAGTTTTGTTTTTATCTATGATTGTATTTTTAATTTCAGTATACATTTTTTCCTGAAGAAAATACTATAGGTATCAAAACATGTTGAATAATCAATAAATAGTGGTTTAAACAAAGTATTTTGTCTAATTATTTATAAGAAATATTTTGCTAAGATTGCTAAGATAAATTGAAATTATACATGACGTATACGCGTAAATATATACATTTTTAATGAAATTACATTTGACAAGTTGAAATTTGTCAGAACATACAATTCATTGATAATTAGAATTATTTAGATAAATCATTAACGTCACAGCAGGATGCAGTCTGAACTTTGAAATAAACTGTACTTAACTAGAATTTATGTGAAATAAATCAAAAAAATATTAATTAAATGTATATACATATAAAATTAATTTATCGAAAAAATATTGTTATTGCTACCGGGATTCGAACCTGGATCTCTTCCTATCCGGAGAAGTGCATTAATCGATTATGCTACACCAATACAGTGAATTGACGACAAATTTTCGAACTTATATGTTGCACTTTCAAATTGATACATCATCCGTCGTTCCATTATTTGAAAGCCATCTTCTTTATATTTACGAAATCTCAAACACCTTTGGAATAACCTGAATATTGATCAAACGCAACAAATAATTGACTGGCACTATATTATGTGTGTATGCGTCTGTGTGTATATTTTTCTAATAAACTATCTGAATCTGAATCTGAAAAGTAAGTTCAGACATCAGACATGAATGCCAATGATACGAGTCAATGCACTCGTATCGCGTCATATACCGTAGTAAAAGAAAATTAGCTGCCAATATCCAAGTTTCCCTCCCAGACAAGCGGGCGCCCTCTGTTATCGAACTATCACATTATTTATTACACCGCAATGCTTCAGCGGCGGCCGCCACCATCGCTCCCGGGGCAGTCCGTGGCGTGGAAGTGGATCATTACGACCAGTCCCGTGGAACAATTGGGCCCACTTTCCACCACTCGATAACATTATACAAAATTAAGTGAAAAAAAAATTAGTCAAAGCTCTGAAAGCCGTCATAAAAGAATTGAGGAGTATAAAAGCAAAGTGAACAATCTCTTTTATTTTAACCATTATGTTTTTTTTCTAACATTCCATGTAGTTGTCTTCTCGTATAGTTTTTAGCCATTGTTAATTTATGAACAGTCAAACAGAAATTTTTGATATAAATTGGTTATTTAAAATCGATGTTAGTTGCAAAATCACTTTTGATCGCTTCCATTTATATTTGGAT
The DNA here is from genome assembly GCA_031772225.1 of Eubasilissa splendida. Classification (NCBI taxonomy): domain Eukaryota; kingdom Metazoa; phylum Arthropoda; class Insecta; order Trichoptera; family Phryganeidae; genus Eubasilissa; species Eubasilissa splendida. Next base: position 16,482,108 of record CM062864.1, read on the forward strand.
TCAATCAATTGCAGTTTTCTCTAATCTGAAATTAAAATGGCCGCCAGTATGGCAACTTGCTTGTTTATGGAAGAAAGTGTTGTATTTATTTTGTACTAGCAGAATTGCTTGCTGCTAGGCCTTGCGGGCGGCTATTATGACCGCTTCGCGGCTAATAATCGCCGCTGTGCCCGTATTATATTACTTTAACAATGCAGTATGTAGTGTATTTTGTCTTTATTTTTAGTAAGAAAAAACAAAATATTAATACATATATATTAATAAAATAATAGAAAATTTCATCAAATAATTATATAATATCAACATAAAAAAATATATATAAATATAAAATGTGAAGTAAAACAATTTATCCGTCACCGTTGAGTTGAGACACAAAAAAATATAATAATGTAGTCCCAATAGAGAGTTAAATTTACAGCAAAAATGTCGACTACCTCCGCATATTCATTCCCCATAGAATGCATTCTGGGGACTGCGAAGTTAGCTAATGCATGCATTCTGACATAACCACTGTAATAGAACAATGAATTGTGTCTCGATGACCTCAATGGGGGCAGTCTATCATACAATTGATGATCCTGTATAGAAATATGAGGTCGGTCATCGTACGTCTCGCTGGTAATTTTAACAATATATATGTACACCTAGAGCCATCTTAAATTGATATGATTATCGTCAGAATGTAAATTAAAACATAAATACGAATGATATAGTGAACTTAAATAAATGAAATAATATGAAAAGGAAAAAAAAAACTTTTAATCCCAAGTGAATACGTGTAAAACCATTTTGAACTGCAATGCTTAACTGATCAAGTGATCGTATCCAAGAATTATTTACAACCGTTTTCTGCAAATATTAGACTACGTACGGATATTTTCATACTGCAATATGAATGCATAAAAAAGAAAACCCCTTGCCCTCCCGTTGGACCGACAATTTTCTGGTGACAGCCTCAAGACCCTAAATATATACTCATTTGTCTACGATTAATAAATATAAAAATTACTATCCACAACGACAACTGTAACAAAATTGCCTGCGACGACTCATGTGCAAACTTAAGACCGAAAAAAGAAATCAAATATCTCGGTGTAATTATTGATCAACATTTAAAATGGCACCAGTCACATTAGCGAATTAGTGAAAAGAATAATAAAATGTATTTATATACTCATAAGATTAAGAAACATTTTAAGTATAAATAACTTGCTATTATTCACTCACTACTCTAGTGTGGAATAATTGGGTGGGGAGGAGCATACAATAACATAATGAACTCGGTAAAAATAATACAGAGAACAATCATTAAAGTAATTTTAAAAAAAAAATAGAAAACATTTACAAAAAAAAATTTAATTAATCAATTACTTAAAGAAAAAAACACTGTAAAATTTGAAACAAGCACATCATTAAGACTAAAAATAATTTTAAAATCCCTAACTGTAACATCAAACACTATCAGCAAAATTTTATATACGTAGGAATAAAAAAAGTTCAATAGCCTCCCTACACAAATTAAAAAGTTACAGGATATAAAAAAACTAAAAAAGTAATAAAATGAACATTTCAGAAGCACACAATTAGATAATAAATAAAATTATACAGATTACAAATGTATAACTTCTAACTCTATATAAATTATTACAGTGTAACTCCCTCTCCAAGCACAAGAGCTAGTCTCTTTTTTTGGAGAGGTAAATGAAGAAAAACCATGTAATTTTAATAATGTAAAATACTTAATTCATGTTATAAAAAATTGAAAGAATGTCAAATAAATATAAAACGATATACATGTTACTTTTGATATACAATGTATATTTTACACAATTAATACGCCAAAGCAGCTGAAAATAAATAAATAATGTAACATGGTTAAAATCATGGTTACACCTAGACCCGCGCTTTTCTTCGTCGAGAGGAACTGGCACGAGAGTAACCAATTCCATAACAGTTCCGGGCAAGGGTGGATTCTCTTCAGGACCTGCAGGGTTGCCGAAAAAATTGGAGGAGCATAGTCAATAAGTGCTGGAGTTCATGGAGGAGATCCCCTGTCATGAGGGACCGACGTAGATACTGAATTTAGACGATGCAAAAGTTGCGAGCCGGGATAAAAAAGCGCGGCGTTCAATTGTCTCTGCCTACCACCCGTGAGGTAAAATGACGCGATTGTAAATACGTACTTAAGTAGCGACACTTTGAACGTTAATTTTAGACCACTTCACGGTCTGGAAAGCCAAGATTTACCGACGCTGTAACCTTAACCTAATCCAACTTAATCTTCTTTGAAATTGACTTTCTTTTGTTTATGGATCTCAAATAATAGGCTCCAACACGAGCCCCTCTCTAATAAGACTCCATAAAAAATGTGTTACAAGGTTTCCGAGGAAATATTCCGCCAGTTTACAGGTCGCAAGTCTCAACCAGCCATCCCCAACCCCACCTCACTGCGGCCAACCCCCGGCGAAGCCTTTTATGGGATCCCATTCCGAGCCGAATTAAGTAGACCGCCGAACGTCACGCCGGTGGACCCGCGGAGGTCATCATCATCACTGTCGAAGATCAAATTGAAAAGTTAACCGTCTAGAAACGTAACTGGATCAGTGGTGATGAATTTCGGAATTTTTCGGGAGTTCGTGGGTGTCTCGCCGGGAGATTTTAAGACGGTCTGATGTTTAGAAAGTGGGTGAGGTCCATCCGCCTTTCTCCTTCTTGCTCAAACAAACCTTACGATTTAATATGTCGCTGCTGTGCAGTTGAAGGTTCCGAGCCAAGTATGGCACAAATACAAATATTTATTTTTATGTCGCGCAAAAAATAATCTCGTTAGTACAGTTGGTACTATTGTGTGGATGTGTGCGTTGTATACAGTCATCTGGATAGGAATTAAATATTATTACACTTATTTTTTACATATTTAAATTTCATTAGAAAACGTCACATTAGCATTGTACTTTGTATTGGTAGGGTACGTATTATTTTAATGTAGCTACTGAATTTAGAAATAAGTACCAATAATTACAATAAATAAATCAATAATTACAACTCGAAAGATAATAATAAAAATAATTTTAAAACACAACCAAACAAATTTTTATAGATTTTCTTGTTTTAAATTTATTTTCCTTATATAAAAATATTGTTTTTTTAAAAGGACAAAATAAAAATCCATCCCAACTATAGACTCGGAGCAAAACTAATGAACATGTTATTTTTAAAATGTCAAAATTAAGAATATGACACAGACATACATCGTACAAATTATTTTTTTATTAAATTTCACATTGTATTATTATAGATCTTGGTCGTGCATTATTGTATTGTCTTGTTGAATGTAATATATATATATATAACTAATACATTATGTTTGTATTCAAATCAACATAAATAAAAGTACCTATCTAGCGCGGCGTGAAAGGACATGTGAAAAAAATTTAAAACGTAAGTTCGACGTTTATTAATACTGAATAAAAAAAATGTAAAAATGAGGGGGGTGGGGAGGGGGCAAGCCAAGATGTTTACACATCAAAAATCATTTTTTCTTTTTTAGCAATCGTACGTATATACAGTATATAACGTCAATCTTTATAAAATCACTTCAAAATGTATGCTGAAATCAGTAAAAAATGTATGCATAATAATGCCGAATGCGTGTATCCTTAAACGTGGACTCTTTTATCCATCTCTCTCTTTAACGCGACAAATGATGTATGCATTTCTTCACTTGACGTTATAATAGATGTACATATATGTATTTGGAGAATAATGATAATGAAAGAAAAAAAAAAACGCTGGATGCTTTCGAGACGTGGTGCTGGAGGTGGATGCTACGGGATCAGACAAAGCGAGCAATACGACGGTCTCATGTAAGATGGATAGATCAAATAAAGAAGTTAACTCTTTAAACGCTGCGTGGCTCAAGATCGGGAGGAATGGGGACGACAACACAGCGATGAGCACACGGTGAAGAAGAAGAAGAAGAAGAAGAATTGTTGTCGAGAAATTTTTATTCCTTTCTTCTGTCAACAATAAAGTCCCTACCCTTGACTGAAAAATACGAACGAATGACATTACATGTGCCTATTATTATGAAAGTGGTCTAAGTCATGTTTCTTTCGTTACGAGATATTTAATGGTTTACGTTGGGATTGATTAAAAAATATTTTCATATTACACAACACAATGTTTCAAAAGTTATTTAGTCCAGATTTATAATTTGTTTCTACATATAAATGTTGCATGTAGCTTACAAGGAAATAAAACATTTAGGGTTGAAATGTCAACCCTAAATGTTTTATTTCCTTCATTAAATATATAATAAATAAGTCATTACTTACGCTATTATCAAAATAAACACTAGCGGAATACCGTTGAACGTCGTAACAATACACTGAATATAACGCTTCAAAGTTTTCACAATTGTTACAATTTGCAAGTACATTATATTAAATATGAATTAAATATATTAATTAGAAAGATATACATATAAAATCAATTTTATCGAAAAATATTGTTGTTGCGCCACCGGAATTCGAACCTGGATCTCTTTCCTAACCGGGGAAGGCCCATTATCCAACATTATATTAATTTAAAACAATGTGACGCGAAATAATTGATATATTTTTTTCAATTTCTTGACTTTATATATATACACATATTTTTGGCTGCCCAAATAATACGACGCTGTAATTCCAGCTACCGCTAGGTACACCTATTGTACATTACTGGCGAGGGGAGGGTTGCACTTGAAAGGGTTTTAATTAGTCTGACGAGGTTTGGCCCGTCTTTCAAATTAAGTCAATAATGTGCAAATTTGAGGGGGTGTTAAAGTCTGTAATTTGATATTCTTTTTTACTATGGGGTGGTCGTGTATGACACGTGATAGGTCAGTTCAGAGGTGCGCTGGATATTCCTTGAATATTTTCTAATCGTAATTTAGTCAGGTATCCACCCATAAAATATTGTGGACTAGGTCTGTTACACTTTTTCAAATTAATACATCTGTCGTTCCATTATTTTTGAAAGCCATCTACATTATTTTTACGGAATCACAAATACCTTCGAGTAAACCGACTGGTTATAATCAATCGATCATGTACAGGTTGATTTTTTACTCATGGCACTCGGCCACTGATGAATCTATTGCTAGTATAATTTTTTTATAATTACAATATAATAGTACATACATTTGTTTAATGTTTAATTATTTTATGGATAAGGAATGAAATAATATTAATCACATCTGACATAACAGGGGCGTGCAGTGCACACAAGCAAAAAAAGGCTGTGTATTACTAAAAATTTTGGGAAACAAATATAAATCAATTTTTCAAAAAAATTCATAGATGGCGACAGCATAGTTGGTAATAAATAATTGAAATGTTCCAAGATGATATCATATATACGACTTCCAAATTTTTTATAGATGTGGTAGCATGGGTAAATAGGTGAACGTTGCATTGTGTAAAGTGATCACATAAGCCAGCCGATGACAGGTCATAAGCCATGTAATATAAAAATAATAGCTTCGTCCCTGTGAGACATCTGTAGCACTAAATAATTTTGTTTGGAAAAATCTCAGAAAAATATGTGACGTAAAAATTAACAAACCAATACGTATTAGTCGTTACCGTGGTGATTACACATTTGACATTTTATTCAGTATCCTTAAACATCAAACTTACATCACGACACGTTTTAGGAATTTACATGTTTCAAAATTAAAATACAATATATGTTTTCAAATTTCGGTGACATTTTTGCGAATTCAGTATCTGCACGAAACATGCATAAATAATAGAATTAATAAAATAAAAATATACCTAATACCTACCTACATGAAGTATAGTGATACGATTTGTAATAATATATAATTTATTTAATATATAAAAACGTTAACCAATATAATAAAATTTCATTCTAATACAAATTAAATTAATCAATTAGAAAGATATACAGAAAAAAATTATCTATCGAAAAAATATTTAGTCGCCACCGGTAACAACTAAATAGATAATTTTTACATCTATCTAATTGATTCATTTAATTTGTATTATAATACCACAGAACAATGGTCTGAAAAATGCACCTTCACAACAAAAATGTGTTTATTCCTTCTTTCCCAGTGAACTGTACACACGACACACATGTTTAGATATATACCACGAGAGTAACTAATTGTACTAAGTCGATTTTTTGTGTGTACCCTTATTACCTTCTTAAAATGTCAGTGATGAGAAAAAATGCTACTCTTGATTCACCGGTGCGATTGTGATTGATATTTAATAATATCAGTGATTGAAAACTGTGACTGTGATCATACTAATACGCATGCGCCGTACGATATCGCAATAAACGAAATAAATAAATAAACATAATTTTGAGCGTATTTATTTATTATTATATTATTAAAATTTAATTTGCGTAAAAAATATATTCTAGCATATATATAATTAATATATATCTAATCTAATTTAATATCATTACAAAGAGAATTAAAACCTTAAAAAAAATATGAGTTTATTTTTCGGGTCAAATTCTCAGGATTTTTGGATTCCCAACGTTTTTGCAGAATCTACTAGATGGCGTTTATCACGAATTATAACGTCATTCCTTCACGAATATTTTCGTTTTATATGCACACGCGCTATATCACGGTTCACAATCAAATACAAATATAATAAAAATAAATAATCACGTTATTGCCAGATATTCAATCACTGATAGTGAGTGTGACTCAAAGATACCAGTGATTGACTCACGGTTTGTTATTTTGAGCTCCTCACTATACAGCAGGATTCAACTGAAGCGAATAATCGTGTTTCATCTAATTCTTTGCTTTACAGTGTCACATTAGGGTGATTAATTGCTATACAATCTCTATTATGATATTAAAATTTCAATCTGTCGTTAGTCACAGCGACACTTTCAAAGGTGCGCCGGCGCCGAGGTTAATACGATGACGTCCGCCCCGAACATGGCTAAAAAAAACCCAATTTTATTCGGATATCCTCAGACGTTTCCTAATCAAATGGGATTTTTCTAACGTCTCCCGCGGGAGGCTCCCCGCACTGCCCCGCCGCCCCGCCGCTCCACCGCCCCGCCGCATTAGGTTTAAACTACTGAAAGCTTCTTTTATTAACACAAAGCTGCGTAAGTAATGCGGGAAATCTCCTAGCAACCCGACGTGCTGTACAGAATTAAATAAAAAACATTTAAAAAAAAAAAAACTTCAGCTTCTGGAAGCAAAGAATCGCCCACTAAGTCGAGAAGAACAGGTTCCTATATATGTTAAATTTGAGGTTTTCACGGATTATGTATAATTTTACAAATTAAGCTTCTTGGTTGTTCCGAGTCTGTTGGTCCTGCGAAGAACCATCATTGTCTCAAAATCTCATTACCATTCTTCAGAGTACACCTTATCGGTGAAGTGTTGTTCTGAATCGATCGTGGAATACGTCTTTTCAGGTCGGCACTTCAGCACTAAGTGAAATCACTAATATGAATTTTGTATAATTAGAATTTTTTTATATTATACATGTGGAAATGGTATCTCTTCTAGGTTAGACAGCGTTTTTTGTAGACCGCCACGTTTTGGTATAGCAACACGTGCCATTGTCAAGCGTACTTGTTCGCTCAACTGTGGAAAATACCTAAATAGACATATTCTCAAAATGATTGAAGTGACAACGTAACTAACCGTTCCGGCGACACATGTGCCGCCCAACATAGTAAAATACATAAAATGAAAATAAAAATCGCAACCGGACCGAATGAACCCGCGCTCCTAGAACATGAGCCTTAGCTCGAGCTTTCGGTGCCGCGATCGGTTATAGAAGATGTGTCGATATTATTATATTATAAATTAATATACAAATGCACGATGCGACACACGTCACTCTTGCGTTTCTACGGTAAAATAATGAATGTTATAATTTTAAGAAACTGAACCACGTCATTCGTCAACACGTTTGATTAACTAACTCTGTATGGTGTAGCGAGGAAACAGTGTTTTTTTTATATTAATAATTATAATTAACCACAAAGGTAACGCTGTAAATATATTCAATAAAAATGTAAGTATTTTTTTATGTATAAATCATTAACTAAACGCAATAGTAAATAGTGTCTTAAATTTCGCCAAAAACCCAACGATAAAACTTATACACGGAAGGTGGCTATGTAAGTTGTAATGTATTTACTTCTGGGTTACAGAACTCGTCTCAAAGGGTTACTACCACCTATGCTATTTTTTCACCCCGCCTCCGCCCGACGGCCGGGCGGGCGGCTGGGCGGGCGGCTGGCCGGGTGGCTGGGCGGGCGGCTGGCCGGGTGGCTGGCCGGGCGGATGGGGGAGATCGATAGGCAGGCGCCGAGACGCCTGGCCCCCACCGCCGCGCCGTCGGTACAGAAAACACATATGCAGGCACGCCGAACACACACGGCCGGGTATAGATTTATGGGGTATTTTTTTCGACAAGTCAAATACAGAATCGTGGGTAATATAGGTGGTACCCTACCCACCCAGATAATGAGATTATAATACATGTCAATTTTCTCACTGCTAATGCTACCAGGTACTGTCAATTATTGATTGTTCAGAATATATATTAAAAATCAAGAGTCATATTCACATATTTGATATATTACTAATTTAAAACCTACCTAGGTAGGTACAAGATTAGCAATCACTAGATATTTAATAATCTAAATAAAGACTTATTAAACATCGTGCGAAGTAAAGAGACAGCAGTGACCACCAGAAATGTGCAAAGTGAAAGAACAAATTCTCATATAATTATTTGTTTACTTTATATATTTTGTTGTTGATTAAACACTGTAGATTACCATGGAAAGTGAAATGCTTAACGTAAAACTTTGAAAACTATAATATAACATATGTATGTAATAAAGTTGGAATAAAAAAATAAAATAACCTACACAAAGCACAATGCTAAACATCTTAGATATTAGGAGAACACATTCTTATTGTGAAGTTGTAATTATTCAGAACATAGGATATTTTAAATATGAATTAAATATATTAATTAGAAAGATATACATATAAAATCAATTTTATCGTTAAATATTGTTGTTGCGCCGCCGAAATTCGAACCTGGATCTCTTTCCAAACTATCAGATTACTCAAAGGTATTTGAGATTCCGTAAAAATAAGGTAGATGGCTCTTTCAAATAATGGAACGATTAAATGTATTAATATCAAAAAGGTAACATATAGATTCGCTAAAAATATCGTCACTGTAGCATAGTTGGATAATGCACCTTCCCCGGTTTGGAAAGAGATCCAGGTTCGAATCCCGGTGGCGCTACAACAATATTTTTCGATATAATTGATTTTATGTGTATATCTTTCTAATTAATATATTTAATTCATATTTATTCTAGATATATTTACATTTAGTTACACTGAATAGTTTCATATGGATTACGAACTAAATGGGCAAGTTTGGATTTAAATTGTAATTTTTTGAAACTGAAAACAAACAAGCTTATTTCTAACGTTATAAATTTTTAATTTAGAAAACTGGGTACTGCTGAATTTGTTATATTTTTTCATATGCGTCATTTGCAACCGTCCTATGATGGGTTTTTAAAGATTAATTTTTAAATTATGGCTTCATTGGGTTTGTGGTCAACAAAAATGTTTTTAAACATGTTTAATACAATTATGTTGTTTGATTCTTTTACTTCAATTGAGTTTTAGTTAAGACAGTCAGGACCAGATAAAATTAAATATTATTAAAAAATTTAAAAAATGGTAACGATAATTTTGGAGAAAACATTAATCTAAGATGTTTGATGTATTTAAAACGGCAAAATAGCAGAGTGCCAACCATTAAACATATACTACGGAGGGATGATGTAATACACGTGTCCGATACAATAAACTGTTTTTTTTTCGAGTTTAATACAGCGAACTTTCCCCTTAAAACATAACTCAAACAAAATATTATGCCATAAATTATACGAATTAAAGATGAAATAATGTTAAGGGCGGATTTCACAAATTCTAGTGTTGGGCTGTGAAGCAATAAAGATGACTTTTGTATGCGAAATGAAATGAAATAAGTGATTAATATTTTATTGGAATATTTTACGCCCTTTAAATGAGGGTATGTTTATTAATGGTATTGCGTAGTTACATAGGTACAAAGTTGTAGCAGACGTAGTCTATAATATTATTGGAAAATTCCGTTCCATTATAGATATATAGTCGAGATTAAATTTTTGCTATTTTAACGGTGTAATCAACTTGATATATATATTGTGACGTTGCAAATTAGTCACTAATATATTTTTTTTATAATGGCCACATTTGACGGCTGTAAAACCTAAATATGTACTTGGTAATAGTGAAATAAACTTTTAATGTCAAGATTTTTTTTTTGTTTAAATGAATCGCGATGGATCTTGGACGCTATATATAGAATATTAGGTTAATGCATAATTACTCGCCTTTTTTTTCGCAACGTTTTGACGTTTAAATGAAATTTGTCATAATATAATTATTTAATAGGGTTAAGAAATTAGAAAAGCATCCACATGATGCTGTACCACTTGGAGAAAGGGTGGAAAGCTGGCGAGTCATTTCGCGATCTCAACGATCTTTTCAGCGAAGGAACGATTAGCAAAAGGGCATGCCGAGAGTGGTTCGTTACCGGGTTAAACGACAAGTCAGGAAAGGGTCGATCTTTGGATTATGATGACCAGGCCCTTCTTCTGGCGGTTGTGGAAGAGGACGAAAGTTACACCACGATTACGGCGACTACGCCCCCGAATGATAATTGTACATAATATATTTTGAGTTTGTTTTCGTTTTTGGTTATGTTATAGTACAATGTACAATACAATAATACAATATAATTAATATTACAATATTCATCAACCTAATTACTAAATTCATGATTTTAGAAGTTACTAAATATCGATAAAAAATAAAGTCAACGCGTGGAAAATTGAATGAGTCGTGTGTCAACATTTACATTACAGTACGCAAAAATATATATATATAATTGAAATGAAAAACTAACTCTACGACATAATATTTTTCAAGAACTGCCGTCGTATATAATTCTTGGTTAAGGTTATTACAACATATATATCTTTGTGTTTTTTTAAATTAAATTTATAGCCGAAACCGGATTTTTCAACAAGCAAAAAATACAAAATTCTTTTATTAATATTATTTACTGAGAGTACGGTTCTGTATTTTTGTGCGGTAGTTTTTAAATATAATGTTTACTCTTAAAAAATATTAATTTACATTATAATTTTTATAAAATGTATAATTGCCTTAAAATGTGTTTATATTGTACTTTAATGTCGTACTTAGGGTCATTAATGATCTGTTGTTAATCTGTATATGAAAATGAAATTAAAAATTAAAGAAATAAAACTGATTCTTATTCTTATCATTTGTGAAATTCTACCGCGAGAACAAAGGGAAAACGAGCATGTTGCTGGATATATATATATATAATATGTACCCGGTGGTTAGCCGGGAATAAAGAAAACTTCGTTCGTCCAGGGCGTCCCGGATGGTGGCGCAACTGGTGTAAAAAATAAAAACAAAGCAGTTAAAATAGTACAGCTGTTGTGTATTAACCGTGTCAGGTAGGAGCGAGCCCAAGTTCTGCTCGCTTTGTTGAATAATAAGAAAATTGTAAATCGACGGAATTTTGACACATGCCGAGAATAACACACATTGTAATTGAATCTGTCCAGAATCAAAAGTAGACATGTTTACTGTAGTAAAAATTTACTACTGATCATAAAACCGGGCCCAATAGTAATGTCATAATCGATTCCAACATTTATTTATTATTTACAATTATTTTACAATTTTTATAATATGAGTTAATTGAGTATTTTACATAACTAAAATTACATATTTTTTTATAGTTTACCTCTCCAAAAAAAGAGACTAGTTCTTGTGCTTGGAGAGGGAGTTACACTGTAATAATTATCTAATTGTGTGCTTCTGAAGTGTTAATTTAATTACTTTTATAGTTCTTTTATATCCTTTATCTCTTTAATTTGTGTAGAGAGGCTATTGAAGTTTTTTTATCCCTAAGTATATACAATTTTGTTGATAGTGTTTGGTGTTACATTTAGGGTTTTTAAAATTATTTTTAAGTCTTTATGATGCGCTTGTTTCAAATTTTACAGTGTTATCTTCTTTAATTAGTTGATTAATTGAGATTTTTTTTTGTTAATGTTTTCTATCTTTTTTAAAATATTACTTTAATGATTGTTCTCTGTATTATTTGTACCGAGTTCATTATGTTATTGTATGCTCCTCCCCACCCAATTATTCCACACTAGAGTAGTGAGTGAATAATAGCAAAATATACCCTTTTTAAAGTTATTTATAGTTAAAATGTTTCTTAATCTTATGAATATATAAATACATTTTCTTATTTTTAACATGTATATATTATTTCAATTCTGATCCCAATAACATGCATATTATTTTAAATATGATAAAATATTAAGTCATAGTTTCTTCTCAAAATTCTCTCCACATTCCACTGTGCCGTGATTGGCTGCACTGAGTCCCCCAAGAATGGAAAAAACTGGGAATATATTCACTACCTGATCCATAGTTAACATTTTTCCCCATATGCACATCCAGGATACTACCAGCCTCCATCTATGCATCACGTGTGTGCACCAGGTCTTTCATGGTAACGAGAAGTATGGTGGTAGCATTTTTTGCCGAATTTTAAAATAGTTCGACTAAGTTTTTCTTATGAAGATATGTCAGGAAAGAGGTATAGCATAATCTTACAGATTGACGAGATAAGCACGTGAACCACGTTCTGAATGAAATGCGGCTGCAGTACAGCAAAAATACCATGTAATTCTAAATTAAGCATATAAACGCCAGAATAAGAGACAGGCTGAAGGGATCATGCAATGCTGCCGTTCTGGTCACCGGGCAATGAAAATTGAATTGAATTGAAAATTGAACTCTATTTTTTAATTAAATTACAATTATATTGTAATGTTGGAATTTTAAAACACATTTCTATCGATGAGAAAAAATTCCGGATTGTGGTAATTATAGATTTGTGTTAGCTAATTATGTGAATTTTTTAAATAATGATAACTTTTTGAAATTTTTTCTTCATAATATTTTATATATAGTTTTGTTATTATATACCCAAACGCCACCGTGCAACGGAAACAGGGACACTTACAAGAGTGCTTGAAGTATTTGAGATGTGGATCTTCAAACAAATACTCAAAATCAGCTGGATGGATAGAGTTACGAAAGAAGAATAATATGGATTTATAAAATATTAAAGTGATAATATAGAAGATGATTCAGTTCAGAATGAGCGACACCAAAAATGACGAACTCGATAATGTAACATTAAACAGATTGCGTAAGAAAATTTTTCATGGAATAGCAAAAAAAGATGGCAACAACAAACGCAAACTAGACGTGCAGCTGATGTTCTCATACACGTTTTCGGCACGGCGCGTTTTAAACACTAGTAAATAAATAAGATAAAAATAAATTGCACTTTGATGTAAAAAAACTCCTGGCCATGAATGCGGCATTATTATATTACAGTGGGCACATTTAGGTTGTGTACGCATTATTTTGTGTGACTTTTAATAATAATAAATTTCACTAGAGAAGTATTATAATGTTCGGGGAGAGCGGGCCGGGCGCACGGCAGGGCGGGCTATTTCTGACCCTCAAGTACACCTCGTATATAATAATATTTTGCTCACCGATCATCATACGACCATTATGATATTTTGCTCACCGATCATCATACGACCATTATGATATTTTGCTCACCGATCATCACACGACCATTATGATATTTTGCTCACCGATCATCACACGACCATTATGATATTTTGCTCGCCGATTTCACACACGGCCGGAACACGATTATTTTCGAAACGATCGCTAGATTTCCGTCGCAGCCGACAACTTTCAGCGGAGTCGGTGAAAATTGAAATACCGGAGTAATTTAATCCGGAAAATTGAAGGAAGGACAGTTTTCAGAAAGGTTTCTTCATAAACTACTACGCGAGCCGCTACATGTATAAAGCAAACTTTTAATAGAAAAACTCCTCGGCGGGAAGGGGTTTGGCGGGTGGAAGGCAGGAGGGGTGGGGGAGGCACGCACAAACTTTTATACGTGGGCTGTTACAGTTTTTCAACGCGGGTTGTCGCTTAAAAGAGAACTGAAAACATACAAACATGATGAGGACTGACAAATACGTCGGGTAGGAGCTTAATTCCAGTGGCGTGCAGTAGGCACAAACTTAGGTTATGTTGTTACCGACGATGCTAACTAAGTATACAATTACAATACTGGGATCAAAAAATGTTAGCATATAATGTTACATTTAGAATATAATTGTTAATTTATTACTTTAAAAAGGGCAAGTCCTTTTATTGCTCGGTACCGTACTCTACTTTCGATTTCGTTTAAAATATTTTCTACATTTTCCCCTTCGTACAATGGATTTAAAATGTTTCATTAACAGTATTCAAAAACATTTATTTAAATAACTAGCTTTACAAATTAGCATAACCGAAACTCGGAACAGAAATAATTGTATTTTAACATTAAATCTATGATAATATTGTTTTCTACACGTTTTTATACTGTTATAATGTTTGAATATGTACATTCCACTTTTGTAAATTTAAAACAGCAAACAAAAGCGAAACTGCTTCTGGTCAGAGATAGTTTCGGAATTGGACGGATATATTTCACGGACGTGATATAAAAACATTTTGTGTATTATTATTCGATTATCAGTTATATAAAGTTTCGGAGACTGATAGGTAGAGTTTAAGACGATTTAAGACTGCAAGAAGAGCGACCATCGGCGTCTAACAGCCCAGTTTCACAAAGGTTGGTGTATTTTTATTTGCATAGATTGAATTAATATATTCAACAATACCAATAGAAAACCCAGGATTAGCTATCGTAGGGTAATTACGGCAACAATTGGTAATAGTCTAACTTAATAATATCCCGAAAAATGCAAATTCGCTCGCTTGACTGATAATAAATAATAACCTATACATTTTATCTACGCAAACACAGAAATACGAAATGATGTTGGAATCATAGGTACGGTACATACACTATGAAAACAAAACATTTAGTCTATCAAGTAAAACAAATACGTAGAAATATCATTTCACGCAATTTCTTAAGTAAGGATTAATCCCTTTCGAAGATAGAAAAATTAAGCACAAACAGTTTGAAAAATGCAGAAAATTCGCAGACGTAAATATGCCAATGTAGCGTCAGTAAGAAAATATTTATTTCAGTATGATTATTACGGAGATTAAACAAACTAATTACATCAAACAACGCGTATGTACTGCTAATTTGCCGATTAGCATGCACATGAAATTGTTAGAAATGATTCGAAATTTTTCTAAATAACCCACGGCTAGACAAAAGTCATGGGTTTACGTCATAGATAAGGTTGCGTTAATCCGGGTAATAACGGATAAAATTTAATATAATATATAATAATTAGATATAATAATTATTTCATTCGTTTTATTTCCCAGAATTTTTTAGTAATACACAGATTTTTTGCTTGTATGCAGTGCACGCCTCTGCTTAATTAACATTTTTAAGCATTGCTGTGGGCCACAATAGAAGGTTCCACATCAACATCACTTTTATAGGAAAAATCCCCAATTCAGCAGTACTCTGGATATGTACTAATAAAAAAAAAATGCATGTCTCTGATGCATCATTCAATATGTATGTATGGTGTAGGAAAACTTATGAGAGCTGACGAATCCCTTGGCCATGTGTTTAATTAAGATGAAAATTTAAATGATTTTTAATAGGTGTCTAAAAGTTCAGGTAAAATCTTTTTTTATTAATAGAGATGCGTACACGGAATACATGCAGCATCACTATTTTTACTATGTTCAAACTAAGCTAAACTCTTGTACTATGAAAATAGGACTAACTTACCGGTGTCCACTAGATCACTAGGCCAGCGTCTTAACCACTGCACCAACAAGCTATTTATAAAATTATTTCACGAAAGACTAATACAATACTAAACAGGTCGAAATTTTAATATAAGAGTAAAGGAGCATTTGAGATGTTTGAATAATAGTGGTTTTTTAGAATTTCTAATCATTTGTTAGAAAATGATCATGCTTTTGATAAAAAATTGGGATTATCTATTTTACATGTAAACGGCGTTTTGTCTTAAAGTTAATAATTTGGAATCATTGGAAATAAATAAAGCGTATAAAACTAATCAAAATATTATGAACAACCAACAATTTTTTTCCTTTTCTAATAATTGTGTATCATTAAGTAACAATTTAAGTTAGGTACTAAATTAATTATTGTTTTTTAAAAATAGATTATGTTAAAGAAACAATATAACACATGTTTTTAATTAGTTAATGACATGATATTATCGAAACCGGTAGATGTATTTAATTAATTAAGAGGTTAATAATCTAAAATAATTAATACAATATATTAAATTTAGTAGTATTCTTTAGGTCTTAGAGGAAGCTCAAAGTCGCGATTGAGAGAGAGTGGCAGAAGTCTTCATCTAGTAATGGATCAACAATAGTTGATGATAATGATGTGACAATTTAATTCACGGAATGCGCCGTTAAAAATTATACGTGGAAAAATTATATGTACTCTAGTGACTATTGTCGCCTTCAAAGTACTCTCCTTCTATGCTGTGCTTCTGTACACTGACTTAGACAGCGTTCCCATTTATGGAAGCACGCTAGGAATTTATTTTACTGTTGAGTATCTGCCTCAAATTCTGTTGGATATCAGTTATATTAGAAAATCTTTAACCCTTCAGCGTAGCTTTTAATTTTGTAAATAACCAGAAATCACCAAATTTGGGGTAAGTGCATCTACTCGTCCAATTTTCATAAAATGCTTTCAATATGAGCTATCCAATAAGGTGACATTCCGATTTTTAAAGACTTAAATTATGAAATGGTTAATGATCTTTTTAACGAAGTCATCTTATGAAGTTTGAGAACAGTTCAAAGTTTATGTCGCACTTACCCCGATTCACCTTAATCGCTTTTTTAACCATAGAGTCTAAATTTTGATCGTTCAAATATACGCACGTATTAGTCCAAGCGTATTATAAATATCCCATAGAGACAAAGCTATTTATATTATATTATATAAGAAGTATAGGTATTACAAGGTTTACGATCTGTCTTCAGCTGGCTTAAGTGGTGAACGTTCACACAGTGTAACGTTCACCATTTCACCCAATCACCCTCCATATCTATCAAATTTTTGGATGTTGTATATTTTTTACTATGTAGAAACACTTCGAGTATTAACTACAACTTCACTGTCGCCATTTATGGTCTGAAAATTTGATATTCATTTTCCTGAAACAACACAGATGTAACTTATGAGAATCTTATTTTAAATAGCTTCGTCTCTATGAGATATCTATAATTTGTTTAATAACAATGTCTTTGGAGGTAAAAATCCAGTAAGTGTGTGTTCTTGGACATATTCAAATATTGTTAGTCCAAATATGAAACGTGAGTGATTTCGATACAATGAAATGGCGCTATACAAATTATCCAGTGTCAATTGGGTCGCGGGCGACACGGGCTACAATTAAACTGTCACACCTTGTGTAAAGACATAGACAGTTAACAGAAGAGAGAAAATAACTGTTTGTTAAAAAATCTGAATACATTTGAGTGATGTAAATAATGTATTGTCAAATGTCAAATGTCAAATTATAATAGTTTAGAAAAGTTGAAACGGAATTACTTTAATGTCAATGTGTAATAAATAAATGCCAAATATGTACAATCTAAAAAGGACGACATTTGAAAAACTTGACGCGTAACAAACATTAAACTGTTATTAGAGCGTGGACGTTACAATATTTTTATCATCGTTAATGTCCCAAAATACAGCCAACGACGGAAAACGTTTTGAAATATAATTTTTTTGTTTTTTTAACGACAGAGTTCCTCGGTCGGCTCGGTCATTATATATTATTATTACATTATTCACGGATTTAGTTAGGACCAATTTAGAATACAATTCGGCAATTTGGTCTCCATTCTATGAAGTTCAATTAAAAGGTTAAATTTTAAACAATCATAATTGGGTATAATGAGCTTTCTGGATTTAACCAGCTTAGAGCGATTTAACATTTTAATGCAAAATAGTAGATGGCAAACTGGACATCCTAAATTTAACTGATCTGATTTCGTACCGTGTTCCCACTCGAAGTACTACGTCATACAGGCTGTTTAATGTGAATATTTTTTTGAAATAAATTGTTATATTAATTCACCAATACAAAGGATTTACAGGTTCGGGAACAAATTCATATTTCTATATTTTCTTTAGTTCAGTGCCTATATTGTTTTTGATACTACATAAAAACAAAAGTATAATTGATTAATTTGACTTTTAAATAGTTGTTTCTTTTTTAGTTAGTATTTGTGAATATTTGATAATTATAGTTCTTATGTTAACTATTAAACTGTTAAATTCAGTAAAATGACATTAAGACTAAAAATACTTATCAAAAATGTCATAAAAACTGTATTGTTATTTAGACTATGTGCATATACGCTGGACGGATATATTTAATAAATAATGTTTTATTATATGGCTGTAGATAAATAAATATAAAATACGATTAAAAATATATAATATTATATTCTTAAACATTAAATTCAGCACTAAATATTTACCGCTGGATCGAACCTCGACCAGTCGGTCCATAGGATTCAAGCACATGTTAAATGGCCACTGAAGATTTTCTAATTAGTTGCCGACATATGTAATTATGTAAGAGTCGAATACTTTCATATAAATTATTTTAATATAAGCCAATAAAATAAAATATATAAATAATTAGACAGAATACTTTGTTTCAACCACTATTTATTGATAATTCAACATGTTTCGATACCTGAGGTATCTTCTTCAGGAAATAATGTATATTAAATGTATGTGAAATATCTGAAGTTCTATACAAACAGCTTTTTACACTAATAACAAATTAAAGAATTATATATTAAATAACAAGGATAATGACGATTTAAAAAAAAAATCAGAGTTCTACAAATTAATTTACAATGATTGCAATTATTTTTATATAGGTAAAACTTGCTTGAAATTTTGATATTAGAATTAAGGAGCATTTGACGTGCCTAAGTAGCAACAACTATTTAGAATTTTTCAATCACTTTGCGAAACAAACCATTCTTTTGATATTAACAAGGGTTGATAATTAGCAAGATAAATTTGAAATATTAGAAATAAGAAAAAGTGTTGATAGCAAGATAAATATTATAAATAAACAAATTCTCTTCGCAAATAAATTTTCTTTCATATTAATTCTTACTTATTCACCACTTTATAGTTTTGTTTTTATCTACACTTGTATTTTTAATTTCAGTATACATTGTTTCCCGAAGAAGATACCGTAGGTATCGTAACATGTTGAATTATCAATAAATAGTTGTATAAACAAAGTATTTTGTCTAATTATTTAAATAAAATGATTTTGCTAATATTGAAGTAGAATAAAATATAGCCTACTGAAATGAGTTGATTTACCTTTGGATAAAATATATACAAATTTGTAATTTTTTGATAACAATTCATATTTAAAAATAATAATGTTGGATAAAAGATTACTATAGAACGAAGGTATGTACTCGTACCTACTTAAAAACGTAGTTTTCAATTGTAGTTCTTATGATAAGGCAGTCTTCTATTGCGGAAGATTACCATTAAGTGAATAATGTTTTAATATATATCGTAACATTTCTGTGATTTTTCTTGTCAATATTTTAAACGTTCCCTGCCATTTTTCCGAACGAAGCGGCCCAAGATGGCGGACCGCGTCCGTTTTTCGGTTGTGTCAAGTGAAGACATAACCTCAAACGGGGCAGAGGTCGGACGGGCGCGCGGTAGAAGCGACACTGTATTTTTTGTATAGAAAATATCCATAAAGTTTTTCACAGTAGGAAAACGGATCACAGTATAAATTTATATGTAGGTGGTTCTGAAGTTTGGAAAACACCAAGTATCGGTTTTACGAAAACTACGTAACCGATTTAATAATGGCTTCGATTTTTGCCGTCAGTACCACGACATTTGTGATCGGAGATAGTTATAAACGTGTTATTAGTGAAATTGGACGTATTTTTGAATAATACAAGTAAATAGCTATGAGGTGTCGTTTTTACAGAACTGTCAATAAAAGTTTGACGTATTATTATTGTTATTCCGTATCTACTGATTATATTTCAATATTTATTATTATTTTACAATCTTATGTATAAAAGCTTATAATTAAGATTGTAAAATGGAGTATTCATGTATAAAATCGTTACATTTATACATTAATAAACGTACATTACTCCTTTTAAACATAGATTAACTAATGCTGTAGATGATATCCATATACACTACACTCATTACTCAAATAAAGTCTCATGCAGGTATCAGATCACTCAGATCACTCAGATCACTAAGATTTGACAGTATTTTAGTAGTCACTAGGTCCGTGATTTTTCGAAATTTTTTCTAAGATAATTAGGTGAATACTTCAGATTGTCTTGTATGTATCAAGCGAATTGCTTAGGTCTTGTTGATACACTTTTAAAGGAGTTTCACAGTAATATATATTTGCAATATTTGAATACGTCAAAGAATACACAATTACTGGATTTTCACCTACAAACGCACTGTTATCAAATAAACATGAGATATCATACTGTGACCAAAGTGTGTATATGTCAGCTGTGAGACATATACACACTTTGGGACAGGACTGAGATTTGTGGCAGTGCATTATGAGCCGAATCTCATCTGATTGAGGCCACCGCCATGAAGGTGGAAAGAAGACGTAATGATTTAAGAAAAATCGCAGACAGATTAATATAATTGTTATTTTTTTTTTTTTTAGGAGAACACATTCTTATTGTGAAGTTGTAATTATTCAGAACATAGTTCTGTGATATTTTAAATATGAATTAAATATATTAATTATAAAATATAAAATCAATTTTATCGAAAAATAAAAACATTGTTGTTGCGCTACCGGGATTCGAACCTGGATCTCTTCCCTAACCGGGGGAGGTGCTTTATCCAATAAGGTAGATGGCTCTGTCAAATGATGGAACGATTAAATGTATTGATATCAAAAAGGTAACATATAAGGTCGAAAAATTGTCGATAAAAATAGTGCCACTGTAGCTTAGTTGGATAAAGCACCTCCCCCGGTTAGGGAAGAGATCCAGGTTCGAATCCCGGTAGCGCAACAACAATGTTTTTATTTTTCGATAAAATTGATTTTATATGTATATCTTTATAATTAATATATTTAATTCATATTTATAATTGTTATTATATAACAATGCAAAAATGTTTTTTTTATCAGTATAATATCCACTTAAAAACAAAACAATTTTAATATCCCATTATTGGATTAAAATGTGACTCATAATTTGTCGTTTTTACCTTTTACCATAATCTCAGATCGAATCAAATCTCGGTCCTGTGTCGCCCGCCTCACAGCTGACATATACACATTTTGGTCACGTTATGACATGACGAATAATGTGACCGAAGAATCATTATATATTTTAATAATTAGACTAGACCCACAAAACACCTTGCTAGACGTTAGTCTGCAGGTATATTCATATCAATTTTTACATTTAAGATAATCAAACATAAAAACTAATCAATGTGACATTTAAACAATCCATTTCATGCTTACAAGTAAGACAAATCATTATTGACAAGCCACTTTATTTATTACTTCTTTCAAATTGTGAGAAAGCTTACTATTTTGTAAAGACCCAGGTAGTTTATTTTTCAGTGTAGGAACAACAAATTTTAATGTCCTCGATCCATAGATTATTTTGACCATTGCTCTAGATTTGGGATTGCTGTAGTTGAATTTGTTGCAGGATTGAGGTATTCGTGCGTCAAATTACGTCAAAGATCGTCAAAATCATAGATAAGAGATGGTCAACATACTTGCCAGTAGGAAAAATAATCTACATATAAAACGTTAGATTTGATAGAAAGAAACGCTACTTGGTGTTTTTTCTCACTGACAATAAAGACAACGTACCCTACCGTGAGAGCTCGCATTCCTGGCACATTCAACATAATTTAATCAAGTTAAGCTTTATATAATACTTCTTCGTTCCGCACCACGTGACATTATATTACGTCAACTTTAATATTGAGACGTCTTCAAAGTAAGTTTCGTCAGTTTCATTACGGAAAGCTCGTTAATTCAGCTTATCGGGTCGGTTCGACAGTTGAGCAATATCTTCGCCGGGACACGATTTCCGAATTCACCGACACAGGATATGTCTCCTCTCTCAGGTTCTTAAGATCACAATATCGCTGTCGTAATTATATCACTAACCAGAAAATTTTGGTACAAAACTTTACTAATTGGCTTTAAAGCTCTGTACATCGGAACGGATGATTATATGAGAGAAAAAAAATCATTAATAACAGTAAAAATTACAAAATCGAATTAGAGAATGTTATGTTGTTATTTTAGTGTTTTCTTTAATTAGTGTTGACGCAAGTAGAGTACTCCCCGCGCATTCCTTCAATCCAATAAGCTGTAATATACCTTTCCCGCTCTGGCCAACTAATTACTTAGGGATTTCGCCGACGTGGAAACAGATTGCATTTCGACGCCGAGCTGTCAACAGGCTTTTTTTGTGGAACGAAGGTGTCGCCGTGCGTAACACTGCGGACCATGAAAAAAAATCAGTTTTCTACACCATCCGATCGAGATCAAGATAGGCCAGATTCATCTGTCATTATTTCCTTTCTGAATCCAATTCTGGTTGCGTCAACTAAAACATTAATTTAATAGATACAGTCCACGGGATCTTATCACACAGTTGTTAATTAGTGTTTTCTCATAATGATGAGAGGGTGTGCACCTCTCAAAACTAGTAGTGACAATAACCTAACGTGTGTGTAGTACAAGTTGTGAGCAGCCTGGTTATATAATAATTACGTAAATTCCCGGTCTCATTTTGGTCGAGAATCGAGCACCAGAATTACGACCTAGTCGCAAGTGCCACAGCTGTCTAGATCTCCGTGGGTGCTTCGCGTGCTCAGGTCCACGCCCGCCGAGAAGTTTGTGGAATTTGTTAGCCAACTAGTTATCCCGGCATCGGCATAACTCGCTCCGAACATAACTTATCTCAATGGACAAACAATGCACTTGGGCGGAAATTCCTTGATGAAGTACCCAGTGCCACAATTCGCGACATTGTTGCAATTTCATGAAATAGTCTACGTCAGAATTAAAGGGATCAAATTAAACTTTTGAGGTACCTATTTTTATTTTGTAAATTGATTTAAAACACTGTTTTATTCCACAATATTTTATTATACAAGATGTTCCAAAAGTCCTTTTCATAATAACAATTCTGTAATAAAATAATGAATTGGTTTTATAAAAAATGTTTATTTTGTATTTATGTACAGTCCCTGGGAATTTGTTTCTTGAAAATTATGTTTTCTAAATGTGATCCGTTATTTCGCTGGCACTCTTCTAAACGGGAGGTAAAATTTCTGAGAACTGCTCGGCACGTATTCTCCGTGATTGCTGCCATTTTATCTCGGATATTTTCTTTTAATTGGTCCAGAGAAGGAGGATTGTTACTGAATACATTTGATTTAAGGTAGCCCCATAAAAATAAATCCATTGGCGTCAAGTCGTAGCTACGTGGAGGCCAGTTTAGGTCACCTCGTCGGGATATCAATTTTCCAGAGAAAATTTCACGAACAGCTGGTAAGGACACGCTCCATAGCGACTAAATTCCCAAGGACGAGGCTAACGATCGGCATACCCCCTGCCCCTCTCCCGCGCTTTGCTGTTGCTGCAGCGAATGAACCAAAATGAAAAAGACTTTTGGGACAAACTGTATTTAACGTTAGAACGATTTCGGGAACATCTTCCCATTATCAATAATACAATTCAACTAATGTTAAAAAATATTTTCAGACAGTAATTAAGGGTTTGTCTGGAGATAAGGGAGGTGGGGGTGGGGGTGGAGTTAAAATGGATAAGAGAGGGTATGTAATGGGCGGTATTTGGATGCTTATTATTTTTTATTGTTATTCTTATTATTAAAAATTTCTAAGTTCTCTAAAATCTAACATTCGTCCTTTGGCGCAACTATGTAGAAGTTCTAAATTATTATTGTTAAATGAATAACTCTTCTATTCTTGCATGTTCAGCCATTTCGGAATTTAGACTGAAATGTTTTATTGCGTTAAAACATTCTAACGTTTAATATAATAAAATATAGCGGAATAAAATAGTGTTTCAACTTAATATACAAAATAATTACGGAATTCCACAAAAATTCACCAAAAACCTTTGAACATTTACCAATTTTTAGTAAATGTTCACCAAAATAGCACTGAATTGAAGCGGTGATGTAGAATACCAGGTGGTGGCGCATCGGAATGTGAAACTTTCAGAAGACAATCCCTGGAAAACGTTCGATGACTACAGAAACAACATTTTAGCGAGTGGGAAGTAGAATTACCACAGGACAAAACTGATTAGCTGAATGGTACACGAAATTGCGCAAATTAAGTTTGATCCTGTTTAAATCGTTCTTCACCAGCATGTATACCTGCGAGTGCTGGTCGAAATACAAGCAAGTGACGTACAACCGTCTCCGAATTCAGTACAACAACTCATACAGAATACTGTTCTGATTGGCGCGTTATTGCAGCGCATCTATAATGTCAAACATTTACTCAATACAAATTTACTCGAATAATTTTTAGGAAAAAATTTTAGAATGGGACTCGTAGTTAAATTTAGTTGGTTGTTTATAATTTTTTGATTAGTTTTACACGCTTTATTTATCTCCAATGATTCCAAATTATTTAATTTGTGACCAACACCGTTTATATGCAAAATTGTCAATCCCAAATTGATTTGAGTTAGGTACTAAAAAAAAATATTTTTTTTTTAAAAATAGATTTTTTAAAAATAGATTCTGTCAAAGAAACAATATATGTTTTAGTTAGTTATGACATCCTGAAGAAGAAAATGGTATTTTTCGAAACCGGTAGATGTATTTAAACTCAATTAAGTGGTTAATAAAACAAAGATAATAAATCAAATATGAATCTTTGTAGTACACACACGTACAATAATTAGTGTGCTAGTATTACAGTGTTTCAATATATAAATTTCTGATATTTCTATTTGAAAAATGTACCTTCAAAAAAAAAAAAAGTATATCTTTCGTTACCTAATTCATCCACTAATCTACTACCCATATATTGTTGCTTATAGCTGCGAAAATTGGATAATTTTGGATAGCCGTTAATAGGAAGAAATCTCGCAACTTTCTGTTAAATAAGTTCTAACTGACTAACTTACCATCACACCGTTTCACCGCGAGGGTAAGCAGAGAGAATACAAGCTCGCCGGCTATTGATTGAGGCTTCTGACAGGACCGATTACTGATACAAAATTAGACAGAACCGTTAATTTGTAGATATAATTTAAATAATACGTAAACCTCTCGCCTAGAAGCCACAATGGCTTGAGTTCGATAGTCGGTAACCATAAATTATTAATCTGTTTCATATTTTAACGATACTGTAAACTACAAATGATGTTATAATACATAATTAACATTCAAATGTAGACAGGCCTGTAAATATACATAATATTATATTGTGTAATAAACTGAAATAATCGATCATTTCTAGTAGGTACCTACCTACCTACTCAGCTATTACAATACTCGAATCAAATACAGTGGAAATCAAACAAATATCAGATATCTCATACAGACAAAGCTATTTTTTATTACATTTAATGGAAAATATATGGAAGTGTGGGGTAATTACAGGACTTATGACATGTCTTCGGCTGGCTTAAGTGATCACATTATATATATACATAACGTTCACCAATTCTCACCCCTCAATCATCACATTTATCTTCTTTTTTTTTTTTAAAGTTGTATATATGTTAGTATGTGGATTCACTTCGAGTACCACTACACCATCGCCATGAATGGACCAAATTTGATAATTCAACTAAGATTTTATGAAGTTATTTTAAAACAATATTATTTAAATGTAAAATGTTTTTTAACATATTATACTAGAATACGTCTGAAAAATCAATATTTTTATATATTTTCTTATTTTGACCAGTATATTATATTAGCAATATTTGAATATGTCCAAAAACACGCATTAACTGGATTTTTACCTATAAAGGCACTGTTATTACAGTTGAAATCTTTTGAGATGAAACCATTTGGACCAAAATATTTTTTCATGCCAAAAGAAATGAATGGTGTTTGACAAGCGGCATTCAGATTAGTGATTAACACTAAAAAATCATTTTTTCGGTTACTTTTTGGAACCGGTTCCAATTTTTAAAACGCACGATCGAATGTCATCAATTAGGTAAAGTTAAAAAGAATCGGTTCTATTTGCTGTTCATAATTTTTGGCGACTCTTTTTAACTTTATCTAATCGAATAAATGATTCCTTGTCGTCGCAAAGAGCTGATGCTTTTTAATTTTGGCTGGTGATTCCGTTATTTCTTATAACCTATTCGATCGATTCTGTGGAACCGGCTATTTAGATATCAAGTAACTTGACTGTATAGTAACCGATTAAAAATTACCGTGACACAAATATCAACCACCACTAAATCAGATGTCGGTGTATTCAAAAAGTTGAATCATAAAATCATAAACAGTGGACAATTTTGTCATGATGAAGTAGCTGGTTTATTCATTATTTTGTTCTTCTAAGATCTAATATATTTTCATGTCAAGTGTTTCATGTTAAAAGTAAATAAATCTATAATGTCACGTAGCATATTTGTTCACGTTGAACGTTTTCGACTGCATTATAAGTACAAAATAAAATCATCGATGGCTTTAAAATTAATCCGAGTCTAGTCGCTCGTAAAATTTGAATTTTTAAAATTTATTTCCATTGTTCGCGACCTGTATAGGGCGCGCCAATGGCGCCTGTCGGCCGTCTAGGGCGGAAAACCCCGCACGTCACCCATTTTTCAGGGAAACCTATTTTACACATTTAACCTCTGCATTACAAGTATTGCACAACCATCTGCATTACATTATAAGATTCGTGTCTACATATCTACACACCAGGGGCGTACATTCTATATAATCAGAAAGCTGTGCATAACTATAATTTCGACGAAAATGGGCGATTTGATTGTATGCTGTTTATTGTACGCCAATGATGCAGTACTAATGGCGAATAATGAGCAAGAACTACAGAGTCTATAGGGAGTAGAATGTACGATGTATGCAAGGAAAGCGACCTTATTATGAATGTTAACAAGTCGAAAGTGGCGGAATTCGAGAAGAAAGAAAGCAAGACACCGTGCTAAATACTTGTAGGTAAAATGTTTGGAACAAGTAGATGAGTTTGTGTATTTGGGAAGTATGTTTGATAGAAACGGAAAAACTGAGAATAATATCGAAAGGAGGGTGACTGCAGGGAATAAAGTGAAGTAAATGGAATTATATCTAACGGGAATTTGTAAACCGAGGCAAGACAACGGAGTCCTGGTACGGACACTCGCGTATGGAAGTGAGACCTGGAGCTGGCAAAAGAGGAACAACAGTAAACTGAATGCAGTGGAAATGAGATCACTTAGGCGTATATGTGGCAAATCTATTTATGACAGAGTAAAGAGTGAAGAAATAAGGTAAGAATGTAAGGTCTGCAATTAGTATTGAGTAAAAAAGATATATGATACAAGTGTTGATGACACCAGTAATAATGGATGTTCGCAAAAGATTTGGCACAACCAGGTAAACCGTATACTGGAGAGAAGTCCTGTCAGAAGCCTCAATAATCATCGAGTTTGTATGAGAAGATGTATGAATGTGGATGAGGCGACGATTGTGTGTCAGGACAGAGGAGTGTGGCACTCTATCCATTCTGCCTACCCCCGCGGGAAACAGCGTGATGGTAAGTAAGTAAGAGACGATCGATTTATTAAAAACGACATTCAACAATTCAATCATTTCCTGAAATGGCCGCCTAGATTACGTGATATCTCTACGTCACAATATTTTCTGTGTGGATATGTAAAGTCACTTGTTAAACTACCAACAATTGAACAATTAAAATACAACATATTTCGTGTTATTGGCGAAATAACACTAGATTTTTGTTAAAGAGTGGCTGAAAATTAGATCCAAAGAATGCATTGTGTCAAACGTAGCCGTGGTGCATATTAGAATGAAATTGCATTTATCACAGAATAATCTTTTTAATAAAAAATAAATCATTGATATCGCACTTGTTTTGTAAAATTTAATTCAATTTTAAAGTTCTATCGCGCTTGTTGGATAACCCTCCTATACAACATTTGCAAATGAACAAATATGAAATAAGCGTGTGTTATATGTAAATGAATATAGTTAAGAAAAGAAGCAGATATGGCGGCAGGTGTCACAAAAAGGCACCGAATTAGGAATATGCCCTTAAAAACTAAGCTCCTCTGTTCGTCGTTAGAAAATCTCAGTTAAAAGGGTAGGTCACATCTGAAGAATACCACCGTAATATCTGCTTAAATGTTCATCTTTAAAGTCACCTTAGGGAGATTAGTTAGACGTCCACGTCTTCCACAGACCTGATAAATCAAGAAGCTTGAAGAATATGGCTTAATTAATGATTAGAGTTCTTCTTAGTACAGCGTGAATATTATATTCCAGGTCGATGTTTAAATTTCTCGCAAAATTTCAAGCGTAGCTAGGGGCTGTGTATGAGGTGGTACCGTCCTGTTGAAATCACATGTGAAGATAGCGATCACCATTAATGGTTACGGTAATGCCTCTTGCATCCTGAAGAAATAGGGCCCATATGGCGCACCATACAGTAACTATGCGCGGGTGGAAAGATCGTTGGTGTATTAAGTGAGGATTTTCAGTGTCCCAACAACGGCTTTATTACAAAACCCACCAAGTTGAAATGAGCTTCGACGATTATGATGATTTTTTTCCAAAAGTTGGGGTCATCAATATTGAGCTGAAAAACATGTGCGCTCCAATTTCGTCAGCGTTAGATGCACCATTAAAATTGTAATCAACTACTCTCTACGACTACTAAATGCGAACTGATAAATGTCTACCAAACCAAAAAAGGCGGCGAAACAAAATCGGCCTGGAACATAAAATTCATCCGATAGTATCTCGAAGTATCGAGAGTTGTATGAAGGTCTTTGGTACGACAGGTTGTACCCAACAAACCAAAATTTGTATGTAGATAATAGTATGGTAATCACAGACTACCAAATATACAGACATGAACTAACGCGAATTCCTTGTTTCAATATTTGCATTTTGGTGTCACCCACGTGATAATTTTGGTACCACTTACGCAATCAAACAGCTCCGAGACTCTTTTGGAATGAAAATTTAAACGCTGACAATATAATATACATTAATGTAAAAATACGTCTGGTTTACACAAAGATTTAATTTTTGAAGATTTTGCATTT
This sequence comes from Eubasilissa splendida, assembly GCA_031772225.1. Taxonomy (NCBI): domain Eukaryota; kingdom Metazoa; phylum Arthropoda; class Insecta; order Trichoptera; family Phryganeidae; genus Eubasilissa; species Eubasilissa splendida. The sequence continues at coordinate 16,511,718 of CM062864.1, forward strand.
GCATAAATGTGTCATAAACTATCGGATTTATGTTTTCACAAATAATGTGTGCAAATAATGCTCCTCGTCTCGCAACTATTGTTCCGAACTCCTCTCCTATATGTACACTTTATTTCGTGTCTATTTATTTACTAGTCTGTGGTTGATGCATAATTATCTGTCGTTTTTTAATAACTATATTATTGTATAAATTATATTGTAACATAACGAAAACATATTATGTATGATTATCATTCAGAGACGTAGTCGTTGATACGTCAATTACTGCTTCCCATTTACTTAGAAGACGATCAATTCCGCAGCCGAAGAAGCACTGGTTTTTTGAGGCAATCCATGATTTGACATCCTCTATCAACTTCTTAAAATCCTCATAGACTTTGCCAACCTGCCAACTGATGTAGTAGTCCGTGGGGGCCTTGGTGGGAGAGTGGCGGATGGGGGAACACATCTCATCCCTTGCTATCGATGGATTCGATCATACGGCGTTCGATATGAGGGCGAGCGTTGTTTGGTGGAAAACAAATCAATTATTTTTGCGTGGTCTTTTCAGCTGAATGGCAGTATTTATTTAATTCTTAACATTGTTCATACATATGGACTCCCATATATGCTCTAATATTAACAAGATTAAAGTATTTTCTTTTACATATTTGATCAGTTTCATTTTAAATCCATTCAACTTCTCCTCTTTTCTTATGTTTTCTGGCATTTCATTAAAAATCTTCATCGCACTATACATCATCGATTTCTGAGATTTGGCCTTCTTCCCGAATGGCGGTCTCAGTCTATCCCTTCCTCTTGTACGATGCTCGTGCTCATGTTGATTTGCATCAATATTTCGTGTAAACACCGCTGATATTTTCTTATTGAGGATTTTGTAATATATTTTCTGTTTAAAGGTCATCATATTCAGTTCTTCCAGCATTGCACTGATCTGATATATATATCTATTTTTTCTGAGTATTATTCTCAAAGATTTATTTTGCAACATTGAGAATTGTTGCATTTCTTCTTCGTTAGCCAAAAACGAAATATAATAACAGAATTGTATACTAATAAATCTTGTGATCCTTCCCAGAAGTGAGATTTTCTTAGTCACGTATCTTGTATTTTGCGATATATTCAATTTTGAATCTATTATGACTCTCAAATATTTTATTTCAGTCATTTCTTATAAATAAGGCGATGAAGCTGGGTCAGGTACACGACGCAGTTGTAGTTGTACTGCCTTTGGCTATTTCTGTCTGGGATTCGCCATTCAATTCAAATTCAAAATACAAAACGTCTCGTAATTATGCATCAACCTAATATAACGGTAAAAAGACATTAAGCGATGTATTATATCGTGTATATGTACAGTCCGCGCGAGGCATTGTCGCCCAGGTAATGGATTAGCTAATGCACCATTGAACAAACGCGCGGCCTATATTCACGTTCTGGCAGCTGGCAGAGTTATCCGTTGACCTCTGGACTGGCGGAGGTCGTCGGTTGAATTTATTAATTCCACAATCTAAATGTCGATCCGTTGACGTTTTGTGTACGTTTCAGGAAACGGGGGGACATTATTACACTTTCGGGGATAAGCGATCGGATTACTTGTCGCCCTGCGCGGTAAGTAATTACAATCGCTTTATATACTTCGTCTGATTCTCATCTTATCGTCTCGCAGCGGACAATTGATATTTTAAAAACAGTCCACAACTTGTTGATGGTCATCATCATCGTCATCCACGTCAGTCCCCCATGGCTGAGGATAATGATGTCCATGAACTCCCCCGCCCTCTTGATTTTTCTCGGCATCCAACAGATCTTAGGACTGTCTCCAGAATTGATGTCATATGTTTATACGCATACATGCATGTATATACAATGCATGTCAATAGTTATTAAAAAATTGGCGTAGTTTAATTTTAGATGGAAGCAATTTATCATTGAAAATTTACAAAGTTATTTGAATAATTTACGGGATTATATTTTGACGTAGAGCGGGTCACAAAATATATTTTCAAGTAATTAGATAAAATAGGTTATTTGATCGTGTTGGGTTTCAATGAAGGAGATTACTCTCAGAGCGCACGCGAGCCGCTCGAGCAGACGAGCAAAAACACAATGAAACGTGATGTAATATATTATAATGTAGTTGGAATCCACGCTCGGCCGTGCGCATGTTGGTACAGGTCCCGCATTGTCTGAACAACCAGACAGCCCGACACACCGACGGTGCAGCCGGCGACGTATGCAGATGACGTAGTGATTCCCCCGCGAGCGTGAGGATGATTTGTAGATATGGTGAATATAATGTAGGATTGCCAGCTGACAACGGAATGTTTGAAGATACACGTGTACAGGATGAATATTATATTGCAGGCCGATATTGGTATTGAATAACTATGAAATGAAACACCATTTTTTAATTTGGTTATTATTTATTAATTATTTAGTTTATTACAATTATGTGTGAAGTATGGCCGCTTCTGGCAGCGGCACAAATGCGTGCTCTTTTAATCATATTTTTCATAATATTCTCGTTAATTCTAGCAATTTCATTTCGAATATTGTCATGTAGCATCGAAATTGTTGTTGGCTTATTGACGTAGACCTTTCCTTTCAAGTATCCACCACAGAAGATAGTCGGGAGCCGTCAAATCAGATGATCTAGGAGGCCAGTCGATATCACCACTTTTTGAAATTATGCGGCCGGGAAAATTTCAAGCTTAGCTCGGGCTGTGCGTGAGGTGGCACCGTCCCGTTGAGACCACATGTGTTGCAGGCCAAATCGACCCAATTCGGCCATCAACAAATTTTCCAACATGCGACGATAGCGATCACCATTAATGGTTACAGCATTGCCATTATTATTTAGATAAAATGTTTCAATGACTTCAACACGCTGTTGAGGCGTTAGATGCTCCATAATAAATTGTAATCAACTACTCTTTACGACTACCAAATATGAACTGACAAATATCTGCCAAACCAAAATGGCGGCCAAAAAAATAAGCCTGGAACATAATATTCACCCTGTACATAGTTACCTTGCATGCATCAGACTAAACATTCCTTTCCTAATATACATTTTTTGGTTCTTCAGCGACTATGTAGCTATTTTACAGATGGCTTTAATTCAATATGATAAGTTTTTTGTTTAACAATTTTTTCTATTTATTCTTTATCATCTAATTGCCTCTTTTAATGAGCACCTGTCCTTCACACCCAACTGCTTTCTACGATTCGTTACCTTTCAACTACCAGTCTACAATACAAACTTAACATTTTATAATCATCTGTTAAAATTGTTACAGTGTTATAATTTACATTTACTCACGGAGTTTGTCGCTTCAGTAACCTAACTGTATGTGCAAATTATTATATGTTAACTATTAGTTACCTTATGTATTTATTTAACATTTCAGATACAATAATATCAGAGATGTTCATTGCCTTCTTAACTAGACTGAAGTCATTCGTTACATCCAACAGTGCAATCCAATCAATATATTAAACAATTAATCTCAATTAAAAGTACAAGTTACAAAATTGAATAACCGAAAATAGTAAAAGTTTTAAATAACGAAAATATTCTCGTATGTCTGTGTTTAAAATACAATACCGAATCTGAATACAATGTACCATTCATTTTTAACATTGAAAAATGCTAATTATGCTAGTTCATGATATCGTACTAAAACTTTGTAAAAATAACAATCTCAGTATACGGTCATTAATTTAGGCTATCTGTTACATTTTATACGGAGAGAAGATTATACTATCTGTTACATTTTATACGGAGAGAAGATTATACTATCTGTTACATTTTATACGGAGAGAAGATTATACTATCTGTTACATATTATACGGAGAGAAGATTATACTGACAGTCGCGCGCGACCACGAACCATTCAGCATAATGGAATAATTAAAAATATGGATATGGGTAGAAGAAGAAAATATCAGGATAGTTCATGCCTTCCCCCGCCATTATAGTATGAATGCGTAACTTGTCTAATTGAAAAGTCATTCAAGATAAGATAATTGAAAGCGGGCATGTAGAAAGCAGCCAACCACAAATAACACAAACTGAGATATGTCAATAATCAAATCAAATAAACACGAATATTATTTACCTTTAACATGATAAATAATACAAATAGGTATTAAGAATAAATTTCAGAGACTTTGTGATGTTTTAACATTTAATATATATGGAGATTTTTTAGATTTTAAAATTGGTCTTTCGCGATCAACAACATTTTGAGAACTTTATTATTATACATTTTAAAATTTAAATTAGAAAGGTGTCATGATATCGCGTTGGGGTTTTTTTTTTTTTGAAGTCTCTTCGAGTTTCGGAAGAAGTGTGAAGTTCTCTGCTTGCCCGCAGAGCAGGATGGGCGCCTGCCCGTGCGAGCCAAGTTATTCATAGCCGGGAAACCAACCTCCCCGTTCCGCCGAATGGAGAAGTCAACACACCCACAAATAGGCGCCAGGCGGGGATTTAATTCGGGTTGGCAATAAAACCCAGACGGCGCTGGCGGTTCCTCACTCCTCTCTTCTCGCCGCCAGGAGCTCGCCAGCCACCTCGTTTTGTGGCTATTCAGTGATACCTGTGGGAGTATTGAGAATTCTTCGAGGGTGGACCAGAGTCGCCACAAATCAAAACGGGATGTAAAAATGGTAATTCCATTTTGATTAATTGATCGGAAAATGATTTGTGTACTGTCATAACAAATATATATACTATGCGCTCTGCTAAACAAAAATAGAATATGGCATAATTGGATGGGGAGGTGCAGCCTGAACATATTGAACAACTAATTAGAGCACAGAGGCTGTAATTTCTGCTCCAAAAACACACGAGACACAGCGAAAACAAAAAAATCAAAATGCCGTCTACATAAACTACATTTGGGCAGAGAACTATTAAAAATTACTCCACAAAATTATATAATAAATTATGCCTATGGAAATAAAAGATACAACAAATGGAGCAATATTTAAGAAACTAATTATAAAATGGATTAAAGAATTAGAGTGTCTCATGACGCATCATTCAAAAATTTTTAATGCACATTCTTTATCGCGACCAGGAGGACCTCTAAACCACTTCATTATTTACAAGTTTTTAACATAAATTTTATTACTAACATTGTATTTAAAAAAAAAACACATAACTCTAGTGAACTTTTGTAACAAGCCAAAAGGCTGAATATACAAGGAAATCTCGATCGATCGTTTATCTAATAATCGTTTTCCCGCATGTATCGTTTATTTCTTCCAGTTCCGAACTAATTTCATACAAAACATCCAAAAATAGATCGCATAGATTGTTCCTCTATGCGTCATTGTACCGCATTAATCGTTTAAATTACGCAACATACTTCGTAGCTAAATGCTTGGTTTCGATTAACGGAACTCGAAAACAGCGAGCGGAACATTTGAGAGAGAGAGAGAGAGAGAGTGAGAGAGAGAGAGAATGCTGCTACTGACTGCCGCTTGACATTATACAATACAAAGTTTAATTAATTAATTTTTTGTTTCTGTGCAGCTTTCTAATTTTATTTTTATTTAAACACTCATTTACATGTAAAACATGTATCTTTTTTAGAATATGTATTAAACATTTATGTATGAAAAATGTTACTTTTTATTTAGGAGAACACATTCTTATTGTGAAGTTGTAATTATTCAGAACAGACGGTCTGTGATATTTTAAATATGAATTAAATATATTAATTATAAAGATATACATATAAAATCAATTTTATCGAAAAATATTGTTGTTGCACCACCGGGATTCGAACCTGGATCTCTTTTCTAACCGGGGAAGGTGCTTTATCCAATAATAAAATAAGGTAGATGGCTCTGTCAAATGATGGAACGATTAAATGTATTAATATCAAAAAGGTAACATGTAAAGGAAAATTGTCGCTAAAAATAATGTCGCTGTAGCTTAGTTGGATAAAGCACCTTCCCCGGTTAGGAAAGAGATCTAGGTTCGAATCCCGGTGGCGCAACAACAATATTTTTCGATAAAATTGATTTTATATGTATATCTTTATAATTAATATATTTAATTCATATTTAAAATGTTACTTTTTTCTATATTCCCGCATTCGTAGATTATTGATAATTGATATTTATTATTGATACTAGTTAATACAGATTTTCAATTAAATTTTTTTGAAAAATTTATGTGGTTGATATTTCGACTACGTTCGTTAATCAGCTCGATCCGTCATCTCGTTTTAAAATGGTGGATATTTAAAAGTTTATTTCTTGATATTGAACTTAGGTAAAAAAAAGGATTATAAACACATTTACACAGGCGAAATCTACCGTATTCGTATATAAGAGCATACAAACCCTCAATATTTAGCATATATAATTATATTATCAACCCCTAAAAGTCAAGGTCACGGGGAAACACGCCATTACAGCACGGAAATCGGTGGCACGATTACATAAAATCACTATTTTAATTTTAGTTTGTTTTCTACGTCATATAAATCTATATACTCCTATAGACGTAGACAGAAGCTAGAACTCCACAAGACTTGTGACGTAATTTGGTTAAATAAAGCTAACTATATTGTCGATATTCTTATAAATAATAATACTCAGTTTATTAGTTACAAAGATTTTATCCGAGTTAATGTTAAAAAAAAAACCTAATCTAGAGTGGGCATCGGCAACCAATGACCCACGGGTCACCAAGTGACCCACATGAGTTCCGCAAATAAAGTATAATATATAAAAAAATAAACGGTGGAAGAGCCTGTGTTAATAAATTATTAATGAACTAAATCTTGACAATAATATTTGTTTTTGTAATAAGTAGAATAAGAATTTAGTTTTTTATGTTTACTTTGAAAACAAATTGTAACAATTTTCTCAATAAAATGTATCTGTGTGTATTATATACACTAACGGACTGCTTTAAAATAAAAACACACAGTGACCCGAACCGTTTTCTTAATACACAGTCACACATTGGTTGATTTTTGACCCGCAGCCAAAAAAGGTTGCCGACGCCCGATCTAGAGTATAACTTCTGATATAAATAAACAATAAAAATCCACATTTCTGTAAAAGACACGAAACCACCTTACATACTGCATATAGGGCTGTAAACAGCTGATCCGTAACGATATTATACTACGGGCGCCGCGAACAGACGAGACTAACGCCCCTCGCCGACTGCAGTTGCAACGGGCGGGCGGAGGGGGTAGGGGAGAGTGAGAAAAAGCAACCAGACCATTTATTAAGTTTACAGTGCGATGGGTCGTTTATTAAACAGAGAGACAAACACACGCGTGTTGGAACGAGACACTTCTAAGAATGCATGCAATAAAACAACGGTCCAACGTCGCGAATCGTATATCAGTGGATTCATGGTTTATTCAAAGTGCATATTCAAACAGCCTGTCTGCGCGAGTTCAGTGCAGCGATGTCAGTGAAAGAGCAATCGTAAATAAGAGTCAAAGAGATGTTTAAATAATAAACATGGTTTTTCAAATTATTTATTGGAAATTTATCATTATTTTATTTAATACAGATTATCAACAGTTCGCTAATGACCCTGATACTTACTTACTTATCATCACGCCGTTTCTCCGCGGCGGTAGGCAAAGAGAATAGAGCGCCACACAAACAATTCTCGCCTCATCCCACATTTATACATCTTCTTATTAGGAGAACACATTCTTATTGTGAACTTGTAATTATTCAGAACAGATGGTCTGTGATATTATAAATATGAATTAAATATATTCATTAGAAAGATATACATATAAAATCAATTTTATCGAAAAATATTGTTGTTGCGCTACCGGTTTGGAAAGAGATCCAGGTTCGAATCCCATTCATTTGATCAGTATTCAAAATATTACATTTTCTAACTCATCTCCTCTCCTCTCAATATTCCCGTAACGACAAACCCTCCACCTTCCACCAGTAACTCCGCCCCCCCACCCCATATGTCAGTACCTAATTACTTGTATGTCTACCATCTAAGCGTTGTCTCCTATATTTGTGTGTATTTAGTTCAATACATCACCTGTTGATGAGAGTTACTGTTTCTTTCGAAATTCGAGTAGTGCAAATAAACCCAAGTAGATTTATAACATTGTTTTATTTATATCCATGATTTTTTTCTCATCTTAGAGATCTATCGGTTGAGTGAGAGTTAGAGTTGAATTTTACTCTGCGTTGTAATTACATACGGCAATGAATTATAGCTAATTTCTCGTTCAACTATCCACTGTTCTTTACGCTCCTTCGTCGCCGAGACTAATTAGTGCACCCGTTCCATAAGAGCGTTCCCAATAAATTCACTCACTTCAACAGTTCGTAATTGATAAAAAAAAACAAACATATTTTTAATCTAATTTTAGAGGCAGACAGGAATAAATCGTTCACTGAAATAACTGCACGAATACACCACTGACGAGTGTGCAACGGCTTTAATTGGTCACAACTTGCAGCATGAGAAGGAAGATTAATCAAATGTGACATATGAGATAAGAGGAAAAACTTAATGCAGTGTTGAATGTGTGAATTGTTAAGTCGTGATCAAATACATTCTCAGGGGTTTTATTTTTCTTACAAGTTATACTGTAGGGGCATTGAATATATGTTCAGTTCGGTTGCTTAAGAGGGAGCAGGACCTAAATGTTTTAACACGGTCTGCGTTTGAATGTAGTGCGTTAGAAAATTTCGTAATATTTTTACTTGTGGTTTATTTTTTAAAATGTCACCCAAAATTAGACAAGTGTATACGCCACGCCACCAGTTACAATAATTGTCAATTATCATGTATACAGGATGTAACAAACCTAGTCCATAATACTTTACTGACACGTACGAAAATATTCAAGGAATACCTGGCCCGAACTGAAGACCTGAAGCAAATATTTATTTGTGGTTTTTATATATAAATATAAATTGAGTTTATCTGTATGTATATCTTTCTAATTGATGCATTTAATTCGTATTAAAATATCACAGAAGTATGTTATGAAAAAATTACAACTTCACAAATAATATTTTCACTTCTAAAATATTACTATTCTGAATTCGCCAATCACCTTTTGGAAATAAGCCATTCTTTTGACATAAATAAGAGTTTAGAAATTATATATACAAAAACTAGGGGTTTACAGTTAGATAAATTAGAAATAAGAAAAAGTGTTAATAGAAAATTAAATATTATAAATAACCAAATCATTTTAAATTTGTTTTCACAGTAGTTCCTAATTAGTTACCCTTTTAATAATACTTTTATAGTTTTGTTTTTATCTATGCTTGCATTTTTTAATTTTAGTATACATTGTTTCCTGAAGAAGTTACCATAGGTATCGAAACATGTTGATTTATGAATAAATAGTGGTTTCAACAAAGTGTTTTGTTTTATTATTTAAATATTAATTTCCGTAACGGTGCAGAATTTGCACATGTTCCTTGAAGATTTTCAATTTGTAATTTAGTTAGGTAATATATTGTACACTTAGGTCTGCTACACTCTGTATACGAATAAACAAGTAACAAATGTTGCGATTCAAATGGTAGAATAAAAAATGAATGTGAAAAAATTCAGTATTATTATTAAACAATAAAAATACATACCTATTAGAAAACACAAATAATGTAAAAATATAAAAACATCATTAGCGCAGTGCCTTGAGCGATCAAACAGTCAGGTACATCATTTATGTCACGTGGGCGGTCAACCTGGTGGGTAGAGACAATCGACGGCTACGTGACACTGGACGAGCCTTATTATTCTTAATGCCTTCATCAGATTGAAGCAAAATAAAAGTAGAAATTTAATAGTAACATTCCACGCACGTTATTGTGATTATTTTTAATGGTTTATTGTTAAAACGTCACAAGGGTCTTTAGCGATCATTCTTGCCTTTTCTTCTTTCATTTCTTTTGAATAGGCGGTGCCACCGCCCCTAAATATATACTAGGCGGTGGCTTTTATGTACACGTGTTAAGTAAATTTAGAAGTCTACATTTGAATGTGTCCAGGTTCGTGTTCATTTTTAAGTAATTGCTATGTTATCGCTTAAAGTTATATTGCAGGATAATACATTTTATGTAGTTTCTACATAAATTACTAGATAATTTTGATTTATCTGTCTAATTACATGTAAAAAATGAGTATTAAAATATTATTATAGGTTTTTTTACTTTCAGAAAGCTTAGAAACTTTAACATTTTGCTTGCAATAAAATGTTTACATTAAATATACAATTTAAAATACTGACTGTAATCGCTCAATTTCGATAATAAATTGTGTATTCAACATTAATAAGTAAAACAAATTAAATGAATCATTTAGAAATATAAACAGAAATAATCTGTCTATCGAAAAATATATAATTACAACTGGTATTCTAACCCAGAACGTTATCTTCGAATGATTTACTAATTACACTTGCTTTCAAGTTGAATTTTCGACTTAACATCATCTATTATTTCATAATAAAAACTATCCATTTTTTATTTGCATTGATTAATTTTTTTTATTATCAATTAACACACGCTAGATGTCGCTAGGATTTCTAATCTATTTTTATTTAATCGGAAAATTTCACTTCATTTTCAAAAAATTATAATGAAACGAATCACAGCAGCCCCAGCCTAGGTACTGTAAGTGATGAAAAAAAATGCTACTCTTGACTCGCCTGGTATGATCGTGATTCAGTGATTGAAAAATGTGACTGTGATTACAGTTTCTGATATCACAATACACGAAATAATTTAAAAAAAAAACACATAATTTTGAGCGTACTTATTTATATTATTAAAACTTCATTTGCGTAAAAAACATATTCTAGCATAAATAACTTGAATAATTAGTAGAAAATTGAACAAAATAGCATAAACATTACAAACAGATACAGATTCCAATAGATGGCGCTGATTCAAGTGATAATCGATTTAAACGGCGGCGTCAGAAAATCAATAGAATTTTTAACAAAAAAAAAAAATTGAGTCACGAATCACGATATTCCCAGATATCAAATCACCGATATTGAGTGTGACTCAATATTCGATTCGTGATTTTGAGCTCATCATTACTAGGTGTCGTAGCCAGCGAACCTGGCCCAACTGTATTATAAATGTATAATTTGAAGACCATTTTGGTTTATTTTATTGCAGAAATACTTAAATCTTTATGTAGATGATACTGCCACTTGGTTTCATATTACAGTCCACAAAATATTATATTACGCTTTTAAAAATCTTGGTATGGAGCAATCTTGAATGAGGATCTGCTGTTTCGTATCCAGACTACTATATTCATTAAAATTCTCTCTTACCAGAAAGCATTAAAAGATGCTAATCGTCTCCACAGATTGCCTTGGTTAGGTGGTAATAATGTTCGCTGGGCGGCCACGGGCGCCATTTCACTAAAATGTATTTTTTAATGTGAAAAACATAACGTAATAGCTTTGCACCACCTGCATAAAGTATAATCTTAACATAGATGGATTTTTGTTCATTTCAGGATGGCTGGTCAGAGCTAATTTTGACATTTCAATTCGTCTTCGGATTTATACTTCACACTGTCCATGTTTTGAGATGAGAGCACATCTAGCTGGGTATATAAACTCGTCAACCTCTTCGTAATTCGTAAGAGTTTTGAATTTATCTATTTATTTTATTTCAATGCTTTATGTACATTTAATTAGGTTTTAGTTTTACTATGCCTGTCTCACTAGAAAACTCTTGTGTTGAGACAGGCAAAATTTATAGTTAATATTTAATTTGATGCAAGTATATAAAATATTAGATAAAAACTGATGATTTGTCGACTACATTCTATCACAAATATACATAACATAGTTGGAATCATTGAATACCTTAATAATAGGGGCGTGCATTGCATACAAGAAAAAAAACTGTGCGTTACTAAAAATAAATGAAATAATCTTTATATTAAGAAAAGACCCCATAAAATTCTAGCCGTTATTACCCACCCGAATTAGCGTAACCACGTCTATGACATAAACCACGTCTAGTCCGTGGGTTATTTGCGAACTATTTATATATATTATTATATTAATCATTAAAAAAGTAGTTGATGATATATAAAAGTGAACATATCTATCAATTATTTTGTAAAAATGTAAAAAATGAGAAAACACATTGATCATCCCGGAAGACAGCATAAAGTCACGTCTAACTCGGCAAGCGCACGCTACGCAACTAAGGCATCATACACATATTGACAAATTCACGTAAGGTTCTTCGAGAAAACCAATTTTATTGTTGCGTACGGTAAACACTTATATATTGTAATCATTTTATCCAATATATAAATATATTACGGAAAAATATCTAAAATATAAACTCTGTATTTAGTATATTTACACAGATGTTTACATGTTTAGATATAATGTCAACTCAGTTTACATCATCGGAGAGAAAAAGGTTAAACTGAACAACGACAAAATATAATTATGATTTTTGAAAATGAGACTTTTAAGTCGATCGGCTGTCGTATAAATGTCTATCGTGCTTTCTAGACAATCAGTATTCATCTCTCAACCCATGAAAGTAATAATTTCGTCACGTATTGAATAAACTAGATTCTACTTTCACGAGGCTTCAATGCACACGGTGCAATGGTCTTCGATTCGAAATAACAGTGATCGCATTGCCATCTCTGTCACGATTCTGATTTCATTTCTTCAAAACGTATCGGAAACGAGACGCAAACAATGGCATAATCGAGGGAACGCCGCATCACATTAATCTCCGTCTCCTGGCGCCAGAACTCTGCATATTTAAGTGAAACCGCGTCGATAAAACAGAGCTCGCTTGATGAGTTCGCAAACGCGGCTGTTGTCTGAGAGTATTATGCACTATGTAGTGTTATATACACAGGGTGTAACAGACCTAGTCCACAATATTTTATGGGTGTACAAATGGAAAATATTATTGTACAATTTTTTTTACAAACTCATATTAAGCTTTAAGTCTATGTACTTCGAAATAAATATTTGCGAAATGTATCCATTATATCCATCATATATCTTTGCTTCAGGCCCGAAATCATCGAAATTCGATAACCTTTTATTTTTTTGTATTCAATAGATGACTCGCGAATCAATGAAATATGTAAATCAATCGAAATGCTTATATTTCTGACATGGTTGAGATTAGGCACATATTCCTTGAACATTTTCGACCGTTACACCCTGCACATATATAATATATACATCATGGACTGAGTAAATAACAGTGCGCGAGCATTATTCAGACATCACTATCATCTCATTGAGTGTAAATTAAGGTTATACGAAAATCAAAATTTTGACAATAATGTTACAAACATCAAATTTCCTAGTACTTTAGGAGATAACAAAAACACTTTGTTATATTTTAGTAACATTTGGAATATGTTTTAGAATAACTGTTAATTTTAGTATAGTATAGTTATAAAGCTACTTATTATCTACTAACTAATTACTAAATAACTAAACTACTTATTATACTGTCCTGATTTACTCAGACGCATATCCATTCGAGTGCCAGCCAGGTTAACCAGAACTAATCTCACATTTAATCTTCCACATTGCAACACGCCAAACAAAACTTATTTTTTTACCGAGCACCCCTTTATTTCAATTCACACCTAAACGAACTAGACATGTTCAATACTTCAGTTAATTCAATTAAATCTAAATTCAATACTTAAACTTTAAAGGCCTTTATTTATCTTTTTATTTTTATCACTCAGATTTTATTCCCTATCCCATTTTCCTTTTCCTCTCCCCTCGAATATTTTCTTACTTTCTTTTTTATAACTTTTTTCTCTATGTTTAATTTTTTAATTTTTATTCTCACATTTTTCTGCTTCGTAGTCCTTCTTAAATTTTAAATTGTACTCACTGAATAAAGTATTTTGTATCGTCTGAGAAAACATGTAACTGGTTCAATTATTGTTTAGCTTTTATTGTGATTCTCGTATTTACTGATAAACTGTATGTTTTCTGAAAAAAATAAAATACATAACGTGCCAGAAATCAGGAATCAGTGTACTTCATTAATTTAAATTAGGTAGCGAGATTTTTGTAAAAATTTCACCCCACGGGCGATGAATCAACATCCGCCAAAGAGATTCAAGAATAAATACATATCTACAATGAGACATCGAGTGATATTTGCATTAATATGTATTCAATTTCTTGACGAACGTTTAAGATTGTTTCAAGTTCTTTTACTTAAGAATAATGTTCAAATTTAAAAATGAAATATGGACAGACCTAGTAGGCAGACAAACAAGGGAGAACAGATCTCATCTCGCGGTGGCGACATTCCCCGGCGAGATGGTGCAATCTTGGCGCACTTTCCTCCCGGCAATCTCGGGAGGTGCAATCATCTCCCTCAGTTCGAGAGGGTTGTCACAATGGAAAAACATTCTTCATTCATACTTTTAAAATTAGCAATATTATCTTTGTGGTTAAAATTCATATTTTTATTTATTATCTTTGTTTTATTAACTACTAGTGGTTAATAAAATAAAGATAATAAATAAAAATATTCTTCATTCAAGAAATTCGTCATTAATTTTTCATCCTTGGCGAGGGGTTTCTATCTTCTCGAATGTTCCTCAATACATCGTGACGGACAAGTTCTAAGAGCTAGCCGACCACTTCTCCGCAGGCCGTTTTTTCGTCAACATCTCGAGCGAGCCACTCCAGCCATTAACTTGATACGCGCAGTTATCTTTATACTTGTCGTACCCGCTATTGTAAATCATCCCGCAATAAACGTCAACTTGTGTAAGTTGTTTTATTTAAATACCTTGACTAGTATAAATGCAGTAACTTTAAACTCAAACGCACATTCATATACCCTGCGACACGCATCAACACGCGTGAAACTAACCAAGCACAAAATCTTCCGATACGAGCACACAATTAAGATCCTCACGAGTCAATAATATCCTACAAACAGAAAACCCTACACAGATATACTTTTTAAAATCTTTTTTGTGATTGTTAGTGATTGGTTGTGCGTCGCGCATAACAATGGCGCGAATGCAAAATTTTAATTAGGATGGAATGTTTTTATTTGTATTTATCAAATACATCATTAATTTCGCCTTAAAATAATAATATTCGTGCACGCCTTCATATAATTAAAGATTTTTCAATACACACATATATATATATATATATATTCATTGCAATCTGACTGATATCAGAATTGGAGACTTTAAAATATTGTATTACATAAATATAAAGATATGCAGTAATGTAAAAATCACATTGCTAAATAATAAATCTTGTATGGGAAACTGTGACAAAAGTGTGGAGAAAAATATTAGTCATTTTGTCGATATCTTAATGTCATTCTGCTTCAAATTGTGTCGATTTGTGGACAATATTTTATTAAAGTTTTTTTTTTTGTATAATATAATGAGGCTATTATTTACGTGCAGCGAACCCCGAATGATTCCGACCATTGTGTGAGACGTTTTCGAGTTGCAGCCGCTTGCAAATCAGGCGGAGTGGATGCCGTCGATATGAATCAGTCTCATCATCTGGTGTGCATTCGTTTCCCTCGTGACACGGGAGCGTCGTCTCGAGTAATCTTCCGGGGGCGCCGACCCAGCCTGCACCCCCGGCTCGGGTGGTGGGCGAGCGGGGGCGCCGGGGGACGACGACACGGCTGTTCATTACAGTTTATTTTGTATATAAAAAAAATATACACGCATTTAATTTATTAAAACAAATTAGATGAATAACACAAAAAGATACACAGACCGAATAAATATTTTGTTACCTTTCGAAACCGAACCCGAAACTTGTGACAGTCGTATGTGACAAAAGAGCAGTGGCGTGCAGAACTGTAAAAATATAAATACTCTTTTGACACCGTGTTTTTATTTAAGTATTCCTGAGTTAATTTTCAACCTTGTAAAATATTAATATTATGACAATAATATTGTTCTTAGGAAGTCCTTCACGTTATTAAGTGAAGGATCAAAAATATTTTATAATATATAAAAACATGCTTACATTTAAGACCGCTTCAAATACAAGTCTGTTCGAGGAAAGACGTGTTTTCTGAACACCGCGCGGCGCGAAAGACACGACTATTGCATTTAGTCGGTATACGTTTGTGGTAAATTTTGCGAAAATGTATGCGGAATACATGCGGAGCTTTATTAAATTCTCCCGCTGACATTAATTTTTTTAACGCTTGTACTACGAAAATAGGACTAACTTGCTGGTCTCCTATAACGAGGCGCGAACCCCCGACCATTAGATCACTAAGCTAGCGTCTTAACCACTAGACCCACAAGAACCTCAATATGTGAACTATGAATTATTTTCGCGTTGACTTACATACTTAGTACGTAATATTTTTTATTTTATTTATTTTGTCATGTTCTTAATATATGTACATATATATTATATATAATACATTTTCTTATAAATATACAAAAAAGGCGAACAAGCTTCATAATGTAAGAAATGTTCACTGTCTCCATAACTAGACCGAAGTCTGCACTAAAGGAGACAGGTTCATCCGTTATCTATCATACAAATATGAAAACCATTATTACTATTAATAATTTTTGTTTATCTAAACCAAAAATATTAGGAATGAAGTAAACAGGGTTTTAAAAGAAAATATCAAGTAAAAATGTAATTTAGATTTATTTCGCAGAAATTATAGTTATGCATATGTTTTTTTGATTGTATGCAGTGGACGCCCTGGTTAATGACATTTTTTTTTTTGCGTTATACTAAACGAAATAAATTGAACGTAACCTACACAATATCAACAATTTTTAACATCCTGTAAAAAAAACATATATTTCATTTGTTGTTATATTAGATATCACATATGTAGAATCGTTGAATTAAATCCATCATCGTAAAGATTGTTTACTTTTGCTTGTATATAAGGTGTTACGAATGTGTTTAATATAACTCGAAAATTCATTCACATGGTGTATCTACCTACAAACAAACTATTACATGGCACACCGTGTATAAACTATATCATATGACGCATTTAACGGCTAAAAAAGAACACCCTATTCCGTACCTAAGAACACGTGTTCTTAGGTATGGTTTATCAGCCTATTTATGTCACGTCCGCCACATAAGTAAATGACACGTAAGCCGTGGATCTGCCTATATAAGGATATGGTGAATATTTTCAGAGCAGTTCTCTGGAATAAATCTTAACGTGTAACAACCTGAGTTTTTATTGACCGAGTAAATCCTGAAATCTTAATACATAATTATCACGCATAATATTATAAAGATTGAAAAAATCAGCAGCTGAAAAAGATAACGATAACACGGAAATATATTATTTGTTCTGTACGTTACACAAGGGGTAAAATGGCATGGATAAAATATGAAAAAAAAAGTACAAATCAATAATATGTATTTACTCATGTCATTTTTATTTTGTAACAATTGAAGTGATATAAAACGTGTGTCCGATGGTGTAACAGACCTAGTCCACAATATTTTATGGGTGGGTACCTGATTAAACTACGACTCAAAATATTCAATGAATATGTGCAAATTCTGCACTGTTATGGAAAATATTATTCTTTGAAATTTTTATTGTGTTATGCTTGAAGTCTATGTACTTGAAAATAAATATTTGCGAAATTGTTCTTTTATTAATCTATATATTTGCTTAAATCATCTAACAAAACATAGCCAAACCGCTCGAAATTCGATGACCTTTAATTTTTTGTATTCAATATATAATTTGAAATCAATAAAATATGTCAATTAATCGAAATAATCGCGTTATTATGATTTTTTTGAAATGTTTATATCTCTGACATTTTCGACTCGAAATTTAGTCAGGTATCCACCAATAAAGTATTGTGAACTAGGTCTATTACACCCTGTATATGGCGTATTGATTTCCGATTGTCCAAGGCCAAATATGTTTTTGTATTCGGCGACTCGTGGCATTTTTTGCCGCATCAGTGTGTTGTTGAATTCACAATTACGTAACGTGTCTTATTGGACTTTACGCGTATAATGTATTTAAGATGCTAATTATCGAATAAGTATTTAACCAGCGGATAAAAGTTGATATATGGTTACACGTTAGATGATTTGACTTTCTCCAAAATACTATATGTCTGTTATTTATTCATTCACCTGTTTCATTATTTATTTGAAGTGTTTTTTATTTATTTATTTTCTATCCATCCTGGTCTTATGTGCTAACACAAAACGGATTATATTTTTTGTAATAAATTATAAATAATGTACAAATAAGTATGTATATTTATGGTAGGTATAGAAGAAAAAATATATAAGTCGTAATTTTGAAATAAAGGTGAAAAAAAATATGACAATTTGGATAATAACGACTCACCATCGGTAGCCACTGTTGGAGTATAAACGTGGGTACTTTATTTAAGAGGTCTTGTCTGGGAAAAGGGCAGTCACCCGAGGGTTAACAATATGCGGGCGGGGGATGAAACAAAGGGTTGCTTGCAGCCTCAAGAAATAGGACGGAATAGACATATATACATTTAGGTGTACATTTATGGCAGAGAACATTCTGTGGAGGTTTTTCTTCTCATTTTTTAAAATATATTTTTGTCGTGAAAATAGTACATTCAATATAAAATATATTGAATGTACATTTCACAAATTTAAAATCTGAAAGTAGAAATACAGTAATATTTCCGATACGGGGGTAGTTAGGTAATTTTATATTAAATACTTTTTTAGAAATTGCCTTTTTTCAAAACGATAGTTTTTCAAAATTAAAACGTCGAACTATTTATCTTAACGTTTAAAGACAAGGTAAGGTGATATGTTATTTAAACAAAAAATATAGTGTTACTCATATCATTGAATCGACTGTACATCGTCATTTTGGAGTAATTAAGGCATCATTTTATTGATCAACATAATAAATCAAACAATTGGACGATCGTTACGGCTGTTTGGTAAAAAAAAAATATTTTATATATTTAATTATCATTAGCACAAAATATCTTAACATTATCTATCTATCTAACGTCCAATTATTTGGAAAAATTTAATATAGAACCAAAAAAAAAAATCATTTTATTAATTGTGTTAATTAAGTAATCGAGAGACGGACAGAGCGGAGCTTTAATTTAGTTACTTACCATCACAGGTAGGACAGAGCGCGACACTCTTCAGTCCTGAAACAATTCTCACCTCATCCACATTCATACATCTTCTCATACAAGCTCGACGGTTGTTGTGGCTTCTAACATGACCATTTTCAAATATCTGGTTTACCAGGTTGTGCCAAGTCTTCTGTAGGTGTCCTCTATTTCTGGTGCCATTAACATTTGCGTCATATATCTTTCTTACCATTCTCTTCTCATTCGTTCGTTTCATGTGACCAAACCACCGAAAGTGATCGTTTCTTAATGTTACTCACAATACTAAGATCAGCTTTATATTCTTTTTTTATTTCTTCATAAATGAATTTCCCACATATACGTCTAAGTGATCTCATTTTCACTGCATTCAGTTTACTTTCGTTCCTCTTCAGGCCCCACTTCTATACATCAGTGTCGGTACTAGGACTCCATTGTGAACCACTAATCTTGCCTCAATTAACTAGTTTCCATTAGCTATAATTCCATTCAAAGGTGCGGTTTACTTTCATCCTTTCAGCCACCCTTCTTTCAATATCTTTTTCAGCTTTTCCGTTTCTATCAAAGATACTTCTCAAAAGCACTAACTCGTCTACTTGTTCCAAACATTAATTACCTCCAAGTATTCAGCGCGGTGTCTCGCTTTCCTCCTTCTCGAATACCATCACTTTCGACTTGTTTACATTCATAATAAGGTCACTTTCCTTGCATACATCGTACATTCTACTCACTAGACTCACTGTACAGAGAAAAGTGGGATGCACTTGGGGGAGGCTTTGATTATGATTACGCAAATATCACCATTAGAAACCCTCAGTTCATTTAGAAGAGAATTATATAATAATTTATAAATTTAAAAGGAATGTTTAATATGCAATTAATACACCTAACCTAACCTAACCTATCTAAGGAAATTTATTTTGTAAACTTTCTGGTGTAAAATAATGTAAATGGCCGCGAGACCGTATAATGAATTTTTATTCTAGACAGCAAAACCACCATTATAATAGTGTGAAATAAATCAACCCTTGTGTGAGAAATGGCATTGAAATCGTAAAAGTAATTACAGCCCCGTGAGAGTTGTTCATGATGGAATAAATAAAACATTATCGCGCAGAAATTTCAAAATGATACAATTTGTGTATGTTGCAGTCAATTTGATTAGTAAACAAATATCAGATATCTCATAGAGACAAAGCTATTTTTTATTATATTAAATGGAAAATATATTAAAGTATGGGGTAAATACAGGGCTCATGACCTGTCTTCGGCTGGCTTAAGTGATCATAATATAATATATATAATAAATACTAATTTAATGTATTAATTATAAATATATACATATAAAATCAATTTTGTCGAAAAATATTGTTTTTGCACTACCGGGATTTGAACCTGGATCTCTATTTCCAATTTAAAAATTTGTCATGAAAAATACTGGCGTTATAACATAATTGGTAGTGTACTTCACCGGATTGGAAATAGAGATCCAGGTTCGAATCCCGGTAGCGCAAAAACAATATTTTTCAACAGAATTGATTTTATATGTATATATTTATAATTAACACATTAAATTAGTATTTAAAACATCACAGACCTATGTTCTGAATAATTACAACTTCATAATAAGAATGTGTTCTCCTTAATAATATATATAATGTTCACCAATTCTCACCCCTCAAACTCCACATTTATCAATTCGTTTCGAGTACCACTACACCATCGCTATCTATGGACCAAATTTGAAAATTCATTTTTCCGTTATTTTACAGCATATATGTTCACAATTTTTTAAAATTATTTAAAAGCAATATTCCTTTTCTGTAAAATGTTTCTGAACATATTATACTAGAATACGTCTGAAAAATCAATATTTTTATATATTTTCTTATTTTCATTATGTCCAAGAACACAATTACTGGATTTTTACCAACAAAGGCACTGTTATTAAACAAATATCAGATATTCCATAGAGGCTACATAGCGAGTCCACATACTAACACATATACAACTTTCAAAAATTTAATAAGTGTGGAGTTTGATTGGTGAGAATTGGTGAACGTTATATATGCTAAATATGAATTAAATATATTAATTATAAATATATACATATAAAATCAATTTTATCGAAAAATATTGTTGTTGCGCTACCGGGATTCGAACCTGGATCTCTTCCCTAACCGGGGGAGGTGCTTTATCCAACTAAGCTACAGCGGCAATATTTTTAGCGACAATTTTTCGACCCTATATCTTACCTTTTTGAAATTAATACATTTAATCGTTCCATCATATATATGCTAACTTAAGCCAGCTAAAGACAGGTCGTACACCCTGTAATTACCCCATACTTCCATATATTTTCCAATAAATATAATAAATAATAGCTTTGTCTCTATGAGATATCTGATATTTGTTTAATAACAGTGCCACTGTAGGTAAAAAGAAGACATATTAAAAGATTGGTAATTTATTGAGTAGAATGAAACCATAATATTCACTAACAAAGTGATAGGGGATAATTAATGAAATGAAAAAACTTTGAAATAGGCATGTTTATGGGTAATTAACTATTAGGACCGGTCGAATAATTAATTACTGTTTATACTGTACGTGTTAACGTTGAAACGAGACACAAAACGTAGATTGTATACATACATGACAAAATTAAAGGAAGAGGACATCAATATGGATGGGATTATATTGGGTCGTTTAATAAGTCTTTTCGATTTTATTATATTATTTATCATAAATTTCAATCAATTATGTATTCTCTATTATTGTTCAGTACATCACACCACCTTTCAACCCATTTGTCGATGTCTTTTCTATAAAAATCGGATTGTCTTTTTTAAAAAAAATTACAATAAAATATTTATAATTTAGATTGTGAAACGAACAAATGTCTCCATTCTTCAGGAACTCCGCTGAACTAACCAATAATATTTAAAAAATTTACTCTTATCGCACAAATAAGTAAAACCAATAATATTTCACACCATAGAATTACCAAAAGCCAACTATTAGGTCGTAAACATCTCGATTATACAAAGTAAAGATTATCAATTTCACTCAGCGCTGAACTACCGGCTTGAAAAGACGTGTTCCACGATCGTTTCAGAGTGAAATTTCACCGAATTACCAGAAGCCAATCGATTAGGTCGTATACATTCTAATTATACAGAATAAAGATTAGTGATTTCACTTAGTCCTGAACTGCCGGCCTGAAAATACGTGTTTCATTATCATTTCAGGGCGACACATCACCGATAAGGCATTCCCTGCAGATGGGTAATGAGATTTAATCGTCGGGACCCCGAAACGTTGGAACAAAAATGATCCTTCTTAGGACCGCGACGCTGTCACGAGCACATCGACCGAAAGAGTGAAAGAGGAAAATTAATTAATAAGTAAGCCAACGCCTAACTACCGTAGGATTTATTAATATATTCATATAGAAGATACGTGAATTATTTAGTTAGATAAACTTAACAAACGAAGGTACATTTATGTCTGGTCCACCTAGTTGTGAACGTACACGTGAACGTGAACGTTACTCGGTAAAGTGACATAAGCGGTATCGACCTGCAGTCGTCTCCCGACCTACGTAAGGTCACACCCGGGTCCGCCCGCGCCGTGTCGGGAACGCCAGAAGCCGAAGGTCGCATGAGCCGAGTCGATAACGCCGACGGCATAAACGATAAACCGACTCTGAGCTCGGTAGGGGCGAAATGCAAGACGGTACCGCAATGAAATTTGCAAACGAAGCAATACCACATCTATCCTATCTATCCATGATATCCTGACTGTCTCTTCGTACACATTCATACAATTTTTTATAGAAAGTAAAATTTTCTATATTTAATACAAATTAAATGAATCTACTAGAAAAATTCCGGGAATTTTTTTACACCCAGATTTTAAAGCAAGGTATTTCTTTACGGTGCTTAAATAAAAATGCGCGTTCCGGTGCTGTGAAATCAGTGCACATGTAGACTTTTCGATTTTTATGTCGGGTAAATATGAATATTTTACATTTAAGTGAATATATAAATTATTTTGTAAAAAGTCAAAAAATTAGTAAAAAACATTGGTCATCACGAACGACAGCATAAAGAGAGGCATAAGACACGTCTGACTCGGCCGGCGCGCGCTCCGCCATTAAAGTGACGTCAGATTCTTCAAGAAGAGATATTTTATGTTGCGTATGTTGCTTATATATTGTAATTATTTTATCTAATACGTAAATATATTACGGAGGAATATCTAAAATATGAACTCTGTATTTAGTATATTTACATAGATGATATTTAGAATAGTTACAGAGGCAATGTCAAATCAGTTTACATCATCGGTGAGGAAAGGTTAATATCACAAAAAGTTAATCAACAATCCTCCAGAGAAACATAAAATTATGTACATTAGTTTAAGAAGCCTAAGGTGTTATTGTAAATGAAGATAATAAAATTCATTATTTAAGCAATTTCTCTCAGTTGCGCAACACTCTATCCAGTGAAGCACGCGTTCAGATTTTTTACAATAAAAACATCAACTCTTTAACGTGAAATATCTCAGTTTGAGTGTGGCTTGTTACATTGTTGCAAAATACCATTAAATTACCCTTTAATGATATCGTGTGTTTCGCGTGTACCTCGACTTCTTGCAACATGCACATTCATTTGAAAGATACATCCTTTCGACCATCTTTTGACCTATATGTGCCCTATGGGATACGCAGTTCACATGTTTAAATTCAATGCACCGAAATAAGTGGAAAAATGAAAATTAATATGCATTATTCATTCCTCAACTTTGCTCAATGGAATGAGAAGTCAAAAAAATTCCAATAATAAGAATTTATTAAAAAAATATATTAAAATATCTGTTGAAAATATTACACTGTGGTTTTTAATCATTGTAATATAGATTATTGAAAAAATTGTTTTTAAACACTTAATAAGATAAATTGGTTGAAAGATGGGATGAAGTCCTGAACGATAATGGAGAAACACATCATTGATTGAAATGTTGTAATTTTTATTAATTATTAAGAAGAACACATTCTTATTGCGAAGTTGTAATTATTCAGAACATTGGTCTGCATTATTTTAAATACTAATTAATACATTTAATTTGTATTTTTGTTTAAAAATTGAACAAAACCAATCCAATATAATCCCATACATATTGATATCCTCATCTTTTTATTTTATCGTGTACCTATACGTTTTGTCTCATTTCAGTGTCTAGACATACAGTATGAACTGTAATTAATTATTCGACCGGCCCCAATAGTTAATTACCCATAAACATGCCAATTTCAAAGTTCATTAATTCCAATATCGATAATTTAATTACGTCTTTACCACTAATACTATTATATATCTTTCATCAGGATGTAAAATAAACCAACTAAAACCATACATGTCAAAATGTTCTAATATTTTATTAAATTCTAATTTTTAAAAATCGAGTCCACATACTAACATATATACAACTTTCAAAAATTTGATAAATGTGGAGATTGAGATTGAAGATATATAAAAAATTGAAGATTTTTTTAGGCTTATTCTAGTAAAATATGTTTAAAAACATTTTACAGATAAAGAATAATGCTTTAAAATAATTTAAAAAAATCAAATTCTCATAGTGATAACATATATGCTGTTAAAAAAAAGGGAAAAATAAATTATCAAATTTGGTCCAAAGATGGCGATGGTGTAGTGGTACTCGAAGCGAGTCCACATACTAATATATATATAACTTTCAAAAATTTTATAAATGTGGATATTGAGGGGTGAGAATTGGTGAACGTTATATATATATAAAGTGATCACTTAAGCCAGCCGAAAACAGGTCGTAAGCCATGTAATTACCCAATTCTTCCATATATTTTCCATTAAATATAATAAAAAATAGCTTTGTCTCTATGAGATATTTGATATTTAATAAAAAAAAAAATCATTTATAAAATAAATGTAGTACCTAAAATAAATTTTTACGACGATGAAAGATGTAAGACCTCACAAAGGGGTTAAAAACATTTTTTTTAATAATCTATATTAAAATTAAAATATAGGCACTATTTGCTGTAGAAATGATATTTATTTGTACATTTTCGAACCTGTTATCCGTCATCATTACGGAAGAAAGCCAGGAGCTGGCAGATGATGTCATGCAGTGGAATGGGATCATTCAGGTACATATGTGACAAAGCCATTTATGAAAGTATATAGAAGTATATACAAATTAAAAATGGATCGCTTATGTGGTTCGGTCATGCAGAACGAATGAATGAGAGAGTAATGTGCTTTTGCTCTAGCGATTAAGACACTCACCTAGTGAACCAGTGGTAAAGGGTTCGAGCCTCTTCCGGGAGACCGGCAAGTTAGTCCTATTATCGTAGCACGAGCGTTTAATTTAGTTTTAAAATAATAAAAATATTTTAGCGACACGTATTCCATGTACGCATATTTATTTCTTTAAAATAAAAATAAAAATTGGTAAGAGAGATATATGACGCGAATGTTGATGGCCCTAGAAATAGAGGATGTCCGCGGAAGACTTGATAAACCAGATACTGGAAGAAGCCTCAACAATCGACAGAAGAGTGTGGCGCTCCATCCTCTCTGCATGCGGAGAAACGGAGTGGTAGTATGTTAGTTAATTAGTCAGTACCAGTGAAACTCATTTGAGTAAATTATTACAATCCAAATTTAGCCGAATTTAGAAATGGAAGTACAGTAATACCCCGACTTACGCGAACTCAGAGTTACGCGGTTCGTTTGGCGACACTACCGCTAGACTGCCACCCGCTGTATTCAGTGTTTCTCTTACTGTGATCGCTAGAAACTGATATCACTCATGCGATTGAAAAAGTTGTTAATCTTGGCAGGCAATTAGATTTGGAAGTCAATGCTAACGATATCAACGAGCTGTTGGATTCACTTAGTCAGGAGCTTATAGAGATGCGTAAGCAAAACGACAATGAAGACTCTTCAGACCCAATTGCACCAGAAAAGCACATGACAATTGCAGGCTTGACAGAAAGTCTCAGCTCAATTGAAAATGGCTTAAAAACTTTAGAAAACATAAGACTCCAACGAAGAACGCGTTATAGCTACAAAGCAAGGAATAAAAAAATTATTAGCTCGCTACGAAGAAATTCTGTGTGAAAAAAAGAAGGCATTGTGTCGTCAGACGAATTTGTTAGATTTTATGAAGCCATCGACATCGAAATGACTTTTTTACGTAAATCGTTAATTTTTTTAATATTTTGTATTAAATATGTATAAAGAACTGCAATTTTATTAAATATTTTTCTTCTAAACTAGTGTCATTGTTAGTCCTTGGTCGCAATTAAACAAAATTGTACGTATTTATATGCAAAGTTGTACCCCGACTTACGCGAATTCGAGTTAAGCGATTTTCGTCGGTCCCACCTATCGCGTAACTTTTCGGTGTATTACTGTAGTTCAACGTTTCTTGAACCGTCAGTCACGCGAAATAATCCCACGTCAGTGGAATTGCACGTAAAAAGGTCGCGCGAAAAATAAAACAACCGTCCGTTTTACTTGCCGATAGTCACGAAACGCGACCATCGAACCGGGCGCCGTTTCGTGATTCGATCGCGAGGCTCCGCCGCGACTACCCGGGGGCAAATCCGATTAAGGTAGGCTTTGTTTTACAGCTCGCCTGGCCCCGGCTGGGCGGGCGGCGTCGGCGAACGTTGTGTCAGAATGCGTGCCGGCGACGTTCAGCGGTGAAAATGCGTGTAAATAGTTGGGAAACTGATAACATTTGCAGCGCAATTCCGTGTATGAACTATTTGTAATTGTTTCCTTAATCAGGTCTCGAATACAACATTTTCTCTGCGATGGGTGCGCTAAGCGAAGAAAAAAATCGTCATTAATGATTATTTTGATACAAATTTTTAACGCTAGTGTTTAACTGCATACCAAATTTAATGAGAATATGCATACAAAAAAATATTTTCGTTTCCCAAAAATAGTAAATGTTCACCAAATTTTACATCATATTTAATATATTTAAGGTTTCCGAGGCAAGTTTGTACAACTCCATAATCAATTAATAATTTCATAGAGACAAAGCTATTTTATAATAGAAAATATATGGAAGTATGGGTAAGTACAGGACTTATGACATGTCTTCGGCTGGCCTAAGTGATTACTTTATATAAATATAACGTTCACCATTCTCACACATCAATCTCAATATCTATCAAATTTTTGAAAGTTCTATATACATATGTTAATATGTGGATTCACTTCGAGTACCATTACACTATCGCCATCTATGAACTAAATTTGATAGTTCGTTTCCTATATATGCTACAATGAGAATCAATTTTTTTTTTGAAACTATTAAAAAAAATATTCTTTATCTGTAAAATGATTTTAACACATTATACTAGAATACGCCTGAAAAATCAATAATTAACATATATACGACTTTCAAAAAATTGATAGATATGGAGAGTGATGGGTGAGAATGGTGAGCATTATATTTATATAAAGTGATCACTTAAACCAGCCAATGACAGGTCGTAAGCCTTGTTATTATCAATAGTTCCATATATTTTCCACTAAATAAAAAATAGCTTTGTCTCTATGAGATATCTATTATTTTTTTAATAATAGTGCCTTTGTAGGTGAAAATCCAGTAATTGTGTGTTCTTGGACATAATCAAATATTGCTAATAATACTCTTCTGTTTCAACACTAATGATATTGTAATAGCATATTAGAATAGAATTGTTTCTTACAATAATTTGAATCATACAAAACTTTACATAAAATATTACATATCGTGTAAATAAAATTGTTAGATTCGTAATGCTCTTACAAGGCGAAACGCGTCTCAAGTAAATTAAAAGAGTAGATTAAAAAAAAGAGTGATTTTTGCAAATGATAACATGTTTATAAATTAAGCTTTTCAAAAAATACGACAAAATGAAATTTTTGACATTCAAGCACTTTAGAAAACGTCAAAAAGCGTTTCAAATCACCGGAGAGTGTTCCCTAATTTTGGTATGGAAAAGCAAATCTAATTCGACGTGGCCAGTTTTCATCAACCGCAAGCCTATATAGTTGAGAGATTTTTCTCACTTTTTTCTCTTATTAGATTTGATTTAATGTCCAGTCATATTGTATGGCAATAAAATGTTTAACTTTTGCTATCTTCCATGGTTCATAGTCCAAGCACGAATTCAACTAATAGTGTTCACGGAACGGGCCCGCGTTCGAAATGCGAGATAGAACAAGAGACGAAGACAGTCGCAGTACGACCAAAGTAGAAAACGTAGTTGGTCAAATAAAAAAAGCTAAGATGACAACGTTATATAGAACGGGAGTGACAAATGTTGGAGTGAACAAGTACGAAGCCGAAACGTAAATATGATGACATAAAAAAGATTGCAGGGAGCAACTGGATGCGGAGGATAGAGAGGAATGGCGGTCAGCAAGAGATGCCTTTATTCAATAGGGAATGGAGTGTGCTGAAGAAGATGCAGCATTTATCATTTGCAATTTTTTCACATGCCATAATATTATCTTCGACTATGTTTTTTAGGTGGTCATGGTTTTGATACAGTACCTACAAGGGATCAGCACCAGCTTAGTTTTCGTTTAACATTTCCTTCAGGTCGATAGCGTCGCCGCAGCTAAACACGTGTAGACTCGGTCGATAGCCGTTTAGAAGAGCAAACACATTATGCGGCGGAAGTTGTAAAATGTTTCACTCACCTCCTGTTGTCGGTGAAGTCGTCGTCGTATCCGTTCTTGTTGGGCAGCTGGTGCTGGCCCCCCCCGAGCAGGGAGAGGGACCTGGGTCCCGCCCCGTACACGGCCGAGTTGCGGTTCAGCGCATCGTCCAGCCGCGCCGGGTCCAGGTGGTAATTGGGGTTCTCGTACGACAGCAGCCCGTTCTCTGGAAGAGCAAATAGTGACGTTCATTGAAGAGTTGTACAAGATGGCAGGTGTAGGAGTTATCGCAATATAACGAATTGTGATCGATATGCGTGATCTGTGTTGTAGGTTATGCGATTCGGATCAGAGAGGTGGCCAAATGCTAGGACCGAGAACTTCTCAAATCCGCAAATGGACTACAAGTAATTTTAGCCTCCGTTTTTGTATCGGAGGGATGGACAATATCGCACCATTAGCGAGTAGTAATTTTAACCTAGTCTCGAGTATGACACCGTTCCCCGGCGGCACCACGGGAAGGTAGTTCCATGAGAATCCATGATTCTATTACTATTAATAAGATCTTCCCTATGGCTCCCCTTTCATAGTATATCTATACTACCATTAGTTGCGGTTTTGATGCGTTCTGATGTGCCGCATGTGCGTTCAAAAATAAAAAATTTAATCACGAATCATAATATTTACAGATATTCAATCACTTATAGTGAGTGTGACTCAAAGATATCAGTGATTGATTCACGATTCGTGATTTTGAGTTCATCACTATTCGAAATGCATTGCTGGAGAAAGATGTTACGCATCCCGTGGACAGCGCGACACGCGAATGCCTCAATCCTGGAACAAATCCAACCGCAGCAAGCCCTATAGCAATGAGCAAAAGATTCTTCCAATTCTTCGGCCACATTAAGAGCTAATGTGACAGCTTAAAAAAGGAGATTATCCATCGGACCGAAGAAAATCTGCAAGAATGCGACAATGGTGAATAGATAGATGCATTGCATCTAGCTGGAGTCAGCTGTGAGGGCCACCCTGGATCGGTACTTGTAGAGACGCATTACGAGCCGAGTCTCATCTGATTATATATGTCAATACTGACATAAAAGAAGAAAGAAGATGTTGGTACTATATGGTACCTTTTTTGCACAATAAATTATGTTTCCAACATTGATTTCTGTTATTGGATTCTGTATTGCTCTCCCTGGAATTGTACAAGCGTGAAAAATGCGAATAAAACATTCATGTCATATTTGACAGCGACATAGATAGGAATGAAACTATAGAGTGCATCGCGTATGCATGAGACATACATGAGACGACAGGAGTCTCACAGACCTGGCCGTTTAAGCAAGTACTTTACAACCTAAGTCTCCACTGACGCCACATCCAGAAAGTCATAGATATAGACGGGGAAGCGTTTTTTTTTTTGTAATGGACACTGCCATTTATGTTTCCTACATTTGGACACTGCCGGTTTTGATATAAATGGTTTGATACGGCGTCTTTAGCAAGTATGAAACACAGTACGACCCACAGACTAGTAAATGAATAGACATGATATGAAGTGTATAAAAAGGAGAGGGGTTTGGAACATTATTTGCGGAACGAGGGGGATTCTACACAGATATATCTAATGAAACATAAATCCGATAGATTATGACACATATATAGTATTTATTCTTCGAAAATTAAATATTTGTGCGAAAAATACGTATTTTTTTTACATGAATGCATTTATATTTTCGTTCATATTTTTAAAAAAAGTCGGGGAACTCTTTGATCGCGCGAGTGGCACCAAAGTGATTACGCGGGTGCCATCAAAATAAAAACTTTGTGACAAGAAATTTGCGTTAGTTCAGGTCTATTTATTTGGTGATCTGTGGTACGCGACCATCATTTTACTATTAAGAACATGTAGCGTACTAATCATCGGTGGACATTGGCGTGTTTGTTAAAAACGTACAAATTTAATACGCGAAATACACGCGTCTCGGACAGTTACGTTGAGAAGAAATTTTGTCACTGAAAAAGCTTGTGATAAAAAGCTTTCTCTACAAAACTGCATATTTACCTCGGTTTGTTTCCACATGACTCGTTTTAAATTAATACTTGACATAAATACGTTATATTTTAATTTTAATAAAACAACCTACCTACACCATGCGCACAATGCAGAATTTACGATGTTTACTGCAATGAAAATCTGTGATATTTCTAAGTTGTAAAGTCAATATTAAATTTCGCACCTCAACGCGAGTCATAAAGATAACTTACATATTTATTAACTAATAAAACATATTTTTTATGCTAGCATACAACATTAGTTTTGTTTGACAGTTTCGAGTCCGGCTTTCGACTTGCGATTGGCGCTCTCTAATGAGAGCACGCAATGAGTTGAAAAATAAAAAATGGCACAGTGTATCCGTTTATCTATCGTTTGTACGTGGCACAGATCGGAACATCGACAAGACGTTCCGTGTGATTATGTACACAATAGTTATATAATACATAAACATCTCCGTTATATATAATATAATGGGTCAAGAATATGTTTAATAATAATATAATATAAACGTTTAGTAGAAGAAATGAATTATTTATGCCGAATTATCATTTTTAATTGAATTGCAAATAACTATTTCACGTGGAAAATGTTTATACCTTATGATTTATTTTCATCTTTAAATCAAAAAAGGTTTTAGGAGACACTGAGAATCGATTTCGGTACTTCTCACATGCCAAATTAGTGCTCTGCCATCTAAACTATTCACATGCTGGACTGTGGTGTCAAGGTGTCATTTAAGTATATAATGTGGATTTTTTGTGTTATAATTTAATGCATTGATTCATATTAATGTCAGTTTCAATACATAAAAAAATAGATATCCCTATTTTCACGTCTTGTTTTTGATTCCTCACTAGAGTAGTGGATAATATTCCCCCGCCTCGCGTGCGGGAGACCAGAGTTCTATTTTCCGACAGGGAGATTGTTATTTTATTTATTTAACTGATTGTATAAATATTATTTCGAACCAGAAAACCATAATCTATACAGGGGTGGAATGATATATATATATACACATAATTGAAAAATGTAAAGCGTTGTTTTAATACACGTAACATTAAACTAAGTTAAACTTGCTGGTGGCGACGAGTCTCGAACCCCTGACCACTGGATCACTAGGTCTTACTGTCGGACCAAACAATCATTTCTACATGCTTTTATGTACGTCTCGTCATTAACACCGATGTGACAAAAAAATAGCTGTACCCGACGTAAGGCGGCCATTGCCACACGGCATGGCGATGTTGACTGGTAACCTCATCAAAATCTACGAATTAACTACTCGTATTTCTATGCACACCGGAGTGCATTGACTGCTGCAAAAAATATCAGACGACGCACTCCGTACAACAGCACTGTGAACTGAATTACGTGATCGATCGTCTTCATAGATCAAGGTCATGTCGTCATCGCTCATCCACAGTATTGACGCGTCGACCTTTCATGCTGCAGGCGAACCAACAAAGTTGGAGATGTCTTCAATGTAAACAGTTTTTTTTTTTCGTGATGATGTCAAGTATCCGGTTGTCGGAGCCTTGATTTTAGTCTAATGTGCACTTGAACGTTGTGGGAACTCGATAACCTGTATGTTTTTTCATATGAGCAGTGTTCAAAATATTGTATAATACATTTGTTATATTTTACATTAAGATGTTTTTCGAGAAGATCTGAGTCATTGCTGCGCATTATTTTTTTACTGTCGCTTATTATTATCAAAATTAATTTTTCTGCAAATCTGTTTTTCGGGCACTGTTCTTCTTTTGAGTGATCCTGATTATGGGCAGGGTGTACAGTCAGGAGTGTGAAGGAATACATCGTTACAAGTGAAGATAGATTGATAAAATAGGATTAATTAATTTATATGAAAATATTATACACGCAAAAAGTGGCTTCGCCAATTGATTTCGGTTAGTAGAGACCGCTGCACAGCCACGGCCGATGTTTCCGTAAAATCTAGTTTCAATGTTGGAAGTATCATTTATTATTCGTTATACAGTATAACTTAACTTAACCAATTAGAAATATTTTTTAAATTATTTAAACAATACCATTCCTGCGACACACGTGACATCTAACACCAGATTATATTTCCGGGTCTCGTCGCCCTAGCGGCGATTATTATTGTTAGCCTACTTTTAAATAAGTCATAACGGTTCGAGTCTTGGATTAACTTCGACAAATGTCGACTTAATTATTTCCTGACATTCAAATACTTATTGTTATATTGTAAATGTTGGATGAACGTTAATAAACAACGAACAAGACATACGATCCCATTAGATTTGATTTTAATAATACTTTGGTGATTTTTCTTACTCGCAATAAAGACTACACCGTGATGATGAGTTCTAGCTTTCGTGGCGTATTTACGTACATAGCTACTTGAAAGTGAAAGTTACTAGTGCTTACGCACGTGTCACAAACTTGT
The DNA here is from genome assembly GCA_031772225.1 of Eubasilissa splendida. Taxonomy (NCBI): domain Eukaryota; kingdom Metazoa; phylum Arthropoda; class Insecta; order Trichoptera; family Phryganeidae; genus Eubasilissa; species Eubasilissa splendida. Next base: position 16,545,089 of record CM062864.1, read on the forward strand.
ACTCAAAACAAAGAAAGATAAAACAACACTGTGTGTTTGAAAGAAGTATACTCGGGAGAATTTTCAGAGCTGTCAATGAAAATAGAGTGTGGCGTGGGCATTATAATCAGGAACTTTACGACACACCGTAAACTGAAATTTCTACAATTAATGTATACATACAGTTATACAGTTAATTAATACAATTGCTGCGATTTGATTTTCATCTCAAATTATATCCCTACATAATATAACATTATTACAAATCAATAAGATTCTAAATGATAGACATAAACGTCTAAATACAAGCTAATCTCTAGTATAATAATATCATTAAATATTGATACAGACTCATTGATTGTGTGGACTGTAAAGAAAAATAAATGACAACCAGGAAAGATGTAATAATAATGGAAACGTTAACACATCGACCCCTTAGAACAACAAGGTTCCAACTAACATTATTAAGGGTTCCAAATGCATTATTATTTATTTCTTCCATATACACCAACTCTATTTAACAGATATTAAAGGAAATAGCAAGAGTTGCAGTTCCAACTGCATCGGTTATTTATTTTAATTTATGGATCATTATTGTTAATTTACAATGTTTTTATCTTATTATTAATTTCCCTCATCTCACAGTAGTCATTGATAATAAGTCAAGACCTTAAAACTGATCATATTTGCATACTCAAAACAAAACATACACGAATATATGTTGAAATTCAATCTACACTTTTGAGCTCATTATCTCAAAACAGTGTCGGTGTCAGATGGAACCTCGTTATTCTGAGGGGTCGACATGTCAACGTCAAAAGTATTTTTTTAATAAGTTTAATGACTCGTGTCTACGGAATGAGACACGTTGAAATTTGAGATAACATGTGTGGGTGATGTTGAGATTTCGATCTAAAGATAACCGTTAAATTGGTAGAATTCGACAAAAACTCAAAGCCGTGTAAATGACGCTCGATTTGACAGCGATACTTAATACATGCACATGAACGTCACCCAGAACACAACAAGAAATGCATACAACAAATTATTCTGAAAGTTGGACGGCATTAAATTACAAACAGTTATTCTATTTTCATCTCCTGCTAGGGAGATTCAAATTCATTCAACTGACGAACGGAATATAAATGGTCAATGGACTGACATTTGATGTTCAACGTACAACACGCGCGAAGTGAGACACGAGATAACGACAGATTGCCGAAAGCCGTCTCCAATGTTATCGGAGTTGTAATTTGTCTCAAGAGCTGTTTCGAGTAGAAAATATCATACGTGAACGTAGGCCATCATAACAGTTCAGATATCTGCGTACCCTATGAGACCTGGCTTTCCCTCGTGTGGAATGTTTCCATTAGCAATAATTACTGTGTTCAAAGTACCATTCACTTCATTCCCTGCAGTCTTTTGATATATTTTTTCTATATCATTCCCAGCCTTTCCGTAAACAGCTGCAGCTTTTTTTAAAATTTTATACGCGATATTCTCGCTATAGGTTTACGTTCCCGAGCGGGATGTATTTCAAACCACGAGTTGCATAACACGGGGTGCCTAATATTCCGATTACTTTTCTAATTAAGTATTTTAAATATAATAAATACAGTAGGTTTAAAAATGATAAATCAATCGTAAAATTATTTAAGCACAATATGATGAGGATGAATATGTTTCGGAGCTAAAAATATGTAAACACGTTGAAAGAATGTCGTTGTTGCTTTCGGAACTGGTGTAGTCGTTGTTGCTTTCGGAACTGGTGTAGTCGTTGTTGCTATCGGAACTGGTGTAGTCGTTGTTGCTATCGGAACTGGTGTAGTCGTTGTTGCTTTCGGAACTGGTGTAGTCGTTGTTGCTTTCGGAACTGGTGTAGTCGTTGTTGCTATCGGAACTGGTGTAGTCGTTGTTGCTATCGGAACTGGTGTATACATGTGTATTCGTTGTCTTGTGTTGTGGCCATAATTTATTGTTAGGGTTGAGTTATAAATTCGTGGAATTTCAGCGACCACACTTGAGAAAATATATAACTATTTAGAACGAGTGTAAAATACGAACATAGAATGGTTTCTGTAAAAAAGAGCTACTTGATTACCTATCTATGTACATACCGGGTATAACATACCTAGTTGATAATGGTGACACTGCGTGCACTGTTTCTAGGGTATACCTACATCAACGCCGCATAACTGCGGCATCATGGACGAAATATTTAACACCTTACGGACCGACATAGAAAAAATCACAAGCGTATCAAAAACAGAAATCAAAGGTCAGAAAGACTTAAGATACAACGCAATTGAAAAATGTGTCTCAAATTTGGAAGAAGCTTTAAATAAAAGAGAAATACATCAACAGCAACTAATAATAGAACTACAGAAAAAAATAGTATCAAAAGAAGAAGAAAAGTCATGCCTTCAAGGCCAAATAATAAATCTGCAAACAACCCTTATTAACAAAAATATGGACTATATAAATAAAATTGAAAAAATTCAGAGTGAAAGTGAAAACAAAAACATAACTTATGCGAATATAATAAAAGAAAAAACTACAATATCACAAATTTCCGAACCACAATATCCAACAAAAAGGATATCACAAGCGAATACCTACAAAAAATTGTACAGGAGAACATCCAAATAAACAAACTGGGATTTTGTGTAAATGGGATCAAAAAAACAAAACAACAAAATAAAATTATAATAACTTGCCACAAAAAAAAAACACGCGGAAATACTTACAGAGGAAATAAATAAAATTAAAAGTAACCTGGAAATTTCCGCAGAATTAAAAAAAAAATTTTTTTTTGATAATATTTTAGGGGTGGATCTCAACAACGTCAGAGATACAAGCATTTAAAGAACGTCGTAGTTAGGCGATTATTTCGATTAATTGAAATATTTTATTGATTCCAAATTATTATTTGTAAACTATTATTATAATTATTATAATGAAAACCAAAAATAAAAGGTCATCTAATGTCGAACGGTTTTTGGTTAGATAATACAGGGTCCGAAGCAAAGATGTAAAATAATAATGGATCAATTTCGTAAATATTTATTTCAAATTACATAGACTTAATTAGCTTAACACGTTTTTGTGAAATTTCATACAATAATATTTTCCGCAACGGTGCAGAATTTGTACAGACTCCTTGAATATTTTAATCAGAAATTTACCCATAAAATACTGAAAACTAGGTCAGTCATAAGTCATAATTTAAATAATTGCTTACGGTTGTATTATAATATTTAAATTTTAAAATCTCTGACAATAGAAATGAATGTTTGTTTACACAAAAGGACTGTAGGATATAATAATATTGAATAATTTTTATAGCGTCATTTTCGGAAAAATTTCACCACAAGGGCGCTTTACACATAAACTGTTTATAATCCTTTATTATCTTTGTTTTTAAAAATTAAAATTGTTGTTTGAACTTTAGGAAATAATGTTTTATAAAGATCTCTTCTTAAATAAAGTCTCTGATGCACAGTTTCTTATGACGGAGGGTAAAGAGCTCCACGATTTTGGGCCTGTCATCGCAAATGCCCGGCAACGGCTGGTCGGTTCTACAACCCTTCCTGCGGCTGATTCCCGCTACCTCCGCATCCACCAGAATAAGCCTCCGAACCTAGAACGACCTAGAACGAATAAGAAGAGAGGATACGTAGGTTCGCATAATGTTAAAGTTCCCGGCCTCTATGCGAGTGGTGTTGTAACTCACCCGTACTGGTACAGTGTGTTACAATCTATTTCGGTGCATCTGCGCACTCTCAAAGTACCGGCAGCAGTATTCGACGAAGCGCCGAATAACGGTGATGTATGAGAGAAATATCCGTGGGAGTGTTTGTGTTAAATGAATTAATTTATCTGAGATACGACAAACGAACTGAGTAACGATTCCCGGCTGTGAGTTGGCAGATAATTGATAATTATTATTAAAAAAAAAAGAATTAACCCACACAAGAGACACCGCCGCCCACGGTGGGGCGGAGTCCGACTGTCAATTATTTACATACAATAAAGTATATATTTGGCAATAGTTTGGTTGGGATTCTTCGTGGTTGGAGATTGAAAATAGTGTAAACATGGATTTTGGATGCATGAATCATATAATAAACGGGAAGGGTGTTGTTCCGTTAACGAACACCATTAGTAATGGGCCGAATAATAATAGCCTATCATTTATTAATTCTAATTGGCTGGGACAGTCAATATGGCCTTGCAGTAGCTTGAGATAAGGATAAGAAAGACAGAAGTCGGTGGAGAACAGTTGTAGAGGAGGTCGAAACCCACCTAGGATGTAGTACCATGGAAGAAGAATAATAAGTTGCGGGAGATGTGTCGAGATTTGCGAATTTCCGAAATTTGTTCGCACATTTTTCCCGAATACACGCAATCGTTAGAATAAGTTAATAATGTATTCGCGCTGAGGGATTTTCCAAGTAGGTACCGCCTGTACCCTTGTGTGTGTGTGTGCGCGTGTAAATGTTTCGAAAGCAGTTCCTTACAAAAACATTCCGCATTGCTGGTAATTTTGTTTTTAAAATATGGCCATGAAAAAGAAGGGGGATATATTTTTCTTTATGTATATCCGTTTGTTACGAACAACATTTGTTTACCAAGTATTAGGGGCACGCCGCGGCACGGGATACGCAGGCGACAAACTTAACGGCGCGGGCGGGAAAAACACGAATGAAATCGCTTTCATTTGTTTCTACAATTCTTGAAAATTGAAAGTGCGTTGTTTCATTCGAAATGTGTAGCTTATGCGGTGTTATTTATATACTTGGATTAAATACTGTTTGTTTGTGGCGTAGTCGGTAGAATTGAGAAAGGGTCGCCGAGATGGTCACGCGCGGGGAGAGGATGGTGAGGGCAATAGATGAGACCTGGCGTGATCAGATAAACCATATATTATAGAATGGTGCTGTCAAAAGCGTCGACAACTTAAGAGCGTGAGAAGCTGTATGAAAACAAAACATGAACCGACACATGAAACGAGATTTAAAATAAGACATGAAACGAGACACGAAACAAGATATGAAACGAGACACGAAACAAGATATGAAATGAGACATGAAACGAGACACGAAACAAGATATGAAACGAGACACGAAACAAGATATGAAATGAGACATGAAACGAGATACGAAACGAGATATGAAACGAGACGTGAAATGAGATTTAAAACAAGACATGAGACGAAATTTAAAACGAGACAGGAAATAAGATTTAAAACGAGACATGAAACGAGATTTAAAACGAGACATGAAACGACACACGACGAACGTACGCGTGTGGACGAGGCAAAAGTCGTGTGCCAGGGCAGAAAAGTGATCTCTCCTCTCTGCCTGGTTGAAGCTTTTATCAGAACCGTCCTATATTATATTTTGTATAACTGATCATGCCAGATCTTTTGCGGAAACCTTCTCTTCCGATCGCCTTCAACACTCGCCTCATATATTTTCTTTACCACTTTCTCCTCCTTCATATGTTCCACATGACCAAACAATCTCAGCGACTCTTTCTTTATTCTATCGACTATTATAATATATATATATATATATATTACTATATACTACAGCTCTACATTCGCTTCTGATTTGTTCGTCTGTCACTCTAACGTACATATATTTTCCACCCACGCCCCTAATCGACCGCATTTAGTAGACTTCCGACCTTTTATATATTATAGACATTTCCGGTATCACTTGCGTCGTATTTTAGCGCTTATCCGGTTATCGAACGTTAACCATCACGTTGGCGATCATCACTTTGTTTGCAGCAGTTTGAAACACCTCGGCTTCTCGAACCACACGCATTCAATTTTTCAGCCAGGATATCCTTTCGTCTTCCAGGGTCTCTTCTGCTCGTGATTTCACAGTAGATCTGGTACTTTTCTAGATATGATATGGCCAAAATACTGCAATTTACGGGTATTTATTGTTTTAAGAATTTCTTTTTCCGTTCGCATATGGATTTATCATTATAATTATCATTTGTAACCGCGTCAATCCAGTTTATTTTTAGAAGCCATCTGTTGATAGATACACGTGTCAAATATTTAAAGTCGCTTTAGCATTGTTCCAGTGTGTTTGATATCCATCCATTGGTAGCTCCGAGTTTTTATGTCGGCGTTATGCCTGTTTCGCTCTGTACTGGCGGAGCGCCACTTAACTTGCCATAAAGTATCCAGCCGTCGTCGGAATAGGTCCGCTATCAAAAACGCTCTAGTAAAGTTATTCGGCGCACGCGAGGAATTTATGGAGAACAATAACATACAGCATCTGGAATCAGGTGTTATATCTCACTAGAGTGACACGGTCTTATTCTCAACAGAAAAGCAGGAATCATTGCTATCGAAGGCACAGTGAGTGTGCACGTTACCGGTAACAGTTAAACAGGTAATACAGAGACTGACGGCAATAGTGCGATAAGAGTAAAATGAAATTATATTTTTGACAGTTAGAAGTTCATTTAGTATATATAATTATCACCTAGTCTATGAAAGCTTTGTTGTATGAAATTCCTTCGGGAATGAACGGGCGCAGCATCGCCCCCAGCAGACAAGTGCCTTTATAATATTAACAGTACGTTTAACCGCAGAATACGTGACGTGCGCGCCCGCCACCCCCGCCACCCCCGCCACCCCCGCCACCCCCGCATACTGACGCGAATGTTGTGACCCCAAACAACGGCGGATGAATTGGAAGAGGAATAATATCAACAAAAAATGGTGAGAAAATAAAATGTAGCATTACAAAACATTTGCAGACACAAAAGAAAGCAAATGTTTGAGTCATTTCGTCGGCGAATTTGGACCGCATTAAACTAATCGTGTAAAAATATATAACGGATTGATGCAAGAGTACTGTAGAAAGATTTATTTGGCATAGATGTCAATGTCATTTTAATGCTAACGTATTATTTTATTAAATACGTCTTGAATTTTTCAATTTGTAGAAAGTTTGTATTAATTGTTGGCTAAAAAAATAAAGTGTCAAGTACAAAAAGAACTACATTTCAGACACATTTTTTAGTTTGAGTTTAACCGAGGAGTCAAGGCATCGGGGGCTGTTAGAAGCGTTTTCGCTAGTTACCATCGGGGAAAGTACGGCACGCAAATGTGTCGTATTTTCCATGTTCAGGAAGACTATCTGATATTGAGGACGTTTAAACGCTTCAATTCAAGATCAAATTTGGGCATAGTTTTAAAATAACTATCACTTTGAGGCTGTAAGGTAGTATCAAATGATAGCTCAGAATGAGCTCGGTGAAGAGGTTATTCCACATCTGCCGTATTCTTGCTCTATTATGCTTGCGGCAGTAAATGTACGTATAATCATATTATCAATTGTAATTAACTTTAAATTCACAACCTTCAACTTGTAATTGATGATTGGAGGTCTGATTGGGATAAATCGTCGCTCGCTTTTACGCAGTTTCATTAGGGTGTGGATTTCGCGATGGGGAATGCTGGGAAGACCGGCAGACTGAAATGAGATAGAGGAAAGCGTGACCCAAACATAACACGTATTGTCCTTTCAACCACTTAGGGAGTGTATAGGAAATTGTATTAATGTAATAGCATCACTAATATATTCTTGTGGCAGTAAATATATGTATAATTCAATGTACTGAAATTGTTTTTTTATGTTATTACCGATAAAGAAAGCACACAGGGGCGTCGAAAGATGTAGTTTTTAAATTCACAAACTGACATCTTGTTTTTTTTTGTCCAATAATACATTTTAAATAATTGTATATAGTTAGGAGAACACATTCTTATTGTGAAGTTGTAATTATTCAGAACATAGGTCTGTGATATTTTGAAATATGAATTAAATATATTAATTAGAAAGACTGGCGTCTGCTATAAGTTTACTCAAAGATATTTGAGATTCTGTAAAAATAAGGTAGATGGCTCTTTCAAATAATGGAACGATTAAATGTATTAATATCAAAAAGGTAACATATAGGTTCGAAAATTGTCGCTAAAAATATTGTCGCCGTAGCATAGTTGGATAATGCACCTTCCCCGGTTAGGAAAGAGATCCAGGTTCGATTCCCGGTGGCGCAACAACAATATTTTTCGATAAAATTGATTTTATATGTATATATTTCTAATTAATATATTTAAAAATTGTATATAGATTCTCGGGAGTTAAACTTTTCTTGCTTTTGTTAAGAGGAACCGCCACATTGGTGAAAACTTATAGAACGGTTACGATTCGTTTTGATCTTGGTCTATTAGATCATTGTGTCCGCTTTAAATCCAATGCAGCTCTTTAAAATTAAATTGACGACTTCTTCACAATCAAACCATCGGATTTCTTCAGAAGTGGAATCTAAAAACAGCCAGAACGTTACAAGTCAACTGTAAACAATGCAGGAGAACATAATAATGATTGCTAATTATTAGTATATGTATTTGTTGATTTAAAAAAAATCCCATATTATGTCATTGTGGTTAAAATAAAAAATTGATAATTAAAAAATTCACGAACCGTTCTCGGCGTCAAGAGAAAACAAAGAATCTCCGGGGATAGTTTCACAAATGGAAAAATATATACGACGGAGTTGGCGCGAAATGAATAGAGGAAGAGTTAGAAAATGGCACAGACAATTATTTCCCACGGGCATCCAACTGCAGGCGACCCGATTCATTCATTTCACTTCCTATAATGTAGTTCCGCTCTCCCACCTTCCACATTTAATAATGACGTTCCTGAATATCGTACAAATAGTAGTCTAATAAAAAAAGAATTAATATTATATGTTATTAACTCTTCGCTAGCCATGCAGTAACATAGGTCTACCGAGCTAATTAAATCGTATTTCTATAAATATACACAATGTAAAACTTACATTTTACCAAGTCCTAAAAATATCATTTACACTTAGAAATGAGTAGTGGAAAACCAATTATGTAAAGCGAATCATAATAAAAATAATAATTTTTTAATTCAATGCTATATAAAATTGTTGCGTTGCATGCTATCTGCGTTAAAAATACCACTTGTACTACGTGAAAAAGATCACACATTAATTTTAATGATGAGAGATAAAGATGAAGATCATGTTAGATGGGTCTTTTGACGAATGCGTTACAAGAATAATGTTTGAGAATAAAATGAACGTATTTAATTATTATATTTATTATTTATTATTATATTTATAGTAACTGTGACATTAACTGTTGTAAAGCCATTTAAGCTTGTAAAAGCATTTTATTCCCATTTAAAGTGTTAAAAAAACTCAAATTTCTTGCAGTAACACGAATTGACAGCATGGCCGTGTATGGTATTTTTAGCATGGTATGGTAAAGGTTAAGAGAACACATTCTTATTGTGAAATTGTAATTATTCAGAACATAAGTCTGTGATATTTTAAATAAATAAATTAGAAAGATAGCCATTTAAGAATCTTTATCTTACATATAAAACCAATCGTCAAAAGTACTGTCTGCTGTAGTATAGTTGGATAGTGCACCTTCCTCGGATTGGAAAGAGATCTAGGTTCGAATCCCGGTAGCAACCAACAACAATATTTATTGATTAAATTGATTTTATATGCATATCTTTCTAATTAATACATTTAATTAGTATTTTATATTATATGTAGTCGATTTCATTTGTGTGTTTTTACGTTTTTCTCTTTGCAATTGGTATCAAGTATTTCTATCAAAATCTACCTAAAAAAAAACGTTTTATATATCTCCGCATAATTAAAATTATACCGTGGAAAAATAATATATTCAATACTAATTAAATGTATTAATTAGAAAGATATACATATAAAATCAATATAATCGAAATATATTATTGTTGCGCCACCGGGATTCGAACTTGGATCTCTTCCCAAACCGGGGAAGGCGCATTATCCAACTATGGTACAGCGACATTATTTTTGACGACAAATTTTCGAACCTGTATGTTACACATCTATTGTTCCATTATTTGAAAGCCATCTACTTCGTTTTTGCGGAATCTCAAATCCCGGTGGCGCAACAAGAATATTTTTTGATAAAATTGATTTTATATGTATATTTTTCTAATTAATACATTTCATTTGTATTTAAAATATCACTGACCCATGTTGTGAATAATTACAACTTCACAATAATAATGTGTTCTCCTAATAATAATATATTGAGAAAAGTCAAGAATTTTATCACAATTTAGCCTACCTAGCGTATGAAAGCTTTTAAATTACACTTCCCGGGCGAAATTTACTTCCGAAACTCTTAACGGGATGTTTTTGCAATTTTTTCAGGAATGTTCCATTTCCCGTCGTCGGATCCCGGCTGGAAATTAATAGTGTACCTCCCCGTTAATATATTGCAAACGTTGTTACAGGAATGTTATTGCCACACCCGAAAATCATAAATGGCAATGTGCGGGCCACATCGCACGACTTATATCTTATCCGGTGGACAAATAATAATAATTAATGATATCCACGGAAAAGAACCTGAAGGATGTTCAACGACTCGGTGTACAGGTGAAATTATCGGAGCAGTGAGAGTGGACCAAAGAAAGTGGTAGATTCATGGGGAGGGTTTCATCCAGCAACGGATCGATAAAGGCTTGTGAAATGGAGTGAATTATACTGTTCTTAATATCCGCTTAATATCACAGAGAAAATAATAAAAAACAGGTGTTTAAAAATAAAACAGTGTGTAAAAATATTATAATATACATACCTAGTCCACAATATATTATGGTTGGATATCCGACTCAATTATGACAAGAAAATGTTCAAGGGATATGTGCCTAATCTCAACCATGTCAGAGAATATTAGCATTAAAAAAATTCGTAATTATGCGATTATTTTGATTCATTGAAATATTTTATTAATTCCAAATTATATATTGAATACAAAAAAATTAAAGTTATAAAAATTCGAGCGACCAGACTATTTGTTGTTAAATGATTTAGGGTCTGAAGCAAGATTAATAATGGATAAATTCTACAAATATTTATTTCGATGTACGTAAACTCAAAAGCTTAATATAATTTTGTAAAAAATTTAAAACAATAATATTTTCCGTAACGGTGCAGAGTTTGCACATATCCCTTGAACATTTTCGACTCGAAATTTAGTCAGGTATCTAACCACCCATACAATATTGTGAACTAGGTCTGTCACACTCTGTATATATTCATATACTCGTATAAATACATCGCGAAATAACCCTTAAGATTTTACGCAGAAATCGAAAATAGGATTTACATTACATAATGGAAGTTTAAAACTAAGTTCAGTTCATTCGTGTGTGATACGTCTGTGCACGTCTTAGTAGGTGTGTCACTTATATTTATATATTCGTCAATATTCAATGGTCTTTGTTATTACAAAATTTTAGTCAATTGCAAATGAATCGCGATTGTCCTATTTTTGTATTTAGTCGAATTGATATGCTAGTTTTGAGGAGCTCTTGTGGTGTGTGGATGTTGTTCATTGTTTTATGTAATTTAATATCCTTGTTATTTATCTCACCATTAGCAATCTTATTATGTTTCATGTTTTGTTATGTTGAAGTGTTCCAGTTGGCTGAAGATAGTTCAAGTTGAAATTTTTTTTACACAAATATATATTGTAGACGTAATATAACGCGCGCGTATATCATTCATTCGCATCATCAAATTTATTGTCATCTTGTTTCAAAATGGTGGCTTTTTTAACTTCGTACTAGTTGCAAAGTCAGCAACATCCATAACAAATAATTCTATCTATTAACGCAGTTGTGTTCTCACGTAGTTTTTACAGCTCTTTTTGATGTAAATTGGTCATTCAAAATCAATGTTAGCTGCAAAATCAGTCGCAGTCCCGTTGCCATTTACATAATATTAGAATTCAACCAATAGCAGTCTTCGCTACTCTGAAATTTAAATGGTCGCCAGTATGGAAACTTTTGAAAGAAGGTGTTGTATGTATTTTAAACCAGATTAGAGGGATTATCATTCATAAAATCGTTATCGCCGTTTAACGCACTTACACATGCACAACGCGATTATCAAAATTTAACCTGCGTATCTCTTTCTCTTTATTTTCCTAATCTGTCCTTAAGCACGAGGAAGAAAGAAGAGGTTGCTGCAATCAACACTCCCGAACGAGCTCAGTGTACGTTTTGAACCTTACGGATTAACTGCAGTTACATAATAATTAACAACTAACGCTTAAAATCTATATTAACTTTAATTCCCGCTAATACATAAAAACAATCCTTTACGCGAGTGTTAACAGTGTTTGTTTACATGTTCTGCGTCGCAAGTCTTTCTGGTGGAAAAGGAAGAAACAATTGAATTAGCATCCAAACCGGCAGACCGAAAAAGTAAGTATCTTCCTATCTTCCAATATTTCCACCAATAATAATAAGTGTATATATTATTCTTCAATCTCATATTAATTTTTCGCGTTATTTCAAATTTAAAAAATATATATGATATATGATAAGTATATGACTGATAAGTATATGAAGTTATATGACTGATGGCGTCACTAACGCAAAATTTGTATACCATTGTTTAACTCCATCTTTCGAACTACGCCTGTCAAAATTTCAGACAGATTTATCGAGTAGTTTTGTTTTGATAGCTGTTGAAAGTGGGCATGTTTGTGTTTGTTTGCAACCATGGAAAAGGAGCAATAACGGTCAGTGATTCGATTCTTTTTATTTGTATCAAAAAATCAAAGTGAAGTTGGACGCCATTTATAAGAACTATGCACTAGACTTTATGGAGGAATTAATTTAAAAATAATTTAAATGCGTTTCCTTCTTCCCTAACACGGGTACATATATGGTAGGCCTGGTATGTGTACATGTGCTATTCCATTTTTGTAAATTTAAAATAGCAAACAAGAGCGAAACTGCTTCTGTTCAGAGACGTTTTCGGAGTCGGTCTTATTTTTTTACGGCGGTGATATAAAACATTTTGCGTATTGTATTTTTAGATTATCGGTTGTGTAAAGTTTCGGAAGCTGACCAGCCAAGTTATCAGATGATTCAAGACAGCAGGTAGAGCGACCATCGGTAGAAGAATCGGCGAGTAACAGCACAGTTTCGCAAGCAATAGAAGATCCGGGACTGGCTATCGAAGGTAATTACGGCAACACTTATCATACAGCCCTCGTATTGGTCCTAGAGAATATCATTTTTATTTTATTTTTTATTTTAACTTTATTACATACATTATAATTATTAATATTTTCCAAACTGCAGAACAGTTTTACGGCAAAAATTGCCCTTCACACAGTAATTAAATAGTTTGTATCAACTGAAACACAACAAACAAAATAAAAATTAAAAATTTTAGAGTAATCACTGGGGTTTCACTATTTTCCATAATATTTAATAAGTCATTATTGATTTTATTAAATATTTGTGGCACAACAGTCTCTCGTTCTATCACCGTACACATTGTTCGAAACACACATTCACACACACACAGTCAAAATCTACCTGATTCTTGCACCCAGTGCAGGAGGGAGATTTCTTCGTCTAATCCGTTCAATACTTGTAATGTAGTCATCTTCACTGAAAATTAAACTCGGTGCGATAAACGGCCAGACGCAGTAAGTATAACCATTTTCATTTCTTGGATTCATATGACCTGTCGAGACATTCGCTAGAAAACAATTGTTGGAAGCTTTCAAAGATCGACTGCACTCTTTCTGTCGCCGGCTCGACAGAAGTGACGATAAACAATCAAGCGCAAAACGGAATTTTCAAAACGGTTCCACGATCCGGCTGGCGGTGGATTGTTCCGGTGAATGGAGCTGCGGCGCACATTGAAACACAATACGTTTATTTTCCCACGAAAAAGCTACGACACGGGTATCGCATTGCGGCGACAGCTGGCCGACGGGCGTGGAAACGTTTTCTCTACGTGAAAGCATTCATTCATACACAATGGCGCCGCTCTCGGGCCGGCGGTGTATTTCAATATTTGCGAACAAAAATCAAATTTAACATACGTGTTGTAATAGGTTAATCAAAAAGCAATCTGGGCCCAGAGGCGTGTTTATTTCCGGAACGCTTTCCAACCGGGAGGGGGGAGAAAAGGGAAGTAAAACCAGGAGCAACAAAGTTAAAGGATTAAAAAAAATAAGGCTTAGAAACACTTGTGTTCGTCTAACACTTGTCGGATATAATGCAGAAAATATAGAAACTAATATTGTCCAAACTATATTTAACTTTATATAAACGCCTGTGAGTAATGCGTCAACCGGTTTCGATACTGACGTATCTTCGCCAGAACTAGCGTACAACTGAACTACTCCATGAAAATAAAATATTAAAACTATATCAATTACGTGCGGGCACGGAGTCTTGGTAAGACTGGAGACATTCTTCTTCTTCTTCTTCTTTCAAATAGGCAATCCACCCTAACTGGAGACATTGAAATAGGGAATATGTAAAATAGCGGGTTGTTTGTTAAGTTCAATTGATTCTTTGTGTGCTCGGTGGTAACTTTTTATTTTGATTTACAAAGTTACATTTTTTGCGAAAACGGGTTGTTTGATCGTTGATAAAATATGCAATGATTAACTAATTTTACTATCGAATAGCGGATAGTAAAAGCAGAAAATCGTTAGTTAAATACGGCGGTAATCATTAAATATCCTGCTATTTTAGTTTGTCCGATAATGATCTCATTATTCAATATACATTAGCCACAAAATCCGAAAACATTTCGCCAGCAAAGCGACAGATTTTGAACACATAGGTGAAAAAAAAAAATATAGCATATATCATAATTATTTGTCTTGCCACAATGTGAGGCGAGATTTCGTATCAATACAGTAGTAAATTTGACGTACCGATAATCCACAACCGTTTTTTTTTTTACCATAGGCGATGGTAAAAAGTAACTATAGTAAAAACTTACCATGGTGAAAATTTACTATCGATCATACAAGCGTTGGGAGATTTTTTAATATCTAAAATAAATTGATAAATTTTAAATCAATTCTCGCCCTTTGTACGTCGGTCACACTTTTCATAAGGCGTATAATTTGAGAAGACCAAAGCTAAGATGGAGCGACAGTGTCTCCAAAGACAAATCTAGCACGTAAGATACAGACCAAACGGAGAATTTTTGAGGAGGCCAAGATGATGATGACGTCTTGTAATTTATTTATTTATTTATTTATCATGTAGGTTGCTCCGCGTAGAATTATCTAAAGAGGTTAGTAAAAATGTTACCAACTATTTTCAAGTCAAGAAGAGGGGAAGCGTTAGGTGACCGTACCGTTTTATACTTTCTGTACCGACTCGTAATTCTCCGTGGAGAATTCTAGAAAAAAAAAAAAATAAGAAAAAATACGCGCCAAGTTATTGTACAAAGCGAACGGGGTGCAGTAATAATAAAAATGGCGTGACAGAAACGACAAAGAGAGAGAGAGAGAGAGAGAGGGAAACTATCACGAACAGAAAAGCAACAAAGGAAAGTGATATTGAAGAAAATGAGCTTTGTACAGGCGGCCGAGGCAGGACGAGGAATATTATACGGGGAGACGATACTCCGCGACCAGATAAAGCACCAGAAAACAATGGAAATAGCAAACAAGCGCTTTGTGCTAGGAAAAACAATTTATTTCCAGAGACAAAACCAAACGTGTGTCCAAAAAAAAGAAGGATTGTGATTCTTTTATGTGTTCATTTCGCGGTATTGTGCTAAACACACGGGATAGAATAAAATTAAAATTTACGGCAATTTTAAGGTGTTATTTTAAAATTTAAGTTAGGCAGAATATCTTCGGTACCACGACCATTCTATTGCAGTATTAGCAAAATTACTTTGTGACAATATATTATATAAATAATAAGAAAAAACAAAAAAAATGAGAGGTCTACAAATTAATTTGCAATGATTGCAATTATTTTTATATCGGTAAAACTTGGAGAAATTTTGATATCAGAATTAAGGAACACTTGAGATGCCTAAATATTAACAAGTATTCTGCATTTTCCAATCACCTTTTTGGAAACAAACCGCTCTTTTGATATTAACAAGGGTTTTGAAATTACACATACAAATACTAGAGGTTTACAGTTACAGCAAGCTAAATATTATAAATACCCAAATCCTCTTTGCAAATAGTCACCTTTTAAATTTGTTTTCATATTAGTTCTTACTTATTCACCACTTTATAGTTTTGTTTTTATCTATGCTTGTATTTTTAATTTCAGTATACATTGTTTCCCGAAGAAGATACCAAGAAGGCATCGAAACATTTAGAATAATCAATAAATAGTAGTTTAAACAAAGTATTTTGTATAATTATTTATAAAAAACACTTCGTTTAAACTACTATGTATTGATAAATCAACATGTTTCATGATACAAATTGTATACTAAAATTAAAAATAAAATATAAATTGTATTTATTTTTACATAGATAAAACTTGCAGAAATTTTGATATAAGAATTAAAGAGCATTTGAGATGTCTAAATAGCAATAAACTATTCTGAATTTTCCAATCATCTTTTGGAAATGAACCATTATTTTGACATTAAAAGGGTTTAGAAATTTTACATACCATTAAAAATTTTAGAAATAAGAACAAATGTCAAAAGTAAATTTAACATTATAAATAACCAAATTTTTTTTCTAATTGTCACCTTTTAAATTTGTTTTCACAGCTACTTAGTTACATTAGTTACTTATCACTTATATTTATAGTTTTGTTTTTTGTCTATGCTTGCATTTTTCATTTTAGTATACACTGTTTCCTGAAGATGATACCATAGGTATCGAAACCTGTTGATTTATTAATAAATAATGGTCTAAACAAAGTGTTTTATCTTATTACTAACTTTATTTTTTTAAATAGACATCCGTACATAACACACATGTCACATCAATATTCTTACTATTTTCAAACTAAGCTAAACGCTTGTGCTATGAAAATAGAATTACTTGCCGGGTTTCTGGAACGAGGCGCGAACCCCTGACTACTAGATCACGAGACCAACAAGCTATTCTATTATACCTAATTTATTAGAGAGAAAAAATCCATCCAGCACTGGCCACAAGAATCAGGTAGATTTTTGAGTGTGAGAAGATAATAAAGAAAGGGTTTTTCCGTCTGTATCCAAAACCAATATTAGCCGAATTCAAAATTTTTAAAATTTTTGAATAGCCACCATTTTGAATAAAGATGGCGGATAGCCGGTTAACGAACTTAACCGAGATATTTACAAGATCGATTTTTTTCAGATGAGTTTGGTCGTAATCTGACAAGAACTATGGTAGTTGTTATCAAGTCCACAAAATCCTTTATATATTATATATCATTTTGGGGTCTCCTGGTCACGAGACCCTCTTTAATCGAAATCTACCTTATTCCCATGAATTTAAGACAACACACGTATGGAGAGATATTTAAACATGCACAAAGAAATTATATATGAGCTAAATATGTAATTAAAATAAGAATTATTACAGTTGTTAATATATAAATAATAAAAAACCCTCGTCAGAAGAATCAGAAGACACCGCAAACTCAACGAATACTGTAAACGTTGCGCCAACCTCCTGCAAACGTCATTTGGCCAGATGATTGACGGCAGGTTGAAGGCGGTGCTGCGGCCGCGAGCCACGTATCCTCGACTCCACTCACCAGCTTGATGTCGTCCATCCAATTTTCATCCCCTACCCCGCCCCCCTACAACGTAAACACAGACGGGGGCGAATTTCCCAGACGTGGAAAATTATTATTTACCGTCAGGGCGAGCGTACGGCTTCAATCAATATTATCTGTGAGTAGCGCCTGCTGTCTTCTGCTGTCTTCTGCTCGCCTGGGAGTTCATTGTGGAACGTGAAGATTGAAGATTGTTTGCGTGTCTTTCTGTTCGACAGTAGGATATGGAAAAAAAAAGAAGTTAAATGGTGGTACGTATCGGAAAACATTTATAGGGCTAAAATTTACATATACGTCGATTTATTCATGTTTTCCGACACCGCGAAGATTATAAAAATACATAGATAAAACAGTTACATAAAAATGGTTCATCTGAACATAATATATTGCTTTTAGGAATATTAATTTTTAGTAAACAATTTTGATGGTGGGTAGCTTTATATTTATACAACTAGTAGAAAAGTAATATTGCTTGCTGCTGAAACCCGCTACGCGGCCAGCGGTAGCCGTTGCGCGGCCAGGGTTTCCGTAGAATCTATATTTCAAAGAGGAAATCCCTGCAATTGCTATAACAATACAACATGTATTGAAAATAAAATGATGCATGCTATATACACACTCGTATGTACACCAGAGCTATTTTAAATTGTTATGATTATTAAAGCCTAAACACGAAGAATATCGTGAACTTAAAGAAATGAAATAACACGGACAGGTAAAATATTTTTTACTTATAAAATCTTAAGTGAATACGATATCTTAATCAGTGATATCTAATGCACATTGTGAAAAGATTGTAAGTGAATATTAAAATTCATTAACATGTTTTGCTAATATGTACTGCCATTTAGCAGATTTGTAAAGAAAATAAATATTAATATTTTGCTAATCTGCACAACCAATTAGCGAAATTAAAAAGAAAATGAATATTGATATTAATTTTTTGCTAATCTGTACTGCTATTTATGTGATAGTACTTTGTGCGCAGTTGTCTATGTGTACCGTTATGTACGCACCTGTCACTGTACGCAGTTGTCCGTATGTGCATTTACCGTGTGGGGGGTCACCTAAAAATGAAGTAAATTGCAACGTATTGATTAAAAATGAACTAAATTGCAATGTATTCAATAACATGGAACTAAATCGCAATATGTTCAATAAAAATGAACTAAATATCACTGTACATTAGTAAAATTAGGCTAAAAAGGGAGCTACGAGTTTGAGAATTAGGTCGACGATACACGTATGTGTGGTAGGTACATAGTATTAATATAGGTGGACTTTAGGGCAGATTAATTTGTCTCGGCCTGGTGCTGTCCACTAGTGACATATTGAGTGAAGGCTATTGGACGTGTATCTTTTTGAAAAAATCAATACCCGATGTGTTACGTTAGATATAACGCACATTTACAACCTCGCTGGGAAAAAACGTGGCTTTGGTAATTTAACTGAATAATAGATATGTTTAATTACAGTTTATATTTAAACAATTTTGTTGTGGAAGAATTATCAATGTTGGAAAACATGTAATGAGATGAAATTATAGAAAGTAAGATTGAGATGAAAATAGCGGACAGGTTCGCAATATTTTTAGTATTTTAAAAATTAAATTAAATGGTTCGAGCACACAGTGAGACTTACTTCGAGACTCGTCCTGAATTCGCGTAAAGAAAATTACAAAGTTGTCTCCGTTGTCTACTGTATTTTACACCAAATCTCCGAGATCAATGTCTCGTATGTGTTACACGCGTCGTAACGAACCATGTGCACGGGAGAGATTTTAATGAGATTTTCTCTGACACAACTCTCGGTTTTCGTAACCCCCGTGTTCATACCATGTCTTAGAAATTAGCCGTATCGCGTCAAAAACATCAAAGGTCATTTGAGTCACTCCAGAAGCAGTTAAAATGAAATAAATGTTTCCCTTTGTTTGTCTAACTTTCAGAATAAATATTTGTCAAGTATTTATAGTTTTGGCTGATATTTGGGTATCGAGTCTCGCTATCATATCGAACTTTGTATTAAATTGATAGGTAAGAGCTTTTGTTTTTTTCTTCTTCCAATTTTTGAGTTTACCAGATCTCAATACATGGTCCTGAGGTGTATCTCAACTAAATCTGAGACGCTTGTGCTATGGAAAATTGGAATTACTTTCTGAGATCCGAATTGCCGCCATCTTCGTCACAAGGTCAATAGACCACTTATCGATACCGATATGGACCAAATAAGCCAAAAATAAGATGAATATGAGTCTTATTATCATAACTACTATTGAGTCTACAACCCTCAGTGGACCTTATTAAAATTATTCCTCCATAGAACCATATTACGAGCCATTTCTCTCCAGTCCTGAATTTTTAAGATAGATACGTCTTTGAAGACATTGTTGCTCCATCTCAGCGTTGGCCTTCCCAAGCTTCCTGTTGATCTTGTATTCAGCAAGGACTTCGGCGGTCGCTGTTCGGTGGCCATGGCCCAACCATTGAAGTCTTCCTATTTTAATAAACCTTGAGACACTTATCTCGCAATACAAAGTACAGTTTGTCACGAACGTGGGTAACCGAGAATCCATGTACGTGCATCTACCTATAAACTAACAAATAAATAAATCCCCATATATGACGTTTCTCGTATGCCGCATGTAACGGAAAAAAATGACACATGCTAGCCATAGGATGCGACTAATTCCCATGTTATTTCATATGTAAAAACACGTGTCCTTATATATAACTTCCGCCATCAGGAATTCTTCCCGTATAAGACGCCGGTAAATATTTTATAACCAGTTCTCTTGAATAAACCCAACGTGAAACAACTTGTGTATTATTGACGGAGTTTTTATTGATGAGAGATTTTATTAACACAAAACCTTCACGTATCTCCCGATATATCAAAATATACAGAATATATATATATATATATAGACGATATATCAAAATATACAGAAGATTGAAAAAACTAGCACCTGAGAAAATACAGTCTTTATTATGTGCATAATAGAGTTCATTGACGAAGATCAAATACATATCAAATGCAAATATTGATGCCTTAATAATACTACCATAAACAGCAGCAAAGCTTATGTAAGAAAAATCCTAATAATGCTTTCAATTTCTAGGACAAAAAATATACCGAGAAAACAAATAATGTCACCCGCCCACCGGCTGCAGGTTTATACAGCTGAAATTTATTATTTTCTTTTTCGCTCTCGTGGCAAGCGACGAAAATCCTAGAATATATTTTGTTGTGCTTTTATCTGAATTGATCGCTTAGGGAGAAACTTTGCACACGCGTACAGAATGTGTACCTCGGTACATTTATGCCGAGGTGAAATGATGAGAACTCGCGTGATTTACGGCAGCGTCATCGGTGACGTGAAGACGTGAAAAGTGTCGGCACATCCGCAATTTATTGATTTGATTCTTAACACGGAATAACCTTAGCGCGGCACGATTGTGGGTTTGGTCCAACGGATTGAACAAACAATTTTGTTACGCAATGCCCATTCAGAATAGACACTTGGTGACTGCATATCTTGTATACGATTCTTGGAAAAATATGCTGTAATAATATTTTTTCTGAATTTTCTAATCATATTTCAGAGATATGCCACACTTTCAAGAAATAATACCGAAATAAAACGTTAGATAATATAGAAATATTAGAAATTAATAACTTAATAATTCCGATTAAGTAAAGTGAAAATTTCTTTTAAATTGTGTATGTGTTTTTTTTCTTTCTGAAATCAGAAATTTTAATATTGGAGTATCTTCATTCTACAGTACTGTAGGTAGATAATTATTAAAATCTTTTAACGATTAACGATAACTTTATGAAATGTATGTTGGTCTAGTGGTTAAGACACAGGTTATTGATCCAGTGATCAGGGGTTCGAACCTCATAGCATAGTTTAGTTTGAGAATAGTAAGGGTAGGTTGTGTGATCAGTAGTGTAACTTTTTACTAACGCCTGTAGTAAAAATCCTTTGCGGGTTGTTGATACATCAAATATACTACTGCATATAGATGGAGATGTCTATAGGTGCGACAAATAATCATGAAATATGTTTTATTTTATGCATCATCTATGGAATTTTTTGCCTAGGCGTTCGAAATCTGTCACTTCGGTCGTGAAATTTTTTCGAATAATGTGCTTATGTATACATTCGTATATTAAACAACGAGATCATCATTGGACAAACTCTCATCACTAAAATAGCGGGATATTGAATGATTAATTGTCGTATACTGCAACTTTCAAAGTATCAATATGTCAGATGACTTTTGCAACAGCTGTGAAAATTCCGCCATATTTAACTACCGATTCTTGCCTTTATTATCGTATATAGGAGAGTAAAATGAGTTTACTACGGGATGTACTTTTGAGAAGTAAATATTTTTTTACTAACGATCAAACAACCCGTTTTCGTATAAAAAAAATTTATCACTGATCACACAACCGGCCCTAAGACATGACCTGTCGTTTGGGGTAGTATGAAAAAATGTTCGTGTTAACTCGCTCATTTAATAGGTTAATGATAATATTTCTGATAAGAAGATAAACCGATCGTTTTCAATTTTCCTTGATGTTTCATTAATAAGACATTAGTTATCAAAAAATATTTGTGACGGGTTTTAAACACTATAAATTTGGAAATAAATAAGAAAAGGTTCAACATTATTTGACCCAGTCAGTGTTGCAGTTTGTCGCGCCATCGTGGCGGAACAACAGCACGAGCGGGGGTTATCTGGCGGCAGAATTAGATTGCACCCCTGACGACCCCGCCGGGGGGGATTGGGTCGGGAAAGCGGTTTGAACGTAGGAACGGGACAGACTCCACAATGTAGTTGTACGGAAACCGACCGACTCGTTATGAAATAACATCAAGAATTCGAAATGCCTTCTCGTACTTGTCTCGCTTAAAAATGTGAGAATTCTTTATATTTTGTATATTTTTGTAGACTAACCCGCACTGTTTCGAGATAAAAATTTCCATTTATTTTATTTCATTCGTATGATCATTGATTTCACGGGGGCATATAAATAAAATATTAAATATAAACATTTTATTTAGACTAAGAAAAACACATTTTTGTTGTGAAGTTGCATTTTCAGAACATAGATCTGCGGTATTTAATACAAATAAAAAGAATATGATAGAAAAAGATCCAGGTTCGTATCTCGGTAGCAAACTAAATATTTAATAAATATCAAATATCTCATAGAGGCGATGCTATTTTTATTATATTTAATGAAAAATATATGGAAGTATGGGGTGATTACTGGGCTCACGACCTGTCTTCGCTGGCTTAAGTGATCACTTTATATATATACAACGTTCACCAATTCTCACTCCTCAATCTCCATATTTATCAATTTTTTGAAAATTCTATATATGTTATTACATGGACTCGCTTCGAGTACCATTACAACATCACATATAATAAAAATAGCTTCGCCTCTATCAGATATCTGATATTTATTTAATAACAGTGCCTTTATAGGTAAAAATCCAGTAATTGTGTGTTCTTGAACATATTCAAATATGAATTAAATATTTGTTCAATAAATAGATGTTTTTTGAATATCTTTCTAGATGATTAATTTTTATTTATTATAATACTATTGAGAATTTGTTAGTAATACTACATGACCAAGAAACATCGAAATTATCCTTAGTTAAGGAATAAAATGATTTTTGTGGAAAAAATAACTCCCGTAATTCTCATCAGATTACAAACTTCTATAAAAAAAATTACCATCTCGACTAAGTTAATTCATTCTCAAAAACGTTGAAATGCAATGAAAAATTCTTTTAGCCTAATAATAATTTTTATGTCTTTGTGTCTTGTGTTTATTAATAGATACAAGCATAGTCGATAGATAGTCGTAAACAGTAAACATGTCAATGAGTAGTAAATTTTGTTTAAAATGGTAATGGTGGTGTGCGGAAATCGGCGTCCTTGTATATAGAAACACATATTGAATCATGGCGTCATAAAAATAAACAATTTGTATTATTTGTATATTTTTCCGCGACGCGAAATATTTACACATTAATTTTTTTTTTGTTTCATATCAAAATAAAATAAATCAAATAGCATTTTTTCGGGACCATAATATTTTCTCATGTTAAACGTTTTCTCTATTAGGAGAGTCGACCACAAATATATGGGAAGTGGCAAAGAAGATGACAAAAAAAAATTATAAATAAAATACAGTAGTGTTGTTAAGATTTAGAAATAATATCGATTTATCTGTAATTTAGTGATGTAAAAACCGCACGAGGTCATTTAAATAGTTTTATGACGACGTTTTAAATGTTAAACGCCTAGGCGAAAATAGGCAACAATTCTAAAACACGAATATAATTACATTAAAAAAAACCTACTTTTTATTGTAATTTGTTAGTAAGCGTATGACAATATACATCGTTTCTACATTTTCTTCAGTGTGTTCCGATCAAAATATGAATTTAAAGCATATTCAAATTGAACGGTTGACGTCAAAGAGAGTTATAAACATATATGAATAAAAGAGAGACAAATATTTAGATGAGATGTAAACAAGTTGAAAGTCTTCTGCAGCCCATTTATGAGGCCAGCTACCCGGGGGTATTTTTCACTCTACGCGACCTAATCATATAATATTATGTATTTTCTTTGCGATGTTTGAGACCTATATTTTTATTATTTTAGGGGTTGATATATCTTGATAATGCGGGGGGGGGTGCGGCCCTGGAGTCTATAGTCATCAAAAAGCCGAAGGGCTTGTACAGTAAAGTAGTCACGTGCTCCGCGCCGGTCCTACGCGATGGGGAGCCTATTCCATTTTCAAAATAACCCTAGACGTGGCGGGGGTGGATGATGCAGGGTGGAACCCGGGAGGGAGGGATGACACCGCGTGACGACGTTGCAGCGTCGCTTTTTGGGTGTGAAATATAACGTCACAATCAAAGATTTACAAATTGGAACGTTATCATAAAAAATATTGAAAGGAAAAATTGAGATTAGTGATCCATTCGTATAACGAAATAATTCGTTATCATAAGTAGATAATTTATTTATTTATTTCGCTTCAAACAATGAATGTCCATTATTCAATTGGATATAATTAAAATCCCAACTTTTAATTAAAGCTCGGGCAAATTTCAAACGAAAGTGATACATTACAAGTGTCAATTATATTAGAAGTACGAAATAGGTGGATATGTGATATTCTTGTTCTGAAGACATATTTATCAAAAAGAAAAACAAACGACTTCATTTCTACTATCAGTAATTTGATAAATATAATTTTATTCACACTATTTGTACTAATTGTGAATTGAAATTTGCGTACTTATTAACACAATGGGGAGGGGGAAGAGGTTATGCTGTTACCATGATATTATATAATATACTATATCATAATAAAAATGCATTATCCTCGAACGCAAAGGTCATCAAATCAGTAAAATTTGCGAATTAGTAAATGAGGAAGTAGATGCTTCTATCAGCTCTAAGCCAAGTTCAAAACCTTTCAAATGTAAGGACTCCGTACAATATGGATCGGCTGATTCATTTCTGACTCTGCCGAGTGGAATTTTCAATTCAGTATGTAGCAATTGTATGGTTTGAATAGAACGATAGATTAAAACAGTGGCTAGCAATTATAGTAGCAATAAATGAAGAATAACCCAGTAGAGGACTACAGCGCTCCGGCGGCGTCGCACGGTAGCATCCAGAGCTACGCAACTAATGATTCTACTAATACAAGGTTGGCGCTATCGTAATTATAACACATATATGGATTATTTAATTTATATTTGTTTCCCAGAATTTATAGTAATGCACAGCCTGCATCCTCTTCCCAAACACATAAAAATAAATAAAAAATACTAGAAATTTAAAGTTTTTTATTATAATTATTTTTTTATTTATGTCACCTACTGGTATTCCACGTCTTCTATTTATATATTTATTTCTTCTTCTTTCGATCTGCGTTCAGTGATGAATAGAGATCTACATTTATTTAAAGCATTGTTTTGACCAAACGACTATATAGCATAAAAAAATTTCAATGCTAAATAAATTAAGGTTGTTAAGCCTGGTTGTATCACATGTATAAATTTACTGTAATTTTGTCTTATCTAAAACAATCACAATGCCTTTACTACGCCATTAATTGGAATTGAACGTGTTGTTAAAGTTTGATATAAAATATTTGTAATTATGCACTGTTTAGTTTTGATTTGATATAATATTATAAACAACAACCTAAAATGCTCTAATGTCTGTTGGTCACAAATGAAAATGAATTGAGTCGACTGGGTCTGCAACACATGTGGTTTCAACAGGACGGCGCCACCTCACACACAGCCCGAGCTACGATTTAAATTTTGGGAGAAATTTTACCCGGCCGCAAAATGTTAAAAAAGGGGTGATATCGACTCACTCTTCGATCATCTCATTTGACGGCTCCCGACTATTTTCTGTGGGAGTACTTGAAAGTAAAGCTCTACGTCAATAAGCCAATAACGATTCCGATGCTACAGGACAATATTCGATATGAAATTGCTGAAATAACACGCGAAGTGTGCGAGAATGTTATAAAAAATATGGTTAAAAGAGCGCGCGTTTGTGCCGCTGCCAAAGGCGGCCACTTGGCCGATGTCACATTCCATACATAATTGTAATAAAACAAATAATCGATAAATAAAAATCAAAGTAAAAAATTGTATTTCATTTCATAGTTATTCAAAAACAACATCGGTCTGGAACATAATATTCACCCTGTACTAGTTTAAACACACACAAACACACACACACACAATACTTTAATTATCCGGAAGAAAAATATCCATTATTCTAGCTACAATCGGCCGAATGCTGAAAAAATAATTTATAACGCAATTTTTCATTTGTTTTCAGCGATTTCAGAAAACAAAACAATTACAACACGACACGCGTGCTGTTGTCAAAAATGATTTTTAAAACTTCTAAATTAGCATCGCACGCTATGTTATTTATGACTATTTTGGCAAGTAGGTAGGCGCAGGCACGAGGAATGAAATTAGCGAATTAACGAGAAAACTAATTCCGAATAGACATTTTGATATTTTGACGAGAATAATTTTAAAAATGTGTTGATAATTATATGTTCAAAAATACCGAATCGCGTGTTGATAAACGTACGCAGATATCTGACATCCCTCGACGTGTGCAGATAAACAAAACAAAAGACGACTAACAAAAGTAGAACAATCACATAAAATAAATTTAGCATTTATTTGGATTAGCGGTAATATACTCGCCTTGAGGCCCCGGTACCATTAAATTTGTTTTATTTTTCACAACACATTATATATTATATATTGCAAACATCCATATTAATTAAAGTTAACTAGGAATACTGCTCGATGGACTAGATGGCTGAGGGATATAATAATTAAAAGGTCGGGAGTTCGATCCCTATACTCCGAAGCGTTTTACCGACTAATAACACTATATGTTGTATAAATAAATATTATTATTTATCTTATTAACCTACCTATGTGAAGAATGGCTATAACTGTAGTGGACACATGACGCCATCTGGCGATTCTTCTTTTCGGCAATACACGCTGGGTGCTTGGCGGAAACGTCGCTAGATGGCGATGTGTGCCTACCACATAACTTCCACAAAAGTAAATATGGCCTCTATATTTTTTAGCAATATTTGAATATGTCCAAGAACACACAATTACCGGATTTTTTACCTACAAAGCCACTGTTATTGAACAAATATCGAATATCTCATAGAAATAAAGCTATTTTTTATTATATTTAATGGAAGATATATGGATGTATGGGTTAATTACAGGGCTTACGACCTGTCTTCGGCTAGCTTAAGTGATTACTTTATATATATATAATGTTCACCAATTCTCACCCCTCAATCTCCACATTTATCAAATTTTTGAAAGTTGTATATATGTTAGTATGTGGACTCGCTTCGAGTACCACTACACCATCGCCATCTATGGACCAAATTTGATAATTCATTTTTCCCTTTTTTATAAAACTGCATATATGTCTTCTCTACGAGAATCTGAATTTTTTGAAATTATTTTAAAGCAATATTCTTTATCTGTAAAATGTTTTTTAACATATTATACTAGAATACGCCTGAAAAATCAATATTTTTATATATTTTCTAATTTTGACTAGTATATTATATTAGCATAACTTCCATATATATTTTCCATTAAATGTATAAACAAAACAGCTTTGTATCTATGAGATATTTGTTTTATATTTTTAGTTTATTGATTTGTACTGTTTATCTTTATATATTTCATTGAGCACGACTCCAACACAACACGCGCACAATTTCGGTAGCAGTTCCAAATGTATTATTTAACGATTTGTTATTAGCCCCGCGGTTTGAATCTAGCCGAATGTGCAAATTTGAGGAATTCATTTGAAAAGAGTTACCTTACCGAACGAGTGACACGGCCGGCGGCCATCATAAATGTAATTCTTGTCTTCAAAGTTGATGGCTAACTTCACCGGAAGATAAATTCTCTGTAAGTTCATTATTTCCAAGCAAAGGCACAATAAACCAAAAATTTTATCTGCTGTAGTCCAATAATAGGTGAGTAGTCTCCTTATAATTATTGAATAAAAAAACTAAGTAACAGATAAAATCATCCCGTTTAAAAAAATCTATTTTATAATTAGGGTTGCTGAATCTAAGCTAAAAAATCATTCAGCATACATACAGATTTTGAGAAAAACCGGTTACTTTGGGTATAAAATAATACCATGATACTGTTCTTTAATTAATTTGATTTAATCATGTTGTTTAAATTTAGAAGCCCCGAGTCAATAATATAATCACTCCTTCAGTGTCGCCAGCGCACCTGGCGCGTTCACTGAATTCCATTCCTTTTGCTGTGTGGCGGGAGTCTCAGAATCATCGCGACCATTGCTACTTTTGCATGATTGACGTTGGGGCAGGTTCAATGCCCCCACTACTTCCGGATGCGCCACCAGGGTAGTATATTTTTAGTCGACCACTGTAACCCTTCTAGTCTTCCTGGAATCATTATATTTTTTGGGTTCCGTGCCTAAAATATTCAATTTTGCAACGCTTAACGATATATATTATCTAGTGATTAATACATTCGCCTAGTGATCAAATGGTTAGAGGTTCGAGCCTCGTTATAGGAGATCACCAAGTTAGTCCTACTTTCATAGCACAAACGTTTAGCTTAGTTTAAAAATAATAAAAATATTGAAGTAACTCTTTCCGTGTACGTATCTCAATTTGAAGAAAAATTAATGTTTTTATGATTAGAGTTTTAAAACCTACCATTGATTTGAATTTCTTTAATATTTTTATTATTAGTTTGTATCTGTGTATATATGATTATATTCTGAAGTTAGCTATGAATACTATTGACTATCTTAAAATTCAGTAAAATGAGATTCAGATCAAATAACTAAAGTTTGAAAATAGTTAAAATATTTATGTGTACTCATCTCTATTTAAATATATATATGATTTTTCGTTCTTTGTGGAGGTTTTTAAAAACTATATTTTTAATCAAATCTGTTCACGACGTACTGACCAATCTTTTGTAGCGTCACATCTCGATGGCCTCTAACATATTTAATATACAAAATACTTTTATTCAATAACTCTAATAAAAACTATAATATAACAAGTCCAGGGATATCATGGCTGAAACAAGACGTTAATTCAAGATGTTCAGGGAATGCGGTACCACGAATTCAGATATTGGATTCGTCTACAAAATCGTCTCCCCTAATGATATCAATATCCTCAATTCCATCCTCAGGAGTTTAGCATGCAGCCTCGGATAGTGGAAGCGGTCGCCGCTGGGGAATGAACCAATTTAATTCAAGGATGTACTTTATAATCCAAAATGAGCAACTGAATCTGAGAAATCGCACGACGCAATACTTCAATAACGATGTATATACATCGTGAGAAATAAAGAATTTTAAATAATAATTAAAATATAATCTAAATAAATGATATGTACCGTCCGTCATTCAAACACAGAACCATTCTAGGAAATATGTTTTTACATATAAGCGGCTTCCATAAATGATGACACAGGTTTAGGAGAAACTTGAGTCGGTGGAATTGTGTCTCTGACATGGGCGGGGTAGGGTCATAATATGATAACTCAAGACGTAAGGGTAAAGGGGGGTTAAAATTTTACGAAAAACCTGAGACATTATTTATGGAAGCCGCCATATGAGTAATATGTTTATTCAGCGGATTCCCCCATCAAAAATTGTCTCGAAAAAAGTGAAAGTGTGATTTATATTCATCACGAGTGTTCACTAGGACGAAAGAAGAAAATTAAACTTTTTTCCATTTATTTTTGACACTTTTAAGTTTCATTTGTTTAAAAACAGTTGCTTCCAGTGATGGTAAACTATTGTTTCGATTTAACGTTGTTTAGTAACTAAGATTTAAATATTGGTGGTTTACTTTCTAGTGTAGCAGTTACCAATCATCGTTGTAATGATAAAAACATATATACAACTTCCAAATTGATAGGTGTGGCAGTCGACCATGGGCAGAATTGGTGAACGTTACAATGTGTAAAATGATCTCTAAAGCCAGCTGAGGATAGGTCGTAAGCCCTGTAATTACTGGGGATAAAATCCAATACAAGTGTTCTTACAAAAATTTGGACATACTCTAAATATTTTTCATATTTACTGTTTCCAAGGTAAGTTTGTAGAATTCCATAATCACATATGTGAAAATAAAACATTTGTTTTTTGATTCCACTCGTTTAATTTACTTGAGACGCGTTTCGCCTTGTAAGGGCATTATCACTCTAACAATTTAACTCAACAACTTGTATTTGTAACTATAGTGGGGGAGTGCTATACAAGTTTATATGCACGAAATGAAAAGGGACAACATTATTCATTAGAATTTTGAGGATTTTCATACATTTTTAATGCTTTTAATTATCTTAACTGACCATTATGTTTCAACATTAATGATATTTTAATGTCATCGGTAATATGTAGAAAAGGACAGCTATATAATTCTACAACATAAGAAGACTATATGACCAGAGAGATATTTTTGGTATTCTGGAATATAATGTTTGCACGAATGGTATTTTCAAAATTAATGCAGCATTGTCGAATTGGTGATCATGTTCCGCATCCTTGGTAGATCTACAATAGAAAAAAAGGTTTCGGCAGAATCAAATCCCCGAATTGTCTATAATTCAGATTGTTACATTGATAATGCCATTACAAGGCGAAACGCGAAAAAAAACAAGTGTTTTATTTTTACATATGAGAAAAGGTCAATTTTAAACAAAAACAAAATATCATCTCGCATCTCGACGACGACACTGCAAAAAGAGAGTTGGCGAGCCGCCGTCTAGACTCTGGAGTGGGCACCGAGGAATTCCAGCTCGCAAGACAGCCGGCAGGTTTCACGCGAGCGGCAATCCGGGAGCATTTTAAATTCACAGCGAGGACCGGGAAAAATTGGCCAGTTCGCCCGCACTGTGTATTAGAAAGAATTTCAACAATTTCAATGGAAACTTTCCACCTTCGGGCCAGTCCTGTAATTATTTCCAGCGGAGACAGGACGGCGGGAGCATACTAATCAGAAATCAATTTGTAACGAAATTTACGCAGTTTGGTATTCAAAAATGGCTTAAATGTGATTAAAATTGAAGAAATACAATCAAAAATGTACATAGAGTAGATTTTGCGACTAAAGTTAAGGAGTTACCTCCTTAAAGAGTAAACTTAACACCGCTACAGCGAATATTATTAAATATAGAAATTGAAATAGTGCGAAAACGTGATAAATACGTATTATAAAGTCGTTGAAATTCAAGGGTTTCAATTGATTTCAAAACGATGGTGGCGACACAAGCAGATTTTTAACCGTTAAATGCGAATTTGTTATAATGTTACATAATTTAATTTGAGTTTTTAGCAAATTCTCACAATATTTGTTGGGCTATTTAATTATATTATCGGAGGAGTTGTAACATTGTTAGATAACAAACAAGAAATTATCGATATTAGACAAATATTTCGATAGAGAAATAAAAATATTGAACCTTGAATATTTTCGATTTTCGCACATGGCTTGAATACTTCTGACTCAGTCATTTACACATTGTAATTGCAATTGTCTTTTAAATTATTTGCCTTCTTAACCAGACCTCGGTAAAAGAGACGTGAAAACTAAAATGTAATCTTATTAAGGAGAACACATTCTTATTGAGAAGTTTTAATTATTTAGAACAGACGGTCTATGATTAAATTAGTATTTAAAATATAATCTTTATCTCGGATCGATTGTTCAAATATTTGATAAAATTAAATATAGAATCAAAAAAATCGCGTTTGATTTATTTTTTCCGTTGATTAACAATGGAGTTCTATAAAATTAATACCGATTGTATTAAAAAAATAAAAGAATCTTCAATCTTGTTTTAATATTTTTACTTTTACATTTTGAACATTACATTTTAACTTTATATATGTATGTATGTTATGTAAATCAATCTTGATATACTCTTTTTATCTTTATTAGATTGATCAAAACACTTTTAGACTAATTTTTACATGTTTTGTATATTAAAAGCACTGTGTGGTATATAACACAATAAAATACTAGTGTGGTAGACAGTACACCGAATTACGTGTTTTATTTTACTGCAATCTTTTATATATTTTTGCAACGATATAACACACTGCAGTATAAATCTAAATAAATAATAATAATTAGATTAAATAAAACACAATCACTTTGTATAAAATCACAAATATTAATCGTGAAACGGTTTCGCTTAGCTCAAGCTTCGTCAGGGCGTATTTAAAACTAACAATAAATAGAAAAATACCGTGTAGAGAGGGAGACAAAATACATATACATGTATGAAAAAGAAGGAGACAAACTAAGACAATATATAGAATATCAAAGGGAGGGAAAAGTACAAATAAATAAATTTATTTGGTTATTAAGAATTTCACTACCGCTATTCACTGCTTTTTTTATATCATAAATTAAATTAATTAATTAAATTATTAATAAACTAACCGGAGGCTCGTTTTAATGGAGGATATTTATTGGTGATGAGCTCAAAATCACGAACCGTGAATCAATCACTGATATCGTTGAGTCACACTCACCATCAGTGATTGAATATCTGGAAATATCGTGATTACTTTTATTTAATTTATATTTGGTTGTGAACAGTGATTCGGCGCATGCGCTTATGAATCGCAAATATTCATGAAGGAATGACGTTATAATTCGTGACACGCACCATCTAGTAGATTCTCTCTCCTTTTTTTAAGGGTTTTAATTCTCTTTGTGATAATATTAAATTATATGTATATCATTTATATATGCTAGAGTATGTTTTTTTACGCAAATGAAGTTTAAATAATGTAAGTAAATACGCTCAAATATATGTTTTTTAAATTTATTTCGTGTATCGTGCGGCGAATGCGTGTCAGTACTGAAACTGTGATCACAGTCACAGTTTTCCATTACTGATATTATAGAATACCAATCACAATCACACCAGTGAGTAAAGAGTAGCATTTTTTCTCATCACTAATATTTACCCCCGTGCGTGAGCTAAGCAAACCCGGTTGGCGTTTATTAAAATTCGTGGTTTTACACAAAGCGGTTGTGTTTTATTTATGATTGCTTTCTACAAAAATATAATAATAATTATTATATTGTAACCGAAAAGTTAATGATTTATTAATTCATACGCCACAAAGTAGAGTAAACAGTTAAACATATTAATTATTACTTTTAAATTAATTTACACCAAGATATAACGCCGCTGAAGTAAATGAAACGAACGTCTAATTGAGAAGGAAATTAACGTAAAGAAAACATTACGTGTATCTCCTAGTTCGTGTTGGCATTTATTGACTCTAAAGGTGTTCCCCGAGCTTCTACGTGAGCCCATCTGCACCCCTACAGCCGAGAACCTTTCGTGACGTCGTTAATTACTCGGGAGATAATTTCTGATTGCTTCCACGTGGGGATACGTAAATGAATTCGCACCGAGCAATAGCACGTGTAAATTAAAAAGATTGCCTTGAATATAAGTAAAATAATACAATAAATTCATTATCAACGCCGAAAATATAAATCGTTTAATATTCATGTTAAATTTGTATTTATTATTTTTAAGATAATGAATGCGTAAAATGACGTGTACAGTTTCTGGGCTAATCCGCCGTGTATATCTGACCATTCTGGCCGACGTTTCAGATCCCATTGTTGGGGTCCAACATCAGGCCTGATGTGATGTGTGACTGTTGGTGTTTTTATTAAGTAATGGCTTGCGGTACCGTGTCGAAAGCAGGGTGTGTCGTTTTTTTAGGTACCGACTTGCAATACCATGTCGAAAACACGTGTTGTATGACACGAGTAGTGTTGTGTTATGTGTAAGTTTTTAATTTTAGGCCGTCATCCCCATTAATGTTCACTATGTCGTTTATATATTTTAATTGCCACATCCCATCAACCCTGACGATGGACCCTACAGTGGGATTCGAAACGTCGGACAGAAAGAGGTCAGACACACGCGACAGATTAGCCCAGAAAACTGTACACATAAGAACGGCCGTGAAAATCTTAAAATATTTTTATGGCGTAGAATATTCACTTTCGAACTATTTTATAAAATCTAAAATATATTTATATTTTGGTATGTTATGTTGTGTTACCATTTTAAATATTTGGTAATTTTTAACCCTCATCACTTGTATAATGTTTTAATTATTTTTTTCAAATAGTAATGCAGTAATTTTTCCAATATATAAAATAGATTAATTCCATGCCGAAAAGTAGGTACATTAACAATATTATTTGAAAATATAATTACAAATATAATTGTATGTACACGTATAGGAAGGTCAAAGGTCAAATTAATAAGAGAGAAAAAAACAATAATAAACTAATAATGTAGTAATACTCTTTACAGAACAAGAATGCGTAATTAATATGATAAAAACAAAATAGCAAATGGGAAAATGAATACATTGATGGAGAAAGAAGATATTTTTGTTGACCCAAATAGATAATCAAACAAAAGACCTACAGGGTATTCCAGAAAATAAAACAAATAAAATGAAGACACGTGACAAAATACTGTTGAAATGTAAGAGCACCAAATGAATATTATGTTCCAGGTCGATTTTGTTTGAACGCCATTTTGGTATGGCAGATGTTTGTCAGTTCAAATTTGGTAGTCGTAGAAAGTAGTTGATTACAATTCATTGGATGTGATCGAATTGGGTCGATTGGGCCTGCAACACGTGTGGATTCAACAGGGCGGTGCCACCTCACATACAGCCGCATAATGTCAAAAAGTGGTGATATCGACTGGCTTCCTCGATCACCTGATTTGACGGCTCCCGACTATTTTGTTTGGGGGTACTTGAAAGGAAAGGTCTACGCCAATAAGTCAACAACAATTCCGATGCTACAGGACAATATTCGAAATTAATGAAATATGGTTAAAAGAGCACGCATATTTCATACATAATTGTAATAAACCAAATAATTGATAAATAAAAACTAAAATTAAAAAATCGTCTTTTATTTCCTAGATATTAAAAAACAACATCGGCCTGGAACATAATATTCAGCATGCGTAAAGATTAGAATCAATCATTATGACTTGTAAATGAAAAAAGAGCGTTAGTCAAGGATGCAGAAAAGGGTCAAGGTGTGCAGACACCGAATCCTTGTTCAATACTCACTGACGGCTTGATGTAGCACCATGTCCGCTAGCAGGAGTACAGGCGCGACCAAGAGTGGAGCGGTTCACAAGACCAACATCACCATGAGCATAAACAGTATTTCCTTTAGCCCCCTCTCCATGCGCCACTAGACACTGTTGTATTTTGTTACTATTTCTTTATTACGCATTTACTTTTATACTCTCGGCTATCACGATTTCATGTTTTCCGCGAGTCCCGGCACTTTTCAATTTCATTCAATTACGGTACATCAAAAATGTACACACGTCTGTCTCCTCAGTTTCTTCACTTGTTTATATTGTTAATATTTGTCACTTGTAATTATTAATTACAATACTACTTAATCAGTAGACAATTTGTCACTTTTGAAATAATACGATTTTTGCCTCTGTCACTGGTGCTTTATTTTACCTAACAAAATGAATGAAAATATTTAAAATAAATAAATGTATCAATTAGAAAGATATACAGTAAATTTTAATTTATCGGAATCATTCTGGTAGCAACAAAAATATTTTTTCGATAAATTGAATTTTCCTGTATATCTTTTTAATTGATACATTTAATTTGTATTAAAATACCACAGAACAATGTTCTGAAAAATTGCAACTTCACAATAATAATGTGTAGTGCCTAATTCCAAAACCTCCTAAAACGGATTTTGAAGTTTTGTAATCCAAAACACATTCGATTCTCGCAAAAACCACTTGAATAAATTATTTACATGTTTAATATCAGGGTTAGATCCAAAGTACCCAAAAGTAGATAGAGTATAAGTTGCTATTCTCACTAAAATGAAATCAACCAATCACAACGCTTGTTGGTGATCACGTGATTTAAAATCCGGCATGGCTTTCAGATACATACAGAATCGTCGCTTTAAAAAAAATGCTGATGTAAAAACGAACATTTTATACATTTACTTTCAAATATACGTCTTCATCTATAACTCGAAAAACATAAAGTCGTTTTAGAGGGTTTTCGAATTTGACTATACATGTGTTCTCTTCAAAATATTTTATTACAAAAAAATTAATACATACTAAAAATGTGTCTCTACGCCCAAAAAATATTTAATTTTTTGTAAAAACATCTTTGACTTGGAATAGATTTGAAGGGTATCAGAAATGAAAAGAATCCGAACACGTCATTTTATATCGAACGAAACTTTGTATCGCATATACGATGAGGTATTATTTTCACCACGACTATTGTTTCGAACGGTGCACCTAACCTAACCTAACCTAACCTTTACTATACCATGATATAAAATACCCGAACGCAGCCATGCTGTCAACTCGTGTTACCGTAAACAACAGTTAGAAAAAATGTTTTTATTAGCTTAAATAGTTTAATGGCTCGAAATTACTTTAAATATTGAACACTCAATTTTGAAAAAATGATTAATTACATAATTTAGAGCGTTCATAAAGTCCTATACAATGTGTCCTTCCTTCTTATCTCTCTCCATTTAATTAGTGAGAAAGAAATAATTATATTTGTATGTTTGTTGTTCTTTTTACTGTGAAAATAGTGTGTGATCTCTATCTTTCATATCACAAATGGTATTTTTACCAACGTATTAATTTTACAACGGCGTGAATGGCAAAATAATTGTTTTTGTACGATTCCCTTTTCATAATTGATTTTTCATTAGTCATCCCTAAGTGCTAATATTTTCTTTAGGATTATCTAAAATATTAATTTTATGTTGCATGTATTTACCGAAATATTACAGGTTTAATTATGATGGTAGACCCGTGTTACTGCATGTTTTGGGAAGGGTTAAAAGAATTATGGCACAAAAATCGAAAGAGTTCAACGTAAATTAAAAAAAAAAATCATTTTTAAAATACATATTCCAATAGAAAATATACAAGTTGTGATTATTGAATGAGTACTTCATTTTAAAAAGAAAATAGTCCAGAGAAGAGATGTGAGCGATATAGTATTTCTATACAATATTATCAACAGCATGTTGGACTGTCCTAAATTCAGTTTGATTTCGTATAAAGTACCAACACGAACGACACAACATGAAGTGTTCTCGCTTTGTAACAAGTTGAATTTCGATGCAGGCGCATACCTGAATTAAAAAAATATTTGTATTTGGAATATACATATACACAATATAAATTATGTACTGTAAAAAAAATAAAAATATATATTATTATTAATAATATATAAGTTGTATCAATGTGTCCAAAAATTTCATAAAAATGAATTATTAATTATGGCGTCTCCTATCGGATTACTCAAATGTATTTGAGATTCCGTAAAAATAAAGAAAATTGCTTTCAAATAATGAAATGATAGTTGTATCACTTTGAAAAGTGTAACATATAAGTTCGAAAATTTGTCGCCAATGTACTGTGTAGCATAATTGAGATTGGAAGAGATCCATGTTCGAATCCCGGTAGCATCTTTCTAATTAATACATTTAATTTGTATTTAAAATATATTATATAAAATTAATTTGTTACACCCCAAAATAGGTTAACTTAACCAATTAATAATACTATCACGAGAGAAAATCAAAATCGCACTATTCCGCTAAACGAACTAACTCGAATGCACCCGGCAGATAACGGTGCGTGAAACCAAACTCCCAGCAGCCGTAAAGTCTCCCAGTACCGACGTCATGTAGCAATACGTTCGGAAGGTCGTCTCTCGAACGCCACACATCTCACGTCTATCAGCATGCTTGTTTAATATTAGTGAAAAGGATTCGCAGAATTTTCATAAAGAGTGATTTCCTAAATTATCGTATTGTACGAAGTTTACAAATAAAAATATCCACGAAAACGAGCGGCAAAAATAAATGTTTGATTTTTACAAAGTAAATCAAAAAGTTCTGATAAAATCAATTAATGGTAATTAATTTCGAGAAAGAATAAAATTAACTATAAAAATATTTTTTCATATAATAACCCCCCACATTTAAATATCATGTCTGTTTATGAGCTTTAAAGTCCCGCTGTTGTAGTCGTCTAGTCCGAACGGATGGCTTTCAATATAACACAGATTTATATCTACGTTAGGGAGTGGGGTGGCCATTGGGAGGGAGTGAGTGTTTTGCGAAGAATCCTAAATAGTAACTATGCAAAATTTGTTTCAGATCCGTTAAAGGATGTAGGATTTTGTAGAGAACACACAAACATATATTCAATTTTACACACGCAAATTGATCTGATGCGATTAGGTTCCAAGATAATAAAATTTATTGTATATATAAATATTTAAATATTAATATATTTTGCACATATTTACTAAGTTTAATATTGAACGTATTTAATTTTTCCACCTTTCTTATGCTATCTGCCATTGAAAATCTTCATCGCCCTGTACATCGTCGATTTCTGAGAATTGGCCTTCTTCCTGAATGGCAATCTTATTGTATGTCTTCCTTTTGTATGATGTTCGTACTCATGTTAATTTGCCTTAATTTTTCCTATAAATTCTGCTGTTTAACGAGGATTTTCAAAATAAACACATTTTTGCTGTATGCGGTCTTTTAGCATTTTACTGATCTGAGTATATCTATTCTTTCAAATTCTCAAAGATTTATTTTGCGGTACTTTTTTCATTAGCTAAAAAAAAAAGCTATCGCAGTAGGTTATGTAAGGAATAATAACAGATTGAATAAAACAATCACTTTGTACAAAACCACGAATTTTATTAAACGCCAACCGGTTTCGTTTAGCTCAAGCTTCATCAGGGCGTATTTAAAACTAACAATAAACACAAAAAGAATGCACTTATGTACAAAATAATAATAACCGAGTTGTATGCTATTTTACAAGACTCAGTACTAATGAATTTTCTATTCCTTCCCAGAAGTGAGACTTTTTTTAGCAATGAAGATATGAAAATAAATCACGGTAGATGTTGCGGATCCAAACGGAAATTCAACCGATTTCCAAGAAGAAACTGTATACAACAGATCCAACTAAATTTATGATGAAAATCAACATAATACGTTGAATAAGTAGTATATTTGTATGTATGGATTGAAATATCCCGCGATTGCCGTGAATCCACAAAGCCATGATCCGTCGAAGAGGGGAGGGATGCTGTGGATAGGGGGGCATTCGAAAATGGACCAAAATACCCGCGGGGGACTCCACCGGCACTGCGCCACGTATATCCGCAGAACCTCAAACTTCTTTCGCAATTCATGATAAAAAAAAAAAACATTTCGTCTAAAGTGGGCAGTTGAAAAAAATAATACCAACATTGATAGCTGGCGGCTAAACGATTTGGGATGTTAAGCGATGTCTCTACTTGTATAAGTGATCGTTATATGGTAGCACATGAACCGACACTTGCAAATATGGAAGATGAGTATGAAAAGCTCAAATACAGACTGTCCCATATTGTCAAGAAAGGAAATACTGAAATACTTCTGTATCGCACAGAATTGTGAGGTCGCAGCAGAGACGCTAATTAACTGATATGATAAGACATGTGTCAGTAATTTAAAAAGTATAATTATCGGGGTGACGCCAAAGAACCCGTGGGATAGATTTCGGCAAATAGGGACTATCCTTTTTGATTAAAAAAAAACGTCACAGCGGCGATCTGTCGCTGTGTAGGTACTTACAAATATGGTGGGAAAAATTATATGAATGTATGTATTGTGTGAAACTGAAATAAAATAGGGTATTCTGCAGCCATTCTCGATTGTGTTTCCGTAGTGTGCCGATATCGAACATCTTTTGTGTTTCATTTCTTTCGACCTCATAACCATCATCGCCGGTTGAGAGAAGCTGAGATCGGCAAACCACCTACATGGAACAACTTCGGAAGAGGTGAAGATAGTCTGAAGGAACTGGTAGTAATCGGTAAAATTGGATACAACTACGAGGTAGATGGATCAAATGAAATAATTGACAGAATCACCACTCAAGGCAGCTACGGGAATGCATTTTTCTGAATTTGTAAATCATTTTTTAGAGACGGGGCCCACACACATTTGAAAAAGAAAACGGAAATTAAAATTTTACATACAAACAACTTACGTTAGATAATACAAAATCTAATATGACTGATAACCAATTAAATTTAACAAATAACCCATTATTTAATACATTCCTCATTACAATGACGTTCTCTTCTTTCCCCACTCCAACCACTAGTCCGACAATTGATTTATTTGCATATTTTATTTTATGGATAAGTTAATGCGCGACTGTCCTGACTAAGATACATTAATATCGAAACGGGTCTACGTTGAATTAATTAAAGTGTAAAATTTATTAGTATTTTAGTAAACGTGATAAACATCAAAATCAAGTTGAATTACATGAACGTATTTTATTAAAAGTTTGAATGACACTGTTGGATATCAAAGCACCAAATATTGCCAGTTTTCAGAATGTTTGTATACGTCTGCATCGAGAATGTTACCCCGCAGGGTTGTTTTGAAAGCCGAATGGGATTTTCGTCGTCAGCTAAAAATTGCACGAATGTCCTCGCCATTTTCTCTTTAGGACATTTCAATATAAAAATATTAACTTTACCACATTCAGATCGAACGGGTAAATCATTATTGTCGTGGATGATTTTGTATTTCAACTGGTTAATATAAATCAATACTTAAACAATCACACAGACGACTTTTATCTCGTGTAGGCTTTTATTTTGTCAAATGAAACGATGGAGCTAACACAGTGCGGGGGGAATGGTAAAAAAACAAAGTCGTGTTTTCGACTTGCAGATAAATCAAAACTTTTCTACAAACGGAGCGTAAAATAAATGGCCAGTCATACGATCCAGTGTGTTGCAACCATGATTGCTACGAATGCAAAATTTCATATAAAAATGGCAATACTTCAATATTGCCAAGAAAGGCGATTCGAACTGTGCTATTTGAAATTTTGACGTTGCACGGAATTTTAATAAATTGTAAAATCAAAACTATAAACGTCTAATAAAATCTTGAAATGGTATACATTTTATTTATTCTTAAATATAAAAAATTGAAAAATATTGATTTTTCTGGCGTATTCTAGTATAATATGTAAAAAACATCTTATATTGCTATCAAATAATTTCAAAAAAATCTGATTCTCACAGTGATGACATAATGCTGTTTAAAAAAAAGGGAAAAATGAATTATCAAATTTGGTCCATAGATGGCGATGGTGTAGTGGTACTCGAAGCGAGTCCACATACTAACATACATACAATTTAAAAAAATTTGATAAATGTGGAGATTGAGAGGTGAGAATTGATATATATATTTTTGTTATAATGTCTATTTTATTAACCTTTCAAAACGGGGAGCTATTTCTGCAGGACCCTAAGCTAGAATCGCCATTTTTTAAATACTTTTCAATAGCGAATGCGCTATGCTCACCACTCCACGCCATGATGGCAACTAAAATGGCAAGACATTGGCTACAAAATGGCGTGCCGAAACCACGCCCTGTACTACTAGCGCTCCACCATATTGAATTTATGTAATTTCTCCTACTTTCACGTGGCATTTCATTGAAAATCTTCATCGCACTGTATATAATTGATTTCTGAGATTTGTCCCTTTTCCTGAATGGCAGTCTCATTCTGCCTCTTGAATAATACTGATTTTTTCACTTTAATTATTAACACATTCTGAAGAACATACTTTAATACTAATATTTTACGTTTTAATAGTACACGTTTTATTTGTATTCCTCGGCAGAATAGAGACAAAATAAAATATTCACCACACGGGTGGTACGAATACATGTGTCCGAGATATTTT
Organism: Eubasilissa splendida; assembly: GCA_031772225.1. Taxonomy (NCBI): domain Eukaryota; kingdom Metazoa; phylum Arthropoda; class Insecta; order Trichoptera; family Phryganeidae; genus Eubasilissa; species Eubasilissa splendida. The sequence goes on from CM062864.1 coordinate 16,587,268, forward strand.
TTTGGTGACTTTTGGGTGTTCAAAAATTTTGTACAAAACAAAAAAAAAAATGAACGTCGGTCATACATTTCTAATATTATACATGAGTGTGAGATGACTCTTCAAAGGGTGTCCGAGAATAGACCACGAGGGGTGAGATCGATTTTAGCAAAAAAACAGCTGCGAATATTCAAAGGAGCAAAGACGCTCAAATATGTATGCGTTGTATGTTTCTTGTAAAGCAATGAGTATATAACTTACGTATATTTGCCTAGTTTACATTTTTATATCTTCTTCATTGTCCATAGTTCAGAATGCTTTCATCGATAAATCAAGGTCTTCGACGGATACCTCTTTTTCTATAGCCTTCAAAATTTTTAACATGTAATACATTCTCATGTCGCGTAGCAACATAAAACATTTGACTTTGATGTCTTTTAAAAAGAGCAAAATACTATGTAATTATAAGACAAACAAACTATAAAACGAACATTCGATCATTTTAAACAAAAGCAGAACGCAGAACAAAGCAGGGTTTTGAATGCATTCAGAATGCTGAACATGATTTTCAAAAATGATCTTTCAAAAACGTCATGGTTGTGTCACATCGTCGGCGGAATGATAAATTACGTATTTATATCATATTAAGAAGATGTCTAATTGGGTCAAGTAGAACGAATAAATGAAGATAGAATGATAAGAAATATATATGACGTAAGTGTTGATAACACCAGAAATAGAGGACGTCTTCGGAAGACTTGGCCCGATCAGGTAAACCAGATGGGCCTGTTAGAAGCCTCAATAATTGAAGAGTCTGAGTGTAAGAAGGTTTCTGTGTAATGAAACGATATGATGGTAGGTTAAAATGGATGAATATAAATAAAATAATGTTATAACTCTACTTGAGTTTATTAGCACTGCTCGAGTTTCGAGAGAAACAGTAATTCCCATCAACAGGTGAAGTATATATATATAATTAAATACAAACTTAAGTAGAATTATAACACTTTTTTATTTATATCCATCCATTTTGATGATGAAACTCTACAAAGTTAACGCCGATTCTACCGATAATATGACGGTAAGTTATTTAGTATAATATTTTAAAACCAAGCTAAACGCTTGTGCAATGAAAAAATGACGAAGTTGATCTCCTGGAACGAGGTTCGAACCCCCCGACTATCAGATCACCAAGCGAGTATCTTACCACTATACCAGTTATCTGTCTGCTTGCATTAGTATATCATACAATTGCAATTTTTTTGTTGATAAATTATAATTTTAACACGAGTTTTATGAGAAAATATTAGCGGTGGGTACCGTAGCAGTTGTAAACCAACCATTACCTAGGAAAGGCCACTAATTTCAGCTAGAAAAAGGGTATAATTACCAATGCAATTCAATGACTTAAAAGTGATTAAATTTTTAACGAGTTCCTGGACATCAAAGTTAGCATCGGAAACAAATTGTTACTTCCGTACATCTGGTATACTATAGTTTGCAATGTTACTTGGTATTCATGGATTCAGACGGTTACAAAGATGTTATTATGGTACAATGGTAAGCGGAGTTTGCTCAGTCGAGTACGATAAACTTGCACTGGACCGATAAACGAAGTACACGAACCGACATACCTCTCGCTAATTGACTCATACGGGCGATTAGGCAATGACCGAGGAAGCGTTAACTAAACCGGCGCCTTTTGGGGGCGGGTTTGAACTTTATTTTCCATGAACTTTGAATTTTCTTATTTTGAGTTTGTTGTATATCCGGTATTGAAATAATTCAAAATAACGAGGCAAAGTAGACGGATAATAAATACGCTGGGTCCGAGTCCGAGCAATTGTGGTAATTATATATTTATCAGGATCCTAGAGTGCAACTGAACAAAATTTGAATAGCATCCAATATAAAACATTACACATTTATATCGTGGAGAGGTGATGGGACAACCAGACGGAGGGTATTGATATTTTTCGCAGAAACTAAATCAAATTTAGTTTCGGGTGCAGAAATTAATAAAGAAAAGAGTAATTTTTATTTTGTGTTATTTCTATGCGGTGTTGGAGAAAGAGATAATAACAGCTAGATGCACTAACGTATCGATTGTCCATGACATATCGATAGGCTGCTCTACTAACAAGGCTATGTCCTGGCGATAGCTTAGTTTTTATCCTGATATATTAATTATTAATCCCAAAAGTTTCGGGATCTAATGTGTTTGTTCGCCTTGCTACTTCGATTGGCACCACTGTGTTTATAATAATGTACATATGTGTGTGTGAGTATTGCCGCCTTTTTTCGGAAAGCTAAGAAGACGGTAAGTTTTTACATCCCGTGCTTCGACTAATCCAGCGGTACAAATAAACCACAAGTGCGCGTTTCAGTCGGTCGAAATATAAAGACAACCCAGCTAAAAGAACAACAATATCGGACCAGAAAGACAGTAAAAATAAAAAGTTTGTGCAGTTCATATATCATATGTGTGCTTATTGTTAATTGGAAAGCTGGGAACCAGCTATCGAAGGCATTTACATAAACACCCTGGATTCATACATACCGTAAACTGGGCCAGGAATCTGGAGTCAGGACGATATTATTGTATATTGTATTTAATTTAATATAAAACAGGCTACTTTCTATGTAAATGGACCATTGTAATTATTATTATGCCAATATAATAAAAGTATAATAACTTAAGGGCGCAAAAAGAGATAAATTTAGAGTATCGAAAAAAAAATTAATGTAATACATTTAAAAAATATATATTCAGTCGAGTTATAATGAGGAAATACTTATTATTATTTTGATTCAGGCCTGTTTTCATACAGCTCTTCCCTATTATAGTGAGCTCGCTTCACTGATATAACGTACAAAAATATTGCATATTATATACAGGTGAACAAAATACATTATAAACCCTAATTCTAAAGCCCTAGGTCTAAAAACCTTAATTCTTGAGAAGTCATTAAATCGAAAGCAACGTCTACCGACGAGGTTCCTTATTGTTTACGATTCCTTTCAGGTTTGTGAATTCTTAGAAAAAAATAATGAGTGTATATTTTGTGTGCGTAGTAAGTTTTAAATTTTAAAACAGAGCAGTTTTTTAAATTTTGTTAAAATTGAATGTAGTATATTACTTTAAAATGTTTTTTTGTTCACACAATTATAGACTGATTTTTCATATGTATTCGACTTGCTTTTAATTTTATTGAATATTAAATATTTTTTATAATAACGAGTAACGTTTATAATGAACAAATTTAGCCGCTATTATATATATATATTATATTAATTTAGTTCAACTGTATTTTCATTGAATTAAATTAAACCCACGAGTTTTCTTTGCAAGTGACGCCGACACGGGAATTGCACAACTCTCAAAACGGTTCCGGGAAAGGGTGGGTCCTTTCCGCCCTTTGGTTATTTTATTATTATTAAAAATGTATAATACTGGCGCTGAGCATAAACAAAATTACGATAATGAATATAGCAATATTGTATAGGACAATATTAATTATTTGTTGCAATAAAAAAAGGTGTGTTTACTCGTAGAAAACGGGCACTTTCAAACAAAAGCTATTTCAGTACCTATATGGTAATTTTGGGCGTCTGACAATCCGACGAGCCTGCGATAAGGGATGCACCGCTGGATGTAATTTAGGTCAATCGGCATAAAGTTGAACCATTGCCAGGGTACGATTCCAACTAGGCAATCACTGCACAAGTTGTTCCATGTCCAATTTTAGAATTAACATTATTCTCCTTTTACATAGTGAAACAAAACTAGTTGCGAACCAGCAACGCTCTTAAAATTATTATGTATATGACGTGTCTAAAAGAAAAAAAATATTATTAAGGAGAACACATTCTTATTGTGAAGTTGTAATTATTCAGAACTAAATACTAATTAAATGTATTAATTAGAAAGATATACATATAAAATCAATTTTATCGAAAAATATTGTTGTTGCGCCAACGGGATTCGAACCTGGATCTCTTTCCTAACCGGGGAAGGTGCATTATCCAACTATGCTACAGCGACAATATTTTTAGCGACAATTTTCGAACCTATATGTTACCTTTTTGATATTAATACATTTAATCGTTCCATTATTTGAAAGAGCCATCTACCTTATTTTTACAGAATCTCAAATACCTTTGAGTAAACTGATAGCAGACGCCAGGACGCCAGACGGTTAGGAAAGAGATCCAGGTTCGAATCCCGGTAGCGCAACAACAATATTTTTCGATAAAATTGATTTTATATGTATATCTTTCTAATTAATATATTTAATTCATATTTAAAATATCACAGACCGTCTGTTTTGAATAATTACAACTTCACAATAAGAATGTGTTCTCCTAAAAGAAGATAATGTCAGTCTAAGCGATAGTCACTTTTAGAAGGTCTCCTCCAAGAAGATAATCGTCAATTAATTAACAGAGAATTAGCAAAACCATCTTGAATTGAATTGGAAAATTCCAGAAGTTTGGTGTATGCATATAGATAAGCTCAGTTAAAACAATAAAAAGCAGCGGATTGTTGAATGCTCCTCTTTGCAACGATAAACTGTCAGAACGCTGGCAGAATTTTTTTTAAATAATGGAGATTACCAAATATATAAACATGAAATAACGCGAATTTCTTGTTTCAATATTTTCACGTGACCATTTCGGTACCACTTGCGCAATCAAATAGCTCTGCGACTTTTTTAAAAAATATGACTCGATTGGAACAAAAATTTCAATGCTGACATATAATATGCATTTAATGCAAAAAAATACGTCTTGTTTATACAAAGATTTAATTTTCGAAGAGTAAATACTTTTATTGTTGCATAAATGTGTCATAAACTATCGGATTAATGTTTCCGTAAATAATATGTGTAGAAGTCTCTTCGTCCCGCAACTAATGTTACAAACCCCTCTCCTATACGTACACTTTATTTCATATCTATTCATTTACTGGTCTGTGTATATATATATAGCATGTTTTTTTGCAATCGTTTTGTAATAATAATGATTGTAACGTAGAACGTAGAATACATAATTAACTCAATATGAGTATAAATATATATAAGTATCTTGTTACGATAACACTTGGATCTCGTGCGAAGATGCCCATTCCCCTTTAAACACTTCTAGCAGTCAATTGACAGTGAACTGAAAACGGTGTCCGCCTGAAGGGTCTTGCCTGGATCAGTGAAGTGAGTCACAGTCGAAAAGATCACGTCATCACCGTGAATATAGCCGCGGATAAAAGTCTCATTTTGCAGAAATGGAAGCCCACCCCATTTGGCACGAGCTCCGGGGGGGTATTCCGACCAGTCATTGTGGAAAGGGAGGAGAATGAGTATAGAGATGTTTGTATTTGCGGGGACCGTACCGCACAACGGATAAGCGAAGATGGTGGTATCCTGCCATCATGACTGCCAGCTCCATTCTTCTGTTACATTATTCATACGATCCGTTTGATTTCCACGTTTGCGCCATTTTCTTTAATGTCAGATTTAAAATTGACCAATTGCACTAATATTAATGTGCACCATGCCATTGTCAGAATAATTTCATAATAAGTACACTTATGAATGACAAATTGTACGTTATTTTTTTTGCAAAGCATGTGACTTTTATGACGAGTCAAACTTGTTGATATAATATTGCAGGCACAGATGTGAGTACAATCCGTCAGATTTTATATTTAAAGAGTACAATGCCCTAGACATAAGACAAATCTATATGTTGAGACTCGTCCAATATTTCCATGCTAACAACAACTCACCCCAAGCAATAAATCATGGACACAACACAAGACAAACAACGAACATCTACACGCCAGTTCCGAGAGCAACAACGACATTTTATCAAAGATTTTACATGTTCTTAGCTCCGAAACTGTACAACACACTCAGCACCAACTGGAAATCGTTCACTTCCAATAAGATTACACAAATATGGACCCAATATATCATCTAATTGGGTAGAGATCAATCCGAAGTATGGCTATCCAACATTCTAACATAATCATTATACAGTGCCTACACTAATAATTCACTAGTTCTACAACACTCTTACAACGTTTTTTTTCCGTCTATTTGTATTCCTGTCGAATTTTTATCTTTCTTGAATTAAATAACACCACAATAGCACGAAAACAACTGGCTACTTTAACACAGACGGCAGTCCAGCAAAGTAATCAAGACATTGCTGTATATATCAGAGGTGGAGTCTACTCCATCCCACGCAATAATATATTACACTACGAGTATATACTTAATTGCAATATAATTGTATCTTATGTTTATCATGTTATATTATAAATCACTTAGAGTTTTAAGATAAATCAATAAAAGTATGTTATATAAACAAAATGATGTTATTTATACTTTACGATCCATCAAATATATTATTATTAATACACAAATTATACATTAAAAAATTGGTGTAAAAAAAAAATTATTGCTAATCTCACTTTGCTTATCGCGCACTAGTAAATCATAAAATTGCTAGCCCTGATTTATTGCGGCTAGTCAACTTTCATGTATCTGCCAGGAATACTAGATTTATTTTACCTTATTACTGTAACAATAGTGGGACAGTTGCTCAGTTTAATTATCCATTACACATAATACAAAACGTGGGTAACGAGTATGCGGATGTTGCCGATGTATGGAATACAGCATTTTTCAGAGTTTTGCAAAGTTTTCTGTGTAAATTATTTTGTCCAGGGACGACTGATATGATACAAAGAATGTTAATTAATATTTACATTTATAAATAAAAATGTTGTTGAATTTTTCTTATGTATGTATGTACTTATATTAGAAATACATTTTTAAACATTTTATAATTTATATATATAAAATTTATTGAAATGTGTTCGGCCAGATCGCTATTCGCCACAGAGCTAAGACTGTGTTGGTCCTTTGCTTGTCGTATACCTGTACGCATTTTAATTCTCATACCTACATAACTTGTACGTTTCGTTGCAAAATTGCAAAGATAGTATAGACAATATTAATGGCTGAGAGTTAATGAATAAACCCTTGCAGATTTACTTAGACGTTGACACCGACGTAATAACATCGGACGCAGTGGAAATTGATGAAATAGTGAACAGTAGCATAAACGAAAACTTGACAGAAGAAAAACCTTCCTACAAAGAAGAAGTGTCTGTTCATTCCTTAAACCCAGTTCCTACAAAAGACGATGCCGTGAGGCATATTGAAGGCTTTAAAGTATATTTTACTAGTATTAGCAATATACCACCAGAAAACTTTAATTAAATTTATAATATTGAAAAAATTATTTAAAAACAACAAGAAAACATGCAAATTTTTTCAATAAAAAATAATCTGTTTTTATAATACCCTCAATTTACTTTTTTTTTGTAGGTCTCTTCAAAAATTTAAAATAGGGGTTCCACTGTATTTTTATCGTATATTCTATTATGTATTACTGTAATATATTATGTCTAGTGGAAAAGGCTCAATTGGAGTAATTAATTTAAAAATAAATAAATATTAATCCAAGTAGAATTAAGAAAGACATTTCAAATTAAAACAAGAACTTTCGGCGGGACACTGGGAGTAATCCCGGTGCATAATATGAGAAATTAAAAAAAAAAAAAAGTACGTAATAAAGTGGGTCGGCTGGCGCCTATCAAGGTGATCGATGTCGAAAATAATGAGTCAGTAGTGAAACTATGACCTGCTCGTGCCAGTGACAGATGGGCTCGACAATGTATGTCAGACGTCGTCGCACTCGGTAATGCCGCATCACGTCGGAATTTAAGGATACAAGTAGAATTTTTACTCATGGCACTGTACAGTCGGCCACTGCCGAATCTGTTGCTAGTATAATTTTTTTATTATTAAAATATAATACAATGTATATGGATAGGGAATGAAATGATATAGATCACATATTAATAATAAAAATAATAATGACTCTGTCGATGCTAGTAGGTGAAGAAAATAAATTTAAGTTAAAAGTGAACAATATTGTTTAATAATAATTATTATCAATGTATTAAATTTACTTTTATTCTGTATATAACAAAAGTACGACATAAAACAACAACACACTTCGCGTGGTGTACACAACCGATACCATGCGTCAACTGACGTTGTTGCATTACTGTCTAGCGTGAAGGTGTCACACAGCTGTGTCTCTATCTCGCTCACATAGACGTCAAATAATGAATCTATGGAAAAATGTGCAAAATTACAGATTTTTAAATTTCACTTGTATCGAGCATGGCACGAAGATGGATACTTTAGCATTAGTTTCATATTCAGAAATACCCGGAATATGGTTCATTACCAGGATGGATTGTGCGAGTGTAAATGTGGTACTTAATTTGTGTAGGTCTATCACTTCCACAATCATCACCGCGATGATCCCTGAACACACCTTGCAGATACCTGGGTGTTAAACAGAGCTCCTGACAGTTAACAAAATACAAAAACACGCCCGGTACTGACGGCAGTAACATGCGACGGCAGCCGCCAGGGAAGCCGGCTCCTGAGTGCCACACTACACGTTGCCTCGTCTTCCCGATCATAAGCTCCGTTATCTACCTAAGCATATCTTTCATATTCAGTCTAATTTCTTCACTTCTGTAAACTGTGCCAAATAAATTTCTGTCAGCCGTGAGTAGTCTTTCTCGTCTCCAACCGGTTCTAGTCTGGCCAAACACTCCGCGATCATAATCAAACGAACATGGGTGGTTATTGGAGCACTCATTCACTCACGCTACAGTAGATCCTTCTGATTTTACAACCACATGTAGGGTCGGTTTATAGTCAGCAAGTTACAAAAGTATTTTTTTTTGCGAAAACGGGTTATTTGATCATTGGTAAAAATATATTTACATCTCGAAAGTACAAAATAAAAATACAAGTTACTTTAGTTACATAATCATTTTTCACAAGCGAGTTATATTTTTTTAAAATAAAAAGCAATCTATTTGACTAACTGGTTGAGGAAAGTTTGCAGGAATCCACACTCGATACATAACTTTTCCCCGGAAACAATTAAAATGGTACCACCTCCCTGTTTAGGGAAGCGAGAAAGGTGTATATAAAATATATCTTACACAATTTACCCCGGTTCCCACAGGGGCTGTAACGCCATCCCTTGAATGTGGATATTTTAGCTAATTAATTAGCTACCCGACCCTCGAAAGTGCTCCGGAATTACGCGAGCATTATTGTTATGAATAATCAAGAGATGTGCCAGCATTAATGTACCAGGTTTATCGGCGGAAATTGGACTCGGGGCGCTGCAAAAACGCGATGAAAACAGCCCAATTTGGACTAAATCTGATTAGATATTTGTGAATGTGGAATTCTCCATATTTAAACATTTAAAGTCATAGAAATGAACTCCTCGTGGCAATTACTCACTGGCCGTGTTACGCTTCCGTGGAGCACAATTGTTCAAACAGTCTGTTATCCCCATTTAGTGTACTTTTAACGATGTAATCACAATTTTAATTGATTCAATTAAGAATTTAACGATTTTGTTACAAATTTAACGATTTTGTTACAAATTTTGACGATTTTATCAAAAACGTCGGCGTTCTTCAGTCACGGTTTGGTGCTGTGCTCCAAATAGTTCTGATTTCAATTTAATCAATTAAGATGTGAATGCGAAAACATTTCTCATCATCATCACCATCATCTATTGACTCCACAACCCCTGGTTGGTGAGTATTGGCCTCCTCAGCAATTTTCTTCCATTTGTCTCCATTACACGCGATTCTCTTCAGTCACGAATTTCTGAAACAGATATGTGCTCTTCCCAAGCTCCCGGGTCCTTTGAAATTGTATTATTTTATGTAAACCGATAAAATGTGTCAAGTATCGCTTACAATTAATTGATTTTTTTTATTACAATGGTTACTAATGATTATTATGTACATACAAAATTCACGTTACCTTGAATCCATAATCTATACGCTTAGTGTATTTTCTTAAGAAATGCATATAGATTAGATAACTATATCATTGGGGGAAAACTGTCGAGGAGTCCAATACCCACCGGAGGTTGTACAGTCTGACGGCTCTCCGTTTTAAATATTGCCTTAGGTACCACCGTTTTGACTATTTTCCAAACTTCTAACTATTTCGTTTCAGTGTCCTTCAGTCACCTTCAGTGTCCGCACATGAACTCCGTCAATATCTTTTCTTGATCCGTATTCAAATTCCAAAACAGAGGAGAATTCCTAGCGGGGACGCCGTTATATTTTCAAAAGTCCAAGGGTATCCGATAAAATATTCAAGACGCCGTATACAGACGTCCCTGGCAAGGGCGGTGGTTGAAGAGAGTGGGGGGGGGGGGGTGAGGGGGAGGGTGCCCGTCCGGGAGATAATTTCCGCGGCGAGGCGAAATAAAAAATACATCGCCATGCCGAGTAAAACAAATAATAACAGACGAGACAACATTGTGGGGACGCAGTGCGCCAGGGTGCCGCCGTGCGGCGACAGGGATGGGGCCGCGTTACCGCAATCACACGCGGCCAGGCGGCACTGTGCGCCGGCGAAACGGCAATGTCACAAATTTACCAAGTCATGAATTATTAATAACTTTTATTGCCATTCTCAAAGTGATCAACTCCGTGAGCTTTAAACGTATCAAAATCTCAAACTGCGCCAGAATTCGGCTACAGCTACACATACTATGGTATACGAGAGTAGGGTATATTGCAGTGATGGCGAACCTTTTGGGCTCGGCGTGTCGAAAATTCGAAAAATCTAACTTAACTCTGCAGGTGTATCACCTATTCATTTATATATTTTTTAAATTTAATTTGAACTGGAAAAAATATAGAATACATTGTATTTGATTTGATGTCAATTAATTATTATTTTTTTCTTTTCATAATTTGAGATCCAACCGAGAGTGATAAATTCGTTGTTGTCGGGACACGTGTTCTTTGGTAACTCTGATATTAGTGAACGCCGGCGTGTCGCCAAAAATACTGTGCCATAGGTTCGTCATCACTGGTATATTGTATGAATATTAATGGGAACCAACTCGAATAAGTCGATAATTTTGTGTGCAAAGCGCCCTTGACGTGAAAGTTTTTACAAAAATGGCGCTCATAAATTATTCAATATTGTTATTATGATTATTTTGAGTGCTCGCATTTGGCTCCGTAACATGGACTCTCAACAAAAGAGAGGTTCAAAATCTGTTCTGCATCACACGAAGAGACAGGAAAAGATACACGTGGATCAGAGAGCAGACGAGAGAATTTAATTTAATTGATTACGCTAAAAAAATTCAATGACAGTGGGGCAGGCCACATCACTCGGAGAATGGAAAAATTGACGAATGCTGTACTCCAGTGGCATCCAAAGGGAATCTATAAAATCTGATGGACGCGACATCAAAGACACTTGGGAAGGCCGTCATATAACAATGAATAGAAAACAGCTGATAATGATTACGATGATGATACAAGTAGTCTGACACGGTAGTGAAATTTCTAAAATCATCATATCCAATAACATTTTCTCGGCACAAAATGTTTCAATATTCGTCAAAAAACCTTTCAATAATAAATCAACCCATAGATGGCGCCAGTGTCAGCGCAAACTGAAAGAGAAAATAGTAATAATAATTTATTCAATAAATCAACCCATAGATGGTGGTAAAGTCATTCGCAACTAACATATGAAGGAAGATGCAGAATTTGTTAAATAATGCACGACTTGGAACTATCGTAATTTTCTGAGGCAACGCCTCGACAATGACACGTGTTATCGTGCCTAAACTTCGGCCTACGTTTCCCCAGGGAAACCATATACAAAGAACGCGATCTGACCCAGAAGAGACACTAGTTACACACATACTTATATCAGAGTTGCGTATAACGACGCCGTTCCAACAATAACGGAGGTCATAGCACTTCGAAGGTAGTTTGTGGGTGTCATTCGTTACTGCCATCCTCGTGATCATTACAGCCTCCATTGAGGAGCTTACGTGCACATGCCGACCAGCATTTTATACTGCCACCAACCAATTTACGATGGTGGTTGCCAACGTGCACGCTAACCAAAGTTGGCTGAAGCAAAGTAAGATCCCCACGAACGGTTTTTCGAGACTAATTTATTAATATTCACAATTATGTATTAATAATAATTATTATTCCATATATCATACTTCTACAGTTTCATTAATATTGCTAGTACCAAGTTGTTTATCAAATCTTTCACTTTTGCACTTGAATTACGTCGAAATTCTCTATTGCATTGTTTCTCGACTGTATCTCAATCGATTCAGCTGTACTCCGTGGGAAGTCAAATTTTTCGTCCATAATTTATCCCCAATTTTGCCAGAACGTAGTCGGCAAGTATGACGATTAATAAGAACTAGTGTATACCGAAAGTTTCATTAGGATATAACGCCGCAAAGGTCCCGCTCCCGCACGGGGTTCATCAGCATTCAGGTCGGATCCTCGCCCCCACAATAATCTTCGGGGAAAGTCTCATAACGAAAACTTGCCCCTAATACGCCCCCACTCCCCCATCTCCGGCGCCCCGTCCCTTCGGATACATGTTCAGACACCAACCATTACAGACAGGGAAATGAGAAATTCCAAGTCAAATCGATGCCGGTCGATTCGATTGAGCGATATGTATGCACAGGGCTGGATCAAGAAACGCGGCTCAAAATATGGACAGGTACTCTTTCTAATTATATAAACAATTCAGGATTCATAGTAGTATGTGTAGGTATAAATGTCACTAAAATAATTGTTCCAACTTTTTGCAAGCCAGTTAGTGTGTGATATGGATCATGTTTGCAAAGAAACTGTAGAGGTCCTGAGCGCGCCGCACAATACCTGGCCGCTTAGTCAGGCGCTCTATAGCCATTCGAGTTCTAGAAGTCAGCTGAAGCTAAAATACTAATTAAATATATTAATTAGAAAGATATACATATAAAATCAACTTTATCGAAAAATATTGTTGTTGCGCTACCGGGATTCGAACCTGGATCTCTTTACAAGCCGGGAAGGTACATTATCCAACTATGTTACAGCGATAGTACTTTTGACGACAAATTTTCGAACCTATATGTTACACTTTTTCAAATGAATACATTTATCGTTCTATTATTTGAAAGCCGTCTACATTGTTTTTACGGAGTCTCAAATATAGGTTCGAAAATTTGTCATCAAAGGTGCTGTCGTTGTAGCATAGTTGGATAATGCACCTTTTCCGGTTTGGAAAGAGATCCGGGTTCGAATCTCGGTAGCAAAACAACAACAATATTTTTCGATAAAATTGATTTTATATGTATATATTTCTAATTAATACATTTAATTAGTTTTTAAAATATCACAGACCTATGCTCTGGATAATTACAACTTCACAATAAGAATGTGTTCTGCTTGACAATCACTCTTCTCCGGCTGCCTTCTCGAAACCACCTCCAGTTAACCAGCACTTTAACATTCAACCTGTGTAAATTCATTTAAGCTTCATCCTACAATAAATGCCAACCGTAAGTCCTGTTTCATTTCGTCAACCTGCTCTAGCCGCAACACCAACACCTATACTCACACGCACGTTCCGCAATATTTATACACACTGCGTATTCATATACACGCGTGAGATCTGGGTAGGGTTAGGGCCCTCAGAATCACCTTAAACAAATCCTTCAGATATTCATAATCTACAAACGTGTAAATGAATGTGTTAAAAGTTCGGATTGGGAGGCTGATGCAGCTTTGCGTCGAGACTATACGCTTCGTACATTTCTATCCCCTTTCACTCTGGTCCTTTCAAAATTCCAATACAATACCGCTTCTAAATTCTATCCCAAATATTCTACAAATTTCCACCATTTTCTCACCGCCCTTTTAGATAATGCTGTTTATTAATGGTACTTTTACTCGGTTTATTCGGTACCTATACTCGTCTAGCCGTCTAGCCGTCTAGCCGTGCAACTGGCCATTTTTTACAATGCAGTTAAGACTGTCTCAATTATAACAACGCAAGCAAAAAAAAATACAAAAATCAAAAAAATAAAAAGTACAATTGAATCTGAATTTTTATATCCATAATAACATTACGTTTCCACGTCCACATCTGTGTTTTTCTGGATGCCGACTTCGGCTTCGGTTTCGGTAGTGTCATTATGGCCGTATAGTGCTTGATATAGAGCCAGGTATGTAAAAACGAAGGCGTTTTTAATATTTCTAGGTTAATATTTTAGCGAAATCATACATTGACATCTGTCATCTTTTCTTCTGTCTATGGTAAGGGAGAAATCTTACAATAGAAATTGTCTATCCACGATTCTTATATGTCATTTATGTTCGTTTTGACAGCTACCTTACAAAGATGGAATAATTATAATTAAATCGAGATTTTATTTACGTGTGGTATGTTTTGGGTAAAGCTCTATCATTGGAATATAGATTCTATTGAGACCCCGACAGCGTAGCGGTCATAAAAGGCTGCGTAGCGGCCACTATTGGCCACGAAGCGAACATAATAGCCGCCCGCAGGGCCTAGTACGAGTATATTGCGTTTTTAATCCATAGTTTTTAGAATCAATATATTAAACACTTGAATGTATATTGTAGGCCTGTTGCAGGTTAGGTTTTAAACATCTTAAAAAATGTAATGTTTTTATTGAAGAAAAAGCTAGTAAATAAATTTGAAAAAAGCATTACCAAAAAATAACAATAGACTGCTGTCAAAATGCCGTCATTATATTGTGATAGAATACACACGAAATTCAACTGCACCCATAAAGCGCCTCTACGTCGTCTTTCTGGATGGGTTTATCTGTTTTTCGTATACCCGCAATCCTTCGGCACATAATAGGATCAATATCTTATGCTGTCTCAATCAATCACTGGTGGGTCTTGGTTTACTCGAGAGTTTCCCTCCTTTGATTACACGCCGTCTCTCCCAAGTCCTGTATTTCGTCCTGAAAGTCTATGAGAACAGTGCCCTTCCCACACTTCTGCACCACGTTGATCTTGTATTCGGCAATGACTTCAACATTTGTAACCTTTATTATAATAAATTCAGTATCAACATGTAAGTAATGGATTGTCCAACAAGTTTGTGCGGTTTTTAAAATTTTATTGAAATTAATCGACTACGTTTTCTCCATTATTTAAAAAAAATCTGCCAGTGTTCTGGCAGTTTACTATTTATTGTTTTGACTGAGCTTACGAGATATCCATACACCAAACTTCTGGAATTTTCCAATTGAATTCAGATGATTGTGAATTGTCTGTGGTGAATAATAATAATAAATGGTTTTGCTAATTCTCGTTTTAATTTAATGTTGTCTTTTGGGGAAGACCTTCTAAACTCTCATCGTTAAAATTCTCCGGACGTCCATACGTAGGACTATCGCTTAGGCTGAAATTATCTTCCTTATAGAGATTAAACCATTTTTGATAAGACATCACAGATCATGACCGAGTGGATAGAGGTGGACTGACTGTGTGGCAAAGGACTGGAGCAGAATGGGAGGGTGTGGGAACTGAACAAGATAAGAGTCGGTGGAGAGGACTTGTGTCTGATCCCAGCCTACGTTGTAATGTCGTGGAAGAAGAAGAAACAATATCTGAGTTATTTTTTTCGCAACAAAAATTGCATTGATGCTACGATGCACGATTACATTCGCAAAGAAGGATTTCACTTCCATTAATGAGGTAGTGAAGCATGTCAGAAAAGAGCTTTTGTAGTATGTTAAAAAAAAATCCCGATTACCATGATTTTTGATTTTTTTCAAAATGTGCAATACTTTCGGAAAAACGCTTGGATTATCATTATCCACTTTGTGACGTCACATCTCTCGTACGTACCGGTCAATAATAACAATATTAGTACGAAAGTGTCAAATGACGTCTTGTCCGATGGTACGATGACCGACCTTATATTTCTATACAAGGATCATCATAGACTGCCGCCAGATTGTTGGTCTCCTTAACATTCACGCACCATTGAGGTCATCGAGACACAATGCATTGTTCTATTACAGTGGTAATGTTAGAACTCATACATTAGCTAACTCCGCAGTCCCCAGATTGCATTCTTTGGTGAAAGAATATGCGGAGGTAGTCGACATTTTTGCTGTAAATTTAACCCTTTAAAGAACTACATAATTACAATTGTTTGTGACTCAACTCAATGGTGACGGATAAATTGGTTTACTTCACAATTTATATATATTTTTAATTATGATAATGAAAAAACATGCCGACACAATGTAATTTTTTTCTTCTGATGAAATTTTCTGTTATTTTACAAATTATGTTTATGCCTGAATAGGGCGTGTATAATAAATAAATAAATATCGAAAAAAATAATTTGTAAATGAGATTTTTTGAAGAATATTTTAAAAAATGCTTCCACTACCTCATTATAAAAAAACCAATGAAAACGCAAACAGCGATTGTTGAAACATAAAGCGAGATCAATAAAATAGTATATGATACTAGTAACAGAAACGTAGACAAAAAAAACCGCACGAATTTAGTCACGTCAATATGTCTGTCTTATCTTCACGCAAAGAAGCAAGATACGTATTGCAAGCAACCGAGTAAGAACGGTAAACCGGCGTGGGGGCAGATTACCATTCGCGATGTGATCCCGCTCATTACATATCTCCAAACTCTCAAATCGACAAATATTTCAATAAACATCGTTATGACCGACGACGATATGGAAGTTGTACGTTTTACATAATTAGTTCGTATCATTTTTTTATTTGTTTTCCAATTCCTTAGAGTCTACGATACTCCGAGTACTCTACATGCGGCTAGACCGCCAGATCTACTTCTACAAGTGCATCAGCGCCGATCGCTTTGACACTTTTACTAACTAACTTATTGTAATAAACATCATATGTGTTTTATATTAATACATGAATCGGAAGGGTAAAAAATTCTGATAAAAAACCCTCTAATTAGTTCGTATCATTCAATTGTATACAATGAATCGCGGCCGCGGGCTCCCACAATGATGGCTGCAGGCAAATTACAGTACGGCCGATATCCCAAAGGACCAACCGCAGTGCTCGGCGGATTTATTGCGCTCGATAGAGCGGAAATTGTGCTGCGTCACTTCCAATGTAACTTAATAATGTAAGCATTACGTGATATTGTACTATGGGTTTCCAAAGTAAGTACTTTTCCTCGTATGAATATTTGCCGATTCGTTATCGAGCCAAACGGGGCCCACTATTTCAAACTAAATGTTTCAGATTTCTGTGCGATACGTACGAAATTACAAAGTGTACCTTCTAGCTTTGACCGTATCAGAAATATTAGGTTTTATAGCTCGGATACCGGTGGTACTGAATTTGGAAACACGAATCTGATCTCAATAGATGATACAGTGTTTCAAATTACACGAAAACATAGCTAGATCTTCAGAATATTATTATTATTTTTATTTACTTGTCTTTTTTTAATAAGTACGGCCGAAGGGGGTGGGGGGGGGGACCCACCCTTTCCCGGGACCGGTTTAGAAGCTAGGACTTCCTTGTCGGTCCCACTCATCAAAGCTAATAAAAATACGCGAATTTAATTCAATTACACATTTAAGTATAAGCAAAACGAAAAAGGAGAAGAAATTCAATGTGGTTATTAGCAATTAAGATTTGTATCAGAAGTAATACAATAGATTTGACTTTTTTTAAAACCATTAGTTAGATAAACCTTTACGCTAATGTAAGACTAATTATTTTAATGTTATTAGCCATAATTAAAAAAATAATAGCATTATAAGAAACATCACGACCATTAGATTCATTCTCCGCGTCCCACAAAATTGTCTTAATATAGAAAATTCTTGCATATACGAAATATATATTGTTATAATCTTAAAGTCAAGATTACTGAGACATTGCATGCATTGAATCATATTAGCATAATTCAATTTGCAGTACGTATGATCAATTTTTGACGTTTTTAAAACACTGTGTTAGTGAATAAAAAATCTGCCTTAATTACTGTAACAAGATCTCACCCATTAAATATTTATATAACTCCAGTGGGTCACCCAGGCTAAGTTAAAATAAATAAAGTAAACATCTAAGACTTTGACAGACTGGGTCGTGATTGGTCATCAACACACGATAAGTTGAAAACTTTGGACTTCGATAGTCCCAAGATGAGGAAATTATGATGATAGTTCGTCGTATGTAGACGATTTTTGGATGGACCGCCGAGATCTCTTCATTTATGTTAAGTGACCATTTGCCTAAAACGAATCCTTCAATTTTTTGCGTAACTCGCGAGAAAATAAGATAGCTCGGAGAGGCTTGTCATGGAAGATGAAGATCCTCTACATGTTAAGACGACCAACTAGACAAGTCGCAACCCTTAAATCGGGCGAGAAAAGTAAAGGAGCCTAGTCAAGAGGATGGGAGTTCACGATAGACTGATCGAGTGACCAAATCTGTTATACTCCGGGTGAATCATCTTATTCACATTTTGCATCTTTTCATCGCGCCTTCTCTCGCACAACAACCTAACCGATAAACATAATACAAGATGGCGTCTCTTGTGGGGATTAACGTAAAAAGTAATAAAAATTGCGTTTTATGGACGTACAATGCTATTAAATGGGGGGAGAAAATGTTGTTCAGTATTCTGCACTCTTAAAAAAAAGCCACCGAGGAAATCTGGGAAAAATATGTGAATTTAAAATTAGAATGAAATATTTTACCAGCTGTTTCATAGTATGTGACCTATGTATACAGATGCTTGTTCGATGTGGCGTTACGACACTCTCCTAGTACAATCAAACGGTCGGGGTTCGAGCCTCGTCCCGGGAGATCAAAAATTCTATTTTCATAGCGTATTGTGACACGCACGTACATATTACGTGTACGCATTTCTATTTTCAATAAAAAAATATATTGGATCCTGTAGAGGCCCTGCTCGCGCCTCACAGTGCCTGGAGCTTAACAGCCACTCCATTCCACCTAGTACCGACCGAAATTTAGTTAACAATACGTCGCAATGTAACAACTCCGAGGAGCCGTCTGAAGCGACCACTTCTCTCTCAGTCGCCTTCTCGGACGCATCTCCAGTGAGCACTCCTAGTCATCGCTAGTTTATCTGTCATTTAACTTCGACCTGTGTACTTACGTTTGTGTATTAACGCCACTAATTGTAAGTAAATGTTTGATTTAATACACCTGCTCTAGTCACAGCTCATACATATACACTGCGACATCAAATACACGCAGTGAGATCTGGGGAGATTTGGGATCTCAGTCTCACCTTCCGGAAAATCCTTCCGATATAGCTTAATTAATCAATTAAACAGCAACTCCTAACAGATGCTGTATAACCTACAAACACATTCACTCTTTACTGGCTACAGCTTACAAACGATAATCAAAGCAAATACTCACGTATTGTATGATTTACAAGTTACACAATATTTTACACTTTAAGAGATAATATATAATAGATAATATAGTGCTGGATGCCCTATATATTTCCCCCAGCGTTCACGTGCTCGTTTGATAATGATCGCGAAAATATATTGTGTATATGTGGCCAGAGCAGGTTGAAAAAGAGAAACTGCTTATTAGTGATGAGAAGAAATGCTACTTTTGACTCACTAGTGTGATTGTGATTGTTATTCGATAATATCAGAGATCGAAAACTGCGACTGTGATCACAGTTTCATTACTAATGCGCGTGCGCCGCACGATATCACAATACACGAAATAAATGGAAAAAAAACATAATTTTAAGCGTATTTACTTATATTATTAAAACTTCATTTACGTAAAAAAAAAAGAGATTCTAGCATGTATAATTAATATATATCTTATTTAATATCGTCACAAAGAGAATGAAAACCCTAAAAAAATGTGAGTTTATTTTTCGGGTCAAATTCTCAGCATTTCAGATCAAGTGCGTATAATGTTTAGATAGAATTTACAAGATGGCGCTTATCACGAATTATAATGTAATTTTTTCAGGAATATTTTCATTTCGTTTGCACATGCGCCGAATCATAAATCAATAAATAAAATAAATAAATAAATCACGAATCACGATATTCTCACATATTCAATCACTGATAGTGAATGTGACTCAAAGATATCAGTGATTGACTCACGGTTCGTGATTTTGAGCTTATCACTACTGCTTACGGCTGACGCGAGTTTATTGTTGATTGAGCACAGTTACAGTTTAGAAATATGCAATGAAGAGTCTTCTCGGACGGCTGCGGGTGCATGTTATTGGCAACCGATGTCAGTTATTGCGGTGTCGGTACCGGCTGTTAGGAACTCTATGGAGTATCTGCAAGGTGCGTTCAGGTGTATAGACCTCCGCACGTTTGTTCAGCGTGTCCCTCAGTTAACTCTTTAACTGCCTTTAATTTGAAATGGAAAATATGACACAGGGTAAGACTAGGCTTTAAGGGTCTTGACTTGTCTATCAAAAGCTGGGACCTGTCGTCCACAGATGGCAAAATGATTTAAAAATATGACTTTAATTCCTGCAAGTTTGGAAGGTACAAAAGTACGAGTTAACACGCTAATAGCTTGATGTGACATACAAAGTTTGGCGTGTTAACGCGCTCATGGCTTTTAAAAGGTTAATAATGTGTTTATTCCAGCGTGATTGGTTTTTTTATGTAAATACGATTCGCCATACAGATAATACATATTATATAATATTATTTATGTTATGAAAAGAAAACCCAAGAAATAATATATATTACTAAAAAAGTTCACACATATGTATAAATATAAATACTGAATTCGGAGACGGTTGTATGTCACTTGCTTGTATTTCGACCAGAGCTCGGAGGTATACATGCTGGTGAAGAAGGATTTAAACAGGATCCTCTTCACCTCCTTACTGCATCTGTAGTGACAGCATATTTGCACGAACGCTCAACTGTCTCCTCTGCCGTTCTATGTCATCATCGTCTTGTCCATCTTCATTGAAATTGATATTATTTTACTTTAAAAAAAATTCGATTCAGATTAGATTAGTTAAAAATGAGAAATGATCAAATAAATGATGAAAAACTTTCCCAAACAGAAAAGTTCCGCACACGATCACACACTTGGGTCGATTGTCTTCGTAATGTGATAAAACTTAATAAATTGTAAATTCTTGACATACTAATTGTGGGTATTAAGTATTAAGACCAGCCTCGCACCAGTCACGCGGTTTATATCAATTTGAAGATGAGATGGCCCCAACTGATTCACTAATTCCCCCATAATCTGGTGATGGCCCACGGTCGGCCGGACAGGCGGCGAGGTATTTGGGAGATTGCCCGTCACGGCCGTGGGTAGCTCAACGATTGGCCCATATTAGTTATATTGCGTAAATTACAACTCCAAGAATTATTTAAATTGACCATAAAACACGGCGCGGCAAGGAAAGTTCTTCTAATCTATGACATGACCGACAAGAGACTGGAAAATTTTCATCTAACCTCTTTGGAAAAGGATGTAAAATCACGTACCTAATGATGCTCTACAAGTCAGTTGATAACCTACTAGACACGCCCCCAATACTTTCGCAAATAGACTTAAATATTTTCTTCAATAATTGCAATGTTACTTTTTAAAAATATATTATATTATTAGGAGAACACATTCTTATTGTGAAGTTGTAATTATTCAGAACATACGGTCTGTGTATCAATATGTCAAAATTTAATAAAAATGAATTGATAATTCTGGCGTCTGCTATTAGATTACTCAAAGGTATTTGAGATTCCGTAAAAATAATGGCTCTTTCAAATAATGGAACGATCAAATGTATTAATATCAAAAAGGTAACATATAGGTTCGAAAATTTGTCGCTAAAAATATCGTCACTGTAGCATAGTTGGATAATGTACCTTCCTCGGTTTGGAAAGAGATCCAGATTTGAATACCGGTGGCGCAACAACAATATTTTTCGATAGAATTGATTTTATATGTATATGTCTCTAATTAATATATTTAATTCATATTATATTAATAATAAGAAGAAAACACTTTGTTTATACCCACAGAATAGTAAATGAATATACATCAAATAAAGAGGGGGTTTGGAATATTAGTTGCAGGACGAGGGCCATTATACACACATTCTTTGTGGAAACATAAATCCAATAGTTTATGACACATTTATGCAAAAGTATTTACTCTTCGAAAATTAAGTATTTATATAAACAAGACTTATTTTTTACATTAATGCATATTATATTGTCAGCGTTTAAATTTTCGTTCCAATCGAGACATATATTTAAAAAAAGTCGAGGAGCTATTTCATTGCGTACCAAAGTGATCACGCGGGTGAAAACAAATTGAAAATATTGAAACGAGGAATATGCGTTAGTTCAAGTCTATATATTTGGTAGTCTGTGTTTAAACCACTGTTTATTGAAAAATCAACATGAGATGTCTAAATAACAACTATTCTGAATTCGCCAATAATATTTTGGAAACAAACCATTATTTTGACATTAATAAGGGTATACAAATACCGAGGTCTACAGTTAGATACATTATGAATAAGAAAAAGTGTTTTGCATAGCAAATTAAACATAAATAATCAAATCCTTTTTGAAAATAGTTAGCTTTTAAATTTGTTCGTTAAATTAATAAATAGTTGAATTTGTTGCTTGTATGCCGTTGCGCCGAAAGCCACTGGTAACGACGATTGGTAACTGAGATTTAACAGTTGGTGGTTGAGTTTCTACCTAACCGAAAAAAAAAACATTAATTTAGAAGTCACTTAGACACACGATTCAGTTACATCATATTCCTAAAGCTCTGTGGCGCGGCTTCCGATTCACTTCACCACCACTGTGGAAGGTCCATCATCACTATGCGCAGACGCGAAACAATAAACAGTTGGACAGCGTTTGATCGCGAGCACTTCAAAGGAGATCGGTGAAAGGGATTGGCTAATGAGGTAAATGGTTTCCAGCAGAGATATATAATAACATAATAAAGAGGAAGTACCTAACTGCTTGCGTTTTGCCGACGAGGCCATCAGATGGCATACTTGGTGTTCAGCGGATATTTGGCAACAGCACTCGGATTACCGACTATTATACTCCACCCGCGCGTTCTCAAACACGTTCGTAATAGAAGAATAGTGCGAAACAAAACAACAATTGCTGTTTCTTTTTCTTTGCTTCTTGCCATCGGATCCCCCGGAACGATGATCTATTAAGAAATTAAAGGAATCTCAGACTTTTACGGGTATTTATTAGGGTGTGGGTCTCCCGCTGGGGGTTGCTGGGAAGAGCCGCATTTCACTGGCTCTCGCTCGCACCCTCTTGCGACCTGGACAGGGTGTATTTCTGCCGGACTGTGACTGAGTTATGCGACTTCAACACAAAAATATGACGTCTACCCTCCCCTATTGGGGGTGCATGACTTCTATAGCTTCTCTCTGGCTGCCTTCTGAATTTAATATGATAATAACGAGTCTCATGTCAAATTGATGCATATTGTACAGGTATAGCTCTGGTACGATGATACCGGAGCCAACCTATATCAGTTAATGAATGAATGTAATAAAAAATGTAATAATTGTACCATATAATAAAGAAAAAAAAGTTAACTATGAAAGAAAGCCGTAAAGTTTTAGTAACTAACTTAAAAATATATTCCAAAATAGATTCGAAGATTTTGTAAAATATTGCACGCGTTTATTTGTTGCATGGAATCAAAGAGAGAGTAAACAACTCTCAAAACGATTCCGGGATATGGTGGGACCTGCAGGGGCTTCATTAATTTAGTCTTTGCTTCTTGTCATATATTTAGGATCGGCTCTTCTAACACGTAGACGCACGGATCTTAGTCATTTACTGGTTATGATGGCTATCCTGCAATTCTACTAGGTTTTAAGAGGCGTTTAGGTGAATTTATTTCATAAGCAAGTCAGTTTAATAATAGACCGAGTGAATTTTGCCAACTAATTATTTTCTGAAAATTTTTTTACAATTATAATTTTTATTCTAGTATTTAAATTAAAATTTTATTTAAATATTTACAATTCGACTGTTATTTTTTATACATGTAGCGTCTTATTCCAAAACCCCCTAAAACGACTTTATATATTTCAGTTGTGAGTTAAATTTTTTAAAGAGACAATTCTGAAACGATTTTTTTTTCTGTATATATCGTTCTGGAAGTCATTTTGGATTTTATATCACGTGATAAATCTACAAGCGTTGTAATTGGCTGATTTCATTTTAGGGGGATTTCATTTCTTATACTCTGTCTGCTTTGGGGTATTTTCGAACTAATCCTGATTTCGAACATGTAATATCAGTGGATTTAAGTGGCTTTTGCGAGAAACAATGTATTCTGCATGTAACTGACAAAAATCTACAGAACTGTATATTTAACTCAAATTATCCGAAATCCATTTTAGGGGGTTTTAGAATTAGGCGCTACACATGTCTGTAAAGTTATCGTAGTTTTTTATTAATTGCTAATGATACTATGTCTTATACATATGTAGAAAAAATATACTCATTTTCTATAGTGGTACACCAAGTAACCTGGGGCCGTCGTCGCTATCAGAATGCTGAGGGTCTTTTTGATAATGCGATCATCACCTTCACACACCATGTTACCGTGTAGCTTGTCTACGGTGAGCGTTACCTTGAAGATTTCTGTGAAATATGTCATTGTTTATTATGTGGTCCAGTCTTGTCACACCCCCGGCCTATCGTAGCATATTCATCTCGTTGGTATATATACGCTGTTCGTAAACTTCTACAACTGTCTAGCTTTCCAGTAAGGCATGCCTGATTTGTAGGTAGACCTTGCCTTTTTTATCGGCATTTTAGGGTCGTATAGTATAAGAGAAAATGATCGTCACTTGAACCAGTCAATTCCATCAACTATTTATATTTTTGGAAAGGGGGTAGGTGTTTTAGCATCCCCAAGAAGCAATGAGGCAGTATAAATCGTGTTCGAAGCCCCCCACAGTCAATGTGCACATCTGATGATGCATAAATGGGGATTAAAGGAGTTAGCCCTGTTTGAAGCGGCGTCCCTCAAACAATGGCACACGTTTACCCACTCCGACCTCGGAGGCATTGAACCGAGTATAGAACCTCTTTACGCCACTTTAACAGTCATACGAAGAACCAAATCTACCCCCTTGAAAGCTAACTGTCTGATGCATTTTCTCCACCAGTTCACTGCTGAAACGAATTTATGATAAGACTAATCAGTGACTGTTTAAAGAACTTGGAACTTCGGGAATGGTATGACGCCTTAGATATCCCGAAGACGGTGAAAGCAAATAGGCAGCACTGGGCGGGACACAATACGCACAAAGCCTGATATACGTCAATGTGTGCGTGAGCGCTATCTCAGCGAGAAAGAGACAGAGTTAAATGACCGCTTCACGCTAGACATTAATGCAACAACGCAATTGACATCGGCTTGACGTATTACATCGGTTGTGTACACCGCGCACACTGTGTTGCGCCTTTAATATATACACAATAAAAGTAAATTTAACACATTGATAATAATTATTATTAAACCATTTTTAAAACTTTCCAAAATTTCTTGGTGATCATCCATTATATTAATATAATAAAATATTCTGATCATTTTTAACCCAAATTTATTTCAGTTGATGGAGGGCATCGACATAGTCATTATTTTTTTATTAAGATGTGATTAATATGATTTCATTCCCTATCCGTATTACATTGTAATAATAATAAAAAAATATATATATACTAGCAACAGATTCGTCAGTGGCCGACTGTTTCACAAATATTTTCTAAAATACACGTGTCAGAAAGCCGAGTAGAGATCACGCACAATCTTCTTAATATTAATATATTTTTCTCGTTTTAATTTTCTTAACAATGTGTTAAATCTTTCACAATCGGACATAATGTCGTGTTCGTCCAATTAAGGCGAGCGTCTGAGTTTTATTGCCAGATAATTACGCAGAAAGATAAAATACGACCTCACAGCACGTGAGAAGTGAAATATTGAAGGATGAAATCGTTAATGAAAAATTCAGACTCAATGAAGTCATTAATGAATAATTCAGATTATAAAATGGCTTCATTCTTCTGAAACCAAACTTACAACACCGCGCCTCCGCGACTCTATTAATGATTTGTCTAATAATAGAATAATATTTAAATACAACCGTGTGAGGGTAGGGTGGGGGGATGAAAGTGTCACTATTTACAAATGACAGGACACCGTGATTATAGAGCTTTTATGTTATACAAATAATTGATGTGTGTTGAAAGAAGATATATCTGAAACTCATTTAATATACCAAAAATAATTGAATGGCATTAAGTTTTCTTTTTATTTAAAAATCAATCAGATTACTCGGATGGAACTTTTAACCCCACTCACTCGTGGGGCTGATAAAAGTTCCAGAAATGGGGGTAAAAAGTACCGAAATCTTTTATACATTATCCTGAAAAACCTGACGTGCTGATAACCGATTCATGAATCTCTTCAATCTACAAATATCGAATTGTTTAAAAACAGCGCACAGATATTTATTTTCCCTCATCACCAAATCAGCAGCTCGTTTCGTAACGCCGATGGACGTCTTCCTCCGCTCAGTTTTTCTCTTGTACGTCCTCCTCATTTTGCAAATAAGAAGAAACAAATGTGAGTTGTACACGTTTTGTACAAATAATACCGGGAGTGGGGTAGAAAATGCCACCGCGGCACTTTTAAACCCATACCGAATTATCGAAACAAATATAAAATTATAAAACAAAGACAATCTATATGGAAAAAATGCATTCTTCATTTATAAATAAATATATAAGTGAATAGGATAACTTACTAAAAAATTACATAAAAACAAAGTATAGACGAGTGCACCTCCAACTAGCACATTTATTCGATTGACGATGTGCGAAGCGAGGCAGAGGGGATATCACCACATCACGCTGTGTTCACAAGTTCGTTCGCATGTAACGTTTATGAGATATTTGTAATGCAACTTTCATCCCCACCCAACCCCACTACAGTATAACAAAAAATGAATGTATCGATTTGTACAACGCGTTGCGTAGTTTTTTTTTTTGCGGATTCGTGTGAAATTATTATAAAAACCTTAACCTTTTAAACGGAATGAGCGCAGTGGCGTAGCGACGGCCTGCCCAGAATTGCTGAACAATTACAGCAAATATTTAAAAATCTCAGTAACGAACAATGTAAGTTGGATTTAAATATAAAATAATTTCGTAGTGCCGACGAGTAGTATTAGTAATCTTTGTCCAATCAACGTCCGAACAGATAAACCCATTTTAGGACATGCTGTAGTAATGACATCTATTTATATCTTACGTTAACTATTTTAAAATTAAAAATATAAATAAACATTATTAAGGAGAACAAATAATTATTACAAATTTTAAAATTTTAATGTTTTTAAATTTGCATTAAAAATATCACATAATTATGTTCTGTTCTCCTTAATAATATAAGAGTTATATTAATGTTTCCAAAATTTAATAAAATTGATTAATTAATTCAATTCTGACGTTTCCTATCGAGTTTCACTCAAAGCTATTTGAGATTCTTCGTAAACATGAAGTAGATTGCTTTTAAAAATTGGAATAACAGATGTATCAATTTGAAAGTGAAACACAAATTTGTCATTAACTTACTATGTTGACATGTTCAGCGCACTTCCCCGGAATAGGAAGGGTTCCTAGTTCGAATGCCGGTGGTAACAAAGTATTTTTTCGATTAATCGATTATAAATTATTTTCAATATCAATTTCAAACAAGGTGTGTCTCACTCTTCTGTCTCTTCATCATGCCTCAGTACGGCCAATACTTATTTTACCATTGTAAGGCTCCGGTCCAGGATCTTCATTCATTCCATCGATCATTTCTTAAAAATTGCAAACTATAAGAGATCTATTAAAAAAGGTTTTTAATAGATCTCTTATACATCTTGAACGATAAAATCAAGTACGAAGAGTTAAATATATTTTTTCAATTCACCAAAATTTTATTTTTCATTTAGAACTATTCACATTTAAAATTTTTTAAACATTTAGATATTTTTACAATTTACATGCTCACCTAAAAAATTAGCAAAACATGATACGAGATTTTCAATTAGGGTGATTAATATTTTACATCCTATTTCTCTTCCAAAGATTTAGGAATTGTCAAAAGTTTTTTAAAAAATTAACATTTTATCATTCAAGCAGAAAAAATACATGTGTCATGTGCAAATACATATAATACAATATTTTAATTAGATTTTGAAAACGCAAAAAATAAGTCATATAAGAATTAAAAATGTTGCCAAGTTTATATATTCATATTCTGACATCTGTGACATCAGCTCTGATTAAGGACCGTGCTATGGTACCCGAAACGTCGACCAAAGAGACAAATCGGAAATTGACCAACTATCTAATAGATAATTAATAATGATTAATGATCTTTTGATGATCTGCGCGTGAAATATGACATCATCATCCATGTCTGTCTCTCCTGACTGAGGATAGCGATTTCTATGAACTCCCGCCCTCTTGACTATGCTCCTCTACTTTTCTTGGCATTCTGCAGATCTTCGAGCTGTCACCATAGAAGTGCCTGTTACCTTTTCCACTTGGTCGATCCAATGGATGGGGATCTTCCTCTTCCTCATCGTCCTTCGATGTGGGCCACCTTAACAAGCTTTTTTTTTATATATAATAAGAGTTATTAATTAAGTATTGTACATTATTAAAATTACATGTTTTTTATTCGCCTAGACTAGCTCTTGTGCTTGGAGAGGGAGTTACACTGTAATCATTTTATATTGAGACTTATACATTTGTAGTCTATAATTATTTATTGTCTATTTGTGTGCTTCTGAAGTGTCAATTTAATTTCTTTCTTAACTCTTTTATATCTTTAATTTGCTATTGAATTTTTTTATCCCTAAGTATATAACATTTTGCTGATAGAGTTTGGTGTTACATTTAAGGATTTTAAGGTTATTTTTAAACCTTAATGATGTGCTTGTTTCAAATTTATTTAGTTATTTTCTTTAATTGAGATTTTTTTGTAAATGTTTTCTATTTTGGGAACTGGGAATTTTGAAAACAGTGTTTGTGTTGAAAAAGTTGATATTTTTTTTAATATTACTTTGATGATCTTTGTATTATTTTTACCGAGTTCATTATATTGTATTGTATGCTCCTCCCCACCCAATTATTTCATACTGGAGTAGTTGAGTGAACAATACCAAAACACACCTTTATGAAATTATTTATACTTCAAATGTTGCTTAATCTCATGAATATATAAATACATTTTCTTATTCTTTTCACTAATTCGCTAATGTGACTGTGCCATATTAAATGTTGATCAATAATTACACCGAGATATTTGATTTCTTTTTATGAACTTAAGTTTGTACATGAATCGTTTACAGGTAATTTTGTTGCAGTTGTCGTTATTTAAGTTGTCTTCTCCTCTAGCGAGATGCCCAAAAATCATCCCATATAAATGGTAGGGAGTCTGTCCTTAAAATGACATAAAATAACCAAAAAAATTTAATCCCCAGAATGTAACAGACTTAGTCCACAAAAGTACTAGAATTCAACACTAACTCATTTTCTTGATTTAAATCTTTTTTGGATAATCCAGTTCAGAAATCTCAAAATGGTTCAGTGACAATTTTCCCGCTCCCCGAGTGCCCAGATCGGAAGTAGGATCGAGGATAATGTAAAAGTTTATCAAAGGGAACTCTCGGGAAGTCAAAGTGCTTTTCGCTTACCCATATACTTTTTAGGGCACTTTTGATTCTCATCATTTCTTGTTGTACTCAGAGGGACAAAAAAAAACTTAGTTTCGGTAAAAATATTACACAATTTCATCTAGAAATATCCTGTCTATATAATTGACGGGAAATTAATAGTTTTAATAACATTAATTTATTTAGAAAAAAAAAAACGTGTTACGTGTCTCAGATACATGTATAATACCACCCCTGCATATTTTTTTCTATACTCCACATATAAAAATACTACAAATCCGTATCAACTTTCTTATATATTATATAACATCCCCATTCGCGAAATTTTTGTAATCCCTTTTTTAAAGCAATTTTCTGACACATTTTACTAGGATAGCCTCCAAAAAACATATTCTATATTTATTTATTTCCATCGATGTCCTTCAATCGACGAGGATATTATTTAATACAAATTAAATTCGGGGAACGTGCATTAACCGATTATGCTATACCAACACGGTGGATTGACGACAAATTGCTTATTTGACAACTTATACGTTACACTTTTCAAATTAATACATGAATCGTTCCATTATTTGAAAGTCGTGCGCGTTCCCCGCGGATTGGAAGAGATCCATGTTTGAATCCCGGTAGCAAAACAATATTTTTCAATAAAACTGATTTTATATGGATATCTTTCTAAATAATACATTTAATTAGTATTAAAAATATCACAGACCGTCTGTTCTGAATAATCACCACTTCACAATAAGAATGTGTTCTCCTTAATATAGGATAAATATTTAAATTGATATACCTAAGCATAGTTTCCGCATTTTTACATTTATGACTTTTGATTTTATTTCTATGTGTAAAAAAATGTTAGTTCTCAATAAACATTGGTGAATTTTGCAATTAAAGTGATTTAATACTATTAAGAATCTTATAAATATCTTGGCATCTCTAGATTTACCCATATAAAAGTCAAAACCTTTTATACTATTTTAAAAATTGAAAACTGCTGAACAGATATTGATGCGATTTGTCGTATGAGCATTAAACACCTATCGGGGAAAATTTAAAAAAAAATGGAGTGTGTAAAACCGAGGGTTAAAGGAGAATTGTTATGGCCAAGTCTGCTGTATCAAATGTGATCAAAATTTAAAAAAATAGATAATTTGTTTGAATGACGTGAGAAAAAATCAAATCTTAGATTAATGCCAGTGAAACGTCAAACGTCCAAAATGAGAAACACCGACTTGTGTAAAAAAAAAAAAATGGTGTTTAATTAGTCGGCGGCGTTGCCCCAGACTAAAAAGTGAAATCAGTATCAGACTGTGGATCGCTGAAAGAACTTGTGAGAAATCGAAAGTGTCTGGTATCGGCGAAATTAGAGGGAGAACGAAACCATTAACATACAATCGACCATTATTCGGGCCATTGTGTTTGGAAATACGCAAGAAATCCATATCTGATGCCGTCTCTGTCGTTACGCGAGATTGTAGATAGCACAATTTTAACAATTTTTTCAGTCGCTAAACGTATTTAGGCTTCT
Organism: Eubasilissa splendida; assembly: GCA_031772225.1. Taxonomy (NCBI): domain Eukaryota; kingdom Metazoa; phylum Arthropoda; class Insecta; order Trichoptera; family Phryganeidae; genus Eubasilissa; species Eubasilissa splendida. The sequence goes on from CM062864.1 coordinate 16,618,539, forward strand.
CATCTTTTGAGAAAAATCTATTGTATTTAAGTACATACGTGTGTACCAAATACGTGCGAATTTTTAAGAAATTTTAACACTGGCATCAGCAATTTGGCATTGGAACATCAAAAATCGTTTGATTCATCTCTCCAAGGCCTTCTTCTTCGCCACTCCCCTATGGGGGTTGAAAATCATAACTGTTATTTAAAATTTATAGACAAATTCATGGTTTGAACAAAAACCAGCAGCGAAATTAGGGGTGGGCCGAGAAGGGGATGTTTCGTTGAATGTGCAAAAAATTAATAATTTTCTTATATCGAAAACCAGTGACAGACTACCAGTATTAGTAATCAAATAATGTGGGCAATTTTTATAACATTTGAGAATATCAATGAAATGGCTAGGTTAATAATAAAATAAAAACAAATGTACAGGATTTAATTTTTCCGCGTGCACAGTTCTAATAAATATGTTCAAAGCGATAAAGAATTTAATACCTATTAAACAAATAATAGATATAGAAAGATATGGAAGTATGGGTAATTACAGGGCTTACGACCTGTCTTCGGCTGTAGTGTAGTTGTACTCGAAGTGTTTCCACATAGTAACATATATACAACTTCCAAAAATTTGATATATACGGAGATTGATTAGTGGGTGAGAATTATATTTGTATAAATTGACCACTTAAACCAGCCGAAGACAGGTCGTAAGCCCTATAATTACCCATACTTCCACATCTTTCCATTAAATATAATAAAAATAGATTCGTCTCTATGAGATATCTATTGTTTGTTTATTTAGTTTTTAGTTGATAAAATTAAATGGCAACACGAAGCTCAAATATTATGTTATACATTTCATTAATACATTGAAATTAATGTTGGTTAAATCGTTATTTAAACTGTTATTGTGATTGAATGATTTGAGCAATAACTGGTATACTAGACAGTAAACTTCTAATTGTTAAATCTTAGTTACCAATCGTCGTTAAATTTCAGTTACCAATCACAGTCACAACGATTTACAATTACTAATTGAAACGTTTGAAAAAGCTTTTGAGGATAATTTTTGGCATTCAAAAGAATTTTTTGAATAAAATCCAAATATAGTTATTATTCTAGTTGCTGGTGGTTTATAAATATCCCAAATAATGTACCTAGAATCACAGTCTGTCTATTATTGAATTTTTTTATATTTTTGATGCATTTATGATTCTGTACGGTGTCCAATTGTGACGCTTTTGGAACGTAGTGTTGGAGACGCATGTGACACAAATGTCATCATTCTACAGAAAATATATATCAAGGATAGACTCAACCATTTGTCGAAGATAAATATTTTAATTTTTCGAACATTTTGCGAGAAAAAAAAGATAGCACGGAGAAGCATGTTGCGGTTGGGCCACGTCGAAGGTTAGAGATGAAGAAAAAGATGATGCGTTGGACCCCCAGCGAATGGAAAAAACAACAGGCACTTCTATGATCACGATCCTCAGTCACGAGAGGGACCGACGTCGATGATCATTGTAATTTTTATCATTTCCTTATCAATTTTCTTGTAAATAAACACGTAAATAAATAATCTTAAAGCATAATTACTACCATCAGAGTGCCCTTGCGGTGAAACTCTCACGAAAACGACGGTAATCATCATCATCATATAATCTCATTAAAATAATAGTTCAATCTAAGAAAATCAATTCGCCTTAACGCTTTAAAAGCAACACATAATATGTAATTTATCATTTTAAAGAATACAGAATTTCTCACGCGATTTTCTCCCCAATGACCCGTATCTGGCACGCCTTTTGATTCAAACGTTTCCAATTCCCATCTCGAGTTATTGCCCCCTCGATGAAATTTTAAGGACGCTCCACACCGCAGTGTTTTTTTTTTACTTCAGATTGATTGTGCGAATCTGAATACGAGTGTGCCGCAAGTTGCCTAGGCAAATGATTTGACTGCGCAACAATGACTGGTCAGGTCACAGTCGAATGCGAATAACTGCAATCCGTTGTACAGTTGAATGACGTCAGGACTTGTTATTTGACAGATTTGTAAGGAAAATAATTTATTTTTTATATACGCAAAACTACACATATTAACATAATGAAAGTTCAGAAATGTGTATCTTCAATGTGACCTGGGTAAAATTTTAAAGAGGTATTTCGCGATATATATATATAGATTGACGACACAGCACTAATAATTATTGAAAAAACTCTAATATATCTGCAAATGAGGATGTTAATACCATAAAAAAGTGGACAATTAATACTGATAAAACACACTTTCTACGATTTGCTATTCAACAGAAAGATAACACTGAAATTAATATTAAAATTCACACCAAAGCCTGACATCAAAAAGACTCTTGTGACCAATGTTCTATACTATATCAAATACCTAGGAGTCATAATAAATAATAAACTTAAAACGGAAAGAACATAGTATTAATCTTACAGACAAAATAAGGAAAACTGCCTACATATTTTTAAGACTCAGAAACATCTTATTACTTACAAATCTGAAAATAATATATTACAATACGGTATTATTGGATGGGGAGGAGCATATAAAACTTCAATGTTACAATTAGAAATCACTCAAAAAATTATGGAATTATTAAAAAAAAAAAAGACTATCCAAGTGATCCTTTACAGAAAGAAATAAAAATAAATAAATATTAGAAGAGATTTCCGATCTACAAGATTTACAAAAACTTAAATATACAGCAACCCAAAACCACTATATTTAACTAGCCATAAATTTTTTTAATAATCTTCCCCTCACAATTAGAAAAATTACAGACTATTATAAATTTGTATCTGAAACCAAAAAAATATGCAGACACAAATTATATACTCCTCTATACACGAGTCTCCGATTCTCATAGAGAAGAAATAAATGTAAAAATAAATATATATATGTATATAATTACTGATTAAGTTTAAAAATGTATTATATCTTATAATAATTTTTTTTAAAATATATATTAACATTTTTCTGTCACGTCTGTTTTTATGCTTTTCTGTTAGATTCATATAGATGATTTAAAAAATTCTGGTGATACATATAAACCGCATCTTCTTCTTCTATTGCAATATCTAACAACTTGCCCGACCATCGCATCTTAGAACGGGTAAAATTCATCACAATAGTTATGATATTAATAAAAAAATAATAAATATCTCATAGAGACGAAACTATTTTTATTATATTATATGGAAAGGTATAGAAGTATGGGTAATCATAGCGCTTACGACCTGTCTTCGGCTGGTTTAAGTGATCACTTTACACAATGTAACGTTCATCATTCTACCAGATATACTCCTCCATATCTATCACCATTCCACCCAATATATACCTCCATATCTAAAAAATTTGTATATTTGTTAATATGTGGAAACACTTCATAATTAACAGTAATTATGTGTTCTTGGACATATTTAAATATTGCTTGTGATATAACATATTGGTTTTATGATATAATATTAGCGGCAAATGCAAATTGTTTTTATTATTACATCACATTAGTACATGATGAAATGACTCATGTTTTTAAATATCAGTTGATGCTACGATAGCTAGTTCAGAAGCAACTTGCGTATCCTGTTTATAGTGCGGCGGTACTAGGTAAATCTGTAGTTGATGATTAACTTCTTCAAAATGTGCATATTTTAAGCGCCCTTGAGGTGACACTGACACAATGACATCATCATCCTCGTAATCAATAATAACAAGTGGTAATTTTGCGTAAGACACCGCAATCAAACTGACTAAGTGTCCTAGATTTTAAAAGACCTCAAAATACCAATTTTCAAGATTCTTTGATGAAGGAGACAGGTGGACTTAACACTTTCAAGACGATTCTAAAAAAGTATGTAACGGAGTAAGCTATGTAGATTAAAATTCATTTTTTGACTATCAAACGTATTTAACAGGGGTATACCATATAGGGTAGGAGTTGGCTTTAAGGGTGTTAACTGAAAATGTCTATTAACACTTCTATTGTGTTATTTTTATTTAATTTTTTATTTACACCCTAGCCCAAATCGTTTTGAAAGTTGTTTACTCTCGTTTCGATTCATCAATATTACATTATTTTATTATATTCAGTTATTAACATCTTAATACCATCATAGGTTGGCTCCGGTATCGTCGTACCAGAGCCACACCTGTACAATTTGACGTGAGACTCGTTATCACATTAAATTCAGAAGACAGCCAGAGAGGAGCTATAGAAATCATGCACTCCCAAAAGGGAGGGGTAGACGTCACATTTATGTGTTGCAGTCGCAGAACTCGGTCACAGTCCGGTAGAAATTCACCCTGTCCATGTAGCAAGAGGTGCGATGAAGAGCAAGTAGAATGCTCCGTTAGGTCTCTCTAGCCATTGCTCTTCCCGGCATCGTCCATCCCAGCAACCCCCAGCGGGAGACCCACACCCTAATAAATACCCGAAAATGTACGAGATTTCTTTCATTTCTTAATACCTATTATCGTTACGGGGGAACCGATTCTATTGTGATAATATTGATAATGTATTTTTTAAGTGTGCTGATAAAATGCGTTATTTTGATACTTTTTAACACTTAGTTCTCAATTGAAAATGTACCGATTTTAACTTCAGAAAATCTGGTCAGTTTGGATAAAGGGCCATTGAAGAAGAAAAATAAGAATTTACCATACAAAGAATTGTTTATTTTTTAACTAATTTACATTTGATCAAAAAGTATATACTTACATTACAATACTACAATATACATTGTATATTATATGCATTACGATGGTGGTCGACTGATACATTTTTGCCATTCTACAATAAGACACACTAAACAGAAATTTATTGATAAACCTTTAGGATTTTAATATTTTTTTGGATCCAAAATATCGAATAGCGCTCTACATGCGAACCCCCCAAAGACGGTTCTATTACAATTTCAAATTTGGTGGCAGCGCATAAAGTCAGTTCGTGTGGCTGCCGCACGGCGGCACGCGCGACCCACGCTTTCGGTAATGTTTACAGTAGTCACGTGCGGTCTTCTTTAACAAACGTGTGTGCTGTTCAGTGTTACTACATTTTGTTAAATTACTGCGCGATTAATTTTAACAATGCTAATTATTATAGTAAATGTTGGATGCCTAGGCTAACTATATTCGACTTGCGAACAAACTCTCGGAACATATCTCGTTTGTATGTTGAGGACTTGCTATAATTGAACCCGAGTTCTTTCAGGGTATGTGCGTGCGGATATCGGCGAACATGGATGCGTAGTCTGTACATCTGCATTAGTGATTCATTCATTTCGCTCCAACCGTTTCATTTTAGCTTGTGTGTGTGCCGGCACCATCGTATATGGACGCCTCTTTTATACTTTGTACATCTGTATATGTGATTCTTTTGGCAATGATTTTTTTTTTAAGAATATGTTCATGTCGCCCCATGCATATGTATATCTGTGAACAAACCCCACACTGTTTAAGGTACACACCCTATAGACGCACAAAATAATTACTATAAAGGTTTGCACACACACACAGAGGTGTGCACAATTTATCGGCTTCAACGGAGTTTTTTTAACCTTAGATTATTGAAACCACATAAGCAAGATAAATGTGTGTATTAGTCATTTGAACTCCTCTTTTGTTTTTACGAGGATAATACTACGTCATAACACACAAAACTGAATCGAATATGTACCGATAGCTCGCATATTTGAGTCATCGTTCAAAGTAACGAATCAAAATAACCGGTTCCTTTCAATCGGGTAGCTCGAAGATCCGACTCCGTGAAAAGAATCATAAACACCACCCCCAGTGTGCAGTTGTAGAATGATTGTTAGTTCCGCACCGAGCAGAGGCGTGCGTCAAATTAATGATATTTTTAATGAAAAGAGTCGCGGCCCGAACGAAACTCGTCCATTCGGTCGCGACGCGCGACGCGCGAGGAATTCAAAACGGTGACACATATATCTTCCATTCTGGCCGGTAATAAATTCCGCGACCATAATCACCGTGCCATATACGCCCTCTGAATGCTGTGTCGATTATGTTAAACAGCTGTGCAGCAACTTCATTCCAGATGGCTCCGGTGTAAACAGAAAGTGAATGCGAATGGAGATGCACGCGCGTACCGTTTTGTCTGTACACATATAGCTCTGGGTCTAAATAAAATTCAAGTCTCTCACGAATTGGTACTTTTTTTGCGAAAAATTCACAGCAGCGTGTGATTTTTCACATTCATTTTAACCCTTTCCCATTTGAATGGACGTAAAGTTTGAAAATTGTTTTCAAAGTACTTAACATATTTTGATTACGTCTAATAACATTGTAATTTTCGTTCCGTTGGCATCATCGCGTCAGACAAATAAACGTCGCTTTGTCTTGCTCCGCGGCTGCCATTGTTTTCTCTTTCTCTATTACAATTATTTTGCGTTTGTCTAAAAAGTATGTGTTTATTTTGTATTATTACTTATAATTTATACGTAGAGAATTGTATAAAAAACTGTGATAAAAACATTTATGTCTTTTTTTAAATTTCAATCTACCATCCTTTCAAATAGCTAATAATGATCGTTGAGGGTACCATTTAGAATTCATTATTAATAAAGTTTTTTATGTATTTGCTTATATTATTTAATTATTTGATGCATTATATCATATATAGATTCAGATTTGGTTATAATTAGCAATAGCTCCTGTGGAGTTCTATCGCCTCTACTATAATTATCACCCTGCAATACCGGTGCGTGAAACAAAACTCTTGGCAGCTGTAAACACCGACACCTTCTAAACTACAGATCGATCCAGGAATCGCCTCAATAAACTATACGCGCGCAGTAACTACTTTATACAACTTAACTTGTAATTTTGTAAACCGTGCTTAACAATAAATCAAGTGTCAATCGTAAGAAGTTTATCTTTTTCATAACATGCTCTGGCGATATACATAGCATATACACAATACATCCCGCGACTGTTAATCGGACACGAGAGTGGTGGATGAATATTGGGGCATCCATCACTCTCTCATTAAGCACGCATCATCATTCAATACATCACGGTACACACAAATGGGCGGTATTTGAATATTTATTATGTTTTTATTGTTATTTTTATTATTCAATATTTCTAAATTTTCTAGAATGTCTAACTTTCGTCCAATGTCGCAACCGTGCATAAGTTGTAAATTACTATTAACTAGTGATGTTACCGAGCTGTCAAAACTTATGCTGATCATCTAAAACCGTAAACATTAGCGAAGGATTCACAAGAGTCAGGAGTAGTTTGATGGAAACAGCTTGTTACTGAACCCGGCCTTGGATATTTCCAACGATTACACGGGTCTTTCGAAGATCTACAAACATTACCCTGAAACTTGTGGCCGAAAGTCATTTAGCTAATCGCTAAAGATCCTCCTGCCACGAGAAGTGTGTGAACATTCAGTAATTGATCACTTTTGATGGTCCCATCACTTTACAAGGAACGGAGATAGAGATGGGGTAGTAATTTGAAGGGTTGGAGAGGAAAACTTTATCGGAATACGAGAAAAGGCCACCTTTTCCAGGCCAATAAACAGAGAACGGTATCGAAATTCAAATAATTTGTTGACCAACTTGACCAACTATTTTTCAATGTTGAAAATATAATTAATTATCAACAATTATTTATTAAAACACTTTTTCCACTATTTATTATTTAATGACCATTGCCGGTTTCAGCCTGTCACGGCCGTCTTCAGACTTAAGCTAGGATATTTATATAATTCAATACGGGGGTGTTTTTCAGTGAGTCTATATAATTTATATTTTTTAAAGTCGGTGCTAAGTTGACTAATGTTGGGATTTTCCCTTATATGTTTAGGTACTATTACAAGAATTTTTACAGATTCTGTATTTACTGAACTATTAAGAGTAAATTTATATTTATTGGTTTAAGTGCTTCTATTAAATTTATCGAAAAAATAATTTAGTTGTCACCGGAATTTGAATCAGGATCTCTTCCTATCCGGCGAAGTGCGACCGAGGACGAAAATGATGATGATAATTAAGAGTAGCAAGTCAAAACTTTTTAACGATGTATTCTAACATGTGATAATTAATTATAATTAGATTATTCTAGAATATTCCATTTACAATACGATTATCGAGTTATCTGCAACTAATTTGATTACAAATGTGAATAATTAATAATTCAAATAATTAGACAAAATACTTTTGTTTAAACCACTATTTATTGATTATTCAACATGTTTCGATACTTATGGTATCTTCTTCAGGAAACAATGTATACTAAAATAGCAACAACTCTTCAGAATTCGCCAATCACCTTTTGGAAACAAATCATTTTTTTGACAAGGGTTTAGAAGTTATACTTACAAATACTAGGGGTTTACAGTTAGATAAATTTGAAATAAGAAGAAGTGTTAATAGCAAGCTAAATATTATAAATAACCAAATCCTCTTTGCAAATAGTTACCTTTTAAATTTGTTTTCATATTAGTTCCTACTTTGTTACCCACCACTTTATAGTTTTGTTTTTATCTATACTTGTATTTTTAATTTTAGTATACATTGTTTCCTGAAGAAGATACCATACGTATCGAAACATGTTGAATAATCAATAAATAATAAATAATTATGTCTTATTATTTATATAATAATATGTGGCCACGAAGTAATTTTGCTAATATTGAAGAAGTAATTAATTATTCATTGGGTTTGGGTTATGAATGGAAAATAAGGTTTGTATAAATTACTATACACTTTCTATGGACCAGAACGAACGTTGGACAAGAGACAAATTACGAAAAATTTTCAATAATTTCAAGCAACATTAAATTTATTGCCTGTCGGATTTGACACAATATTCTGACTTTGAATTGACGTTTTAAAATACATTTTTATTGTTCGTAATTATTAACAGCAACTGTTGGCAAACAATTCAAAAAGCACGGCATACGAACCCATGCTCGGAGGCAGACAAGTAAATGGACGGTTTCGACCATATATCACACGATTATCATTAACTTGGCCGAGGCGTTAACCGAACCCGCAGAACCAGTTCGGAATTTGTGGTTGCGCAACGTATGTTTACAACTTTTTAACGGGATTGTTTTATTGTTTGAATTAATTTTCCGGTGTGTGTTTTTCCCATTATAAAAGTGGTCTTCGCGAAGGTGTCTGCGTATTTTAGTAGATTTTGAATAAAGTAAATTAATTTATTTAGAATTAAAGTGGACCCAAATTAAGATGGAGCTACATTGTGAGGAGAGTCATGCGAGGACATAATTGCCTGGCGCTGAATTGTACATCAGGCGAAGGCCCGTGAAGCCATGGATCGCTAGAAGTAATAGTCAATTTCTTTTAAAATACGTGTCACATTAATGTTAGTACTATTTTTCAAACTAAGCTAAACAAAAATACGACTAACTTGGTGGTCTCTTGGAATGAGGCTTGAACCCTTGACTACTGAATCATTAGGCGAGTTTCTTAACCACTAGATCAACAAGCATGTTTTTATAATTCTTTGTTTTAGTAGGAAAACAAAATAAAAAATCGCTTACATGTATCGGACACGTACATGTGTATCACGTATCAAGTATCATTTGTATACATGTCATTTCCCCTCTTATATACTAGCGATGTCCAGACTCGACAAAATATGGAAAGACCGCGGTATATCCAAAACCACGAAGGTCAGGCTTGGGCAGTCTCAGGTGCATTCTATACGGCAAAGGAGAGAGGATACATTGATGCCTTTATCGTGTGACGCTGTGTCTTCATTGATCTGAACATCCAAGAAGACTCGCACTTGAACTTGCAGAAGCCTGTTATGGTGGGTCGCGTCGAAGGACGGAGAAGAATAGAAAGATCACCCACACAATATATAATATCATTGCAGTTTTCCTGGATTTTAAAAGAGCTTTTGAAATCATCGACAAAGGTATGATAATAAAAAAAACTTAGGAAACTTGGAATAAGGGGAACACCTTTGAAATGGTTTAAGGAATACCTAAGTAAGAGACATCAAACCATTAAAGTAGGTGACTTAATATCTGATCCCTTGCTTATATCGTTAGGAGTACCACAAGGGTCAGTTCAGTTCAGTTCAGACCTATCCTTTTCATTATCTATATAAACGACATCGTACAAATGCTAAAACATTGCAAAATAAGATTAGATTAGAAAATAAGATTGGCTGAAATTTTGGTGAGTACTTATCACAGCATGTGCAAACATGTTCCCCAACTTTTGTTGACGAGTGCTGCCATCTTAATTTTGAGGTCGGAAATTTTTCAGACAGCCCTCGTATTGTTCTCATTCTTCTAAACTCGCATCCTCTCTAAACATTCAGAGTTGCGGCCAACACAGGAACTAGTCATATACTGTTCACACTTATTTAATTCCATGTTCCGTTTCACTGACAATCGATCAGTGAGAATACATCTGATGGATCATCAAACAGATTCCATCAACTCGAAGCGCGCTCAACTTGATTCCATTGATACAGACGCAATCGGATGGAACATCAAATTGAATACGGCATAGCTCTGTCACGAAAACATATACGATTCATATGGCATAACTGGAAATTTCGTGTTCTTTTTTTCTATTTAATATACGTACAGATTATACATACATTATAAATATTATTATATATATATACAAATATACCGAACATTCAAACATACCTATTTTATATTTTTATTTACTATCTTTGTTTTATTAACCATTAAATTGAGTTTAAATACATCTACCGGTTTCGAAAAATACAATTTTCTTCTTCAGGATGTCATAACAATAATATATGTTTTAGACGTATTTAAACTCAATTTAGTGGTTAGTAAAACAAAGATAATAAATAAAAATATGAATTTTAACCACAAAGATAATATTGATAATTTTAAAAGTATACCTATTTTACATTCAAGTTTCATAATGTAAGAGATGTTCACTGTCTCCTTAACTAGACCGTAGACTGTAATAAAGGAGACAGGTTCATCCGTTATATCTATCAATACAAATATGAAACCATTGTTTTCAATCAATTAATCAAAAATATTAAAAACGAAGTAAACAGGGTTATAAAATAATTCTAATAACATAACTAAAATATTATCCCATAATTACAATACAAAACAGAAAATGTATACAAAGAAATGTGGTTTCCATGAATCAGCTTCCTTTCTGCCAACACCCAATAACCAGCTCCTGACATGGTGTTTGAGTTAATCCATCGAGAATTATTTCATACTATTCGGCTAAATGTTGTAGATTTTGGGGGCCAGAAACATGTGTGAGGATTGACCGTAGGCTCGTTTTCATTTTAAGCTTCATGGTGAGCCTAGTCTCTTTTGCTATCGTAGCATAATTATGTGATAGATATCGATGAAGTTCTTTGTTGTAATGAAAATATAGGATCAGTATTTTTACATTGACTTGTCGAATATCGAGAAGCTGACGTTCCTCAAACCTTCATGGTTTTCTGTAGATGATTCTGAGAATGGATTTAAAGGGCAGTTTACCCAACTCCACCCCAACGTAAGATCGCGTAGCTAAGTTTTATAGTCCGAATTGGATACAATACAAAACAATATTTTTCAAATTTTTAACCGAAGCGGGACACTTTACTCTCTGCCTATCTCCCGTGGCACACCAAGCATCGACATAATAATAATTAGACATGACGCTGCCTGTAAATAAAAAAATATTAATTCTGTACGATTGACAAAGTTTGTGATACCAAATTTGAGAAAAATTATTAATTAGGTAAAATATGCATTAAAAACACAACCAAATAATGATCTCTTAATTGCGCAAACAAATCTGTTCATCACTGTGTTTGATGTTGAGTTATCGTGACCTTTAAAGTAAAAACATGGCGGCAGATTTATGATGCAAATGAGGCTGGAGCTCCAGAACCGAACCGTGAATGCCCGACGATAGCCGAACACAATCGAATCTGCCAGCATTTTTAGAGGTAACACAGCATTATAGGCTTTATTTTTATAATATTTTCCTTTAAACGCACCCTACCTTAAATCGATATTATTATGAATATTGTACAGATACGATGACATCGGAGCTGACCTACATCAGTAATATTGACCAATTAAAAACTCAATTGTACATGCCTACTACTGTGTATTCTAAAATTGTATATCTATAAGCTATATAAAAAAATAATAACTAACTCACGGATCAGAATTAATTAATTAAGGAACACATTTTATATTATAATAATCTCCTAATAAAGTTTGTAGATTTTGAGAATTTATGCAAGCGTTACACAGACTAGTAAATGAATAGACATGATATAACGTGTATATGCAGGAGAGGGGTTTGGAACATTATTTGCGGGACGAGGGGTATTCTACACACATTTATCCAACGAAACATAAATCAAATAGATTATGATACATTTATTCAACAGTAAAAGCAATTACTCTTCGAAAATTAAATCTTTGTGTAAATAAGACGTATTTTTTACATTAATGCATATTTTATTGACAGCGTTTAAATTTTCGTTGCAATCGAGTCATATTTTAAAAAAATGTCGCGGAGCTCATTGATTGCGTGAGTGGCACCAGAATGAAAATTTTGAGACAATTTATTTGGTGGCCTTTGACGCGTCGCTTTGTTGAGTGGAATCGAAGCGGTAGTGAACAATTTCCATGACGGTTCCGGTCATAGGATGAAACCCACATGAGTTTCCTTCAATCTTTTCTTTTAGATTTCTCTATAGCACCTGGTTTTACTTCTCTTGTCTCAGTGATACGGGGGGGCTCTGAGAACTGAACCCCTCGCCAGCTCTAAAATCCGCCGCCAGACACACTAGGACAGGGGTCGGCAGACTTTCCAGTGAAAATAACCAAATATTAAGTAAATAGAGTTCAAAGAGCCGCAACGTAGTTTTTCACTGAAGTTATATACATTTTAATGACGTAAAAAAACGAGTTGAAATCAAGATTTTTTTATTTAAAATTCATAATACAGTCGTAGGCTACTTACAAGATTATAATATATGGAAGCTATAAGCTTTAGTATCTCAGTACTTTAAAACCTTAATAATTAAACATGAAAAAAAAAACACTTTTTGGGCTTTGTAAAGTTAACTAACCACTTGTTCTATTTAAGGCACGATTGTAAATTATCGTCGGTTAATTTGTATTTTAACTTGTTTCTATTTGATTCGTGGATTGTTTTTTTTTGCATAAACAGGTAGAGTCAAAGATTGTGAGAATGGCAAACGCTAGTTTTTTTATTGAGTCATATTTTTTATTTTAATATTAAAAAATATAACACATTTTAAAAATAATCAGTCGGATATATCATATCTTTCTTTTAACATTTATTTCTCCTCTATGAGAGTAAGACACGTGTATACGAAAATTTATGTTTTAGTTAGTCTGTGTTCATATTTTTTTTACTTCAGATACAAATTGATTGTTTGTCTGCAATTGTCTGTAATTTTTCTAATTGTGATGGGGAGATTATTAAAAAATTTGATGCTTTGATAAATATAGTGATTTTGAATTGCGGTATATTTTAGTTTTGGATTATCAATATTTAATTGATTTTTAATTTAGAAAATTAGGGTTATTGAATGTTTTATATGTTTCGGGCAAACTATTTCACGTATCAAATATAATTGTATATGAAAATATGAACTGGAGTTGGAGCCACGTGCGGCTCGCGAGCCGCGGTCTGCCGACCCCCGCGCTAGGAGAACACTCGCGGCACACCGTTTGAATAACGCCGATCTAAAAGAATAAAAACATTCTTACTATGCGAACGGCGCCTGGCGGACAACGAATGAAACAATGCTGTCGAATCTCTCGTGATTTTTTGCAAGTAATGATCCGAAAAAGCTCCCATTTCCATCATTCATTCACCGCCTGACCGGCGCTCATCCATCAAGTTTTTCGCCGAAGTTGAGGGAGGCGAAAAAAAAAACGAGAAAAGTGACCTCCATTCGCTTTTGAAGACAAACGCATAGATCCGGAGCCTAAATAAAGATGGATCGGTCTTGACCGTGATTACAGTCTAAAATAAATTAACACATTACTCATCGTAATCAAAGAGGCCCTTTCACTGTATTCCGCCTGATTTCACTGTATATATCAGAGGTGGAGTCTACTCCATCCCACACAATATAATAATAGTATATACTTAATTGCAATATAATTGTATCTTATGTTTATCATGTTATATTATAATATATTCACCTCTGTTACAACAAAAACGTGTATGTCAATAAAGTCTAATAAATAAATATAGTAATTTCCATTTAGAGTGGGTGGGACACGCTTATAAATCATGTTATAGAAAAGTTAGATGAATTACTTATACAATTTTTACAGGGTGTGACAGACCACAATATTTAATGGGTTTAATGATTCGCTCTCGCCCCAGACTTCTGAAGCTTTTAACGTCGTCGACCCTGCGAATTGGGGAGACGATCTACGTTTCGGCTTCCAATGTAAGAAGGTCCTCTATTCTAGTACTTTTTACTCATTCCGTCGGCAGAGACGTCTTACTCATTGCAATTTCAACTTTGTTATTCAGCGTATTACGTAACTAAATATATTTTGATCCCCCTGCGAATGTCTTCATTTCTTATTCTTCCTCGCAAGGATACTCCGAGCGTAGCCAGGGTTCATAAAATTTTAAATGTAGCCTGAATTTCAGCTACGGGCCGGTATACATTTTAGCTTTCCAAATGTTCCGAATGAAAATAAAAACTATGTACATTCGTTTTTTTTTTTTTTATTTCATTGCATATTATTTTATAAAATATATTTTTAACGCAGTTTCGTGAAATAATCCGGAAGCCTGTGAAAAAACATACCGCATGTTAAAAATAAAGGCTTGTCTTTTTGCTATCCGTAAATCGTTTAGGGTGACGGGCGCCCATGGAAGCGTACTCATACGAATACTCGGATAGCTTTCATCCTAAATTTGAAATACTGTAACGCCAACAATTTGAAAATGGTTTCAATTTGTGCGTAATGTCCATTTTATTTATTTCGCGCGAGTAGAATGTGCTGGTTAAATAATACATTTTATTTTATTACCACTTTGCTAAAAACCAAACTCAACATCCTTAATTATAACAAAAACGCGCGTAATGGTGGTGGTGGGCAGTCTCTTATTGGTAGACAGAAAAATCATCAAAAGTTGCAAATAAAATATTCCATGCAAATAAAATTAATCAATTTGAAAGATATTAAATACAGAAAAAATCGAATAAATATTTATTAAAGCGAACACATTCTGATTGTGAAGTTCTAATTATTCAGAACATAGGTCTGTGATATTTTAATTACTAATTAAATGTATTAATTAGAAAAATATTCATATAAAATCAATTTTATCGAAAAACATTGTTGTTGCGCTACTGAGATTCGAACCTGGATCTCTTTTTCAATCTGGGGAAGGTGCATTACCAACTATGCTATAGCGACAGTATTTTTGACGACAAATTTTCGAACCCGTATGTTACACTTCTTCAAATTAATACATCTACCGTTCCATTATTATTTATTAAGTAGATGGCTTTCAAATAATGGAACGATAGATGTATTAATTTGAAGAAGTGTAACATACGAGTTTGAAAACTTGTCGTCAAAAATACTGTCGCTGTAGCATAGTTGGTAATGCACCATCTCCGGATTGGAAAATAGATCCAGTTTCGAATCCTCCCGGTAGCGCAACAACATTTTTTTTCGATGTAATTAATTTTATATGTATAA
Organism: Eubasilissa splendida; assembly: GCA_031772225.1. NCBI lineage: Eukaryota > Metazoa > Arthropoda > Insecta > Trichoptera > Phryganeidae > Eubasilissa > Eubasilissa splendida. The sequence continues at coordinate 16,634,283 of CM062864.1, forward strand.
TTAATATGTTTAATTTGTATTTAGAATAAATATTTAGTTGCTACCGGGATGGACCTCTTCATATCCGGAGAAAGGGCGTTACCATTTTCACTATAGCAATCGAATACGTTTTCGACAAATTTAGAATATAAATTCTGTAATCTATCCATTTAATACGTCTATTATTCCATTTTAAAAAGTAAATCCCAGTAGTAATAACTAAATATTTTTTCGATAAATAAATTATTCCGGCTTACCTTTCTAGTTAGTTAATTTAATTTATATTAAAAACACCACAGAACTATGTTCTGATAATGCAACTTCATAACAATGTGTTCGCATTAAAAATAAAAAATAAACATTATTTATTTTATGTTTATCTCATAATTATTTCAAGAAAATCTATTTAATGAGAAAAAACTTCATATCTATAGTTTCATTATGTGTGTACATATTTTCAAATCTTCTTACTGGCAATATTTGAATACATCTTATCAATCAGAAAATAACCGGTTTAAGGTTACTACATCTCATGTATCCAAGACTCAAACCGTTCGGCCATGATGGATTATTTAAAAGCAGATTAATAATAATAATCGCCGCAAGGTGGCATGAATAGTGTTTTATTATTTAAATCATTTAATATATATGATTTTTTGAGTGAATTTGTTAAGTTAAGTTGTACTGTGCAAGACCAGTTTCCATATTTTTGATATAATTAATTATATTTTCAACGTTGAATGAATGAATTGTTGAGTGAATCTCAAATACCTTTGAGTAAACCAGAATTGACAATTCATTTTTATTAAATTTTTGGACACATTGATACAACTTATTAGAAGAACATATTCACATTTGATATTCCATAAAACAAAGTAGATGGCTCTTTCAAATAATGGAACGATTAAATGTATTAATATCAAAAAGGTAACATATAGGTTCGAAAATTTGTCATCAAAAATAATGTCACTGTAGCATAGTTGGATAACGCACCTTCCCCGGTTTGGAAAGAGATCCCGGTTCGAATCCTTGTGGCGCAACAACAATATATTTCGATAAAATTTATTTTATATGTATATCTATCGAATTAATACATTTAATTAGTATTAAAAATATCACATGAATAATTACAACTTCACAATGAGAATGTGTTCTCTTAATAGTATAATATTTTGCTTTCGTATTAACTGATTGTATTAACATCTTGAGAATGTTCTACTTCTTGTCCGACACAATATCTCACGCACTGGTTGAACCTACAATAGACTATTAGGAGGTCCTTTAACCCTACCCGACCGCAGTAAAGCCGGAAGTCCTGCCCACGGCTCCGCAACACAATGGATAAAGGAGTATCCAACCTTTTCTTTACAGGATAACAATACAAGGAACAGGAGAGGGCATGTTTCACCATAACCATTACATTTTAGTATCATATGTTCTCTGTTGATGCGAGATATTAATTACGGCAGTTAGGGCTGAACCAGTCCTGTCGGCAAGCTATTTAGTGTAACAAGGCATCAATAAAGCGGTCAGATAATTAAATACTAACAGAGATTTAATCCTTTCCAAATCACCGTTTTTTTAATGACTTTCTTCTTTGTTAACGCTCGTACATCTCATATTTTTCAGGACTGTCGCCCTCGATGAGGTAGTGGAGGATATCAGACATGAGCTTTTGTAGTATGTCAAAAAAAAAAAAATCCAGATTACCACGCTTTTTGATTATTTTCAAAATGTACAATACTTTCGGAGATACTGGCATTCAACGTTAGGCTTGTTGAAAAATGCTCAGATTATCAATATCCACCATGTGACGTCACATCTCTCGTACATACCGGCCAGTGTCGGGTACCGACTTGTCGACTCGGAAGATGTGAGGTCACACGGTCCAATAATGGGGGTTGGAATCTACTGTGATATCAATCTTGGGAAATATTTAAGATATGACAGATCTGGAGCATTAATATTCTAAAAGTTATCAGATAGCGCATGGATAGGAGAGAGGTGATGTGATTGGTATTGGATCCTTCAGCAGTGTATCCAGAGATATTTTATATAGCTGTGAAATTTCTCGACAAAACTGCTTAATTAACAAATTAACAACAAAAGAATGTGACAAACAAAGAAACCAAATGTAAGCAGGAATAGAAAATTGACGACAAATAAATATTGCGACCTCAAGGTGCTGGTAGCTTAGAAATATAGTCGTTTCGACTACCTATGGTTAGATCGAGCGACGAACGGGGTCGTGCCTAATCAATAGCAATGCCTTAAGGCGATACTTTTAAAGGGCGTCAAATTTAAGATAATAGTGAGCCTGTAAATAAATATAATACATAAATAGGTTCCGGTTTTTTATGTATCTAGTTTGTGTTATTGATAGCTATTTAAAACTAATATTTTTTTCAAAGATTAACTATTTTTGAAGATAAACAAGTTTTATTCTCGACAAGCTCGACGCCTGCGCGCTGGTGTCATCTGGGCGACAGTTGTGCGATCGGCCATGGACCCGAAGGGCCCTTAGAGCCGACTATAATAAAATTGACTTCTTAAACCTGTTAACAAACATTTTACATAAGGATAAAAATAATAACGCTCGTCATAGTGACTACCCTTATTTTTAATAAAATAATACGACTTGCGGGTGGTATTTTCGAAACAGCAAAATATTATAAAACTACATTTTTAGGAATTCGTTCGGAACAATGGCGAAACCTGAGTTTGTATTTTTTTAATACTTCGATAAATCAAATAGAGAATATTATCTATATTAAATAATTCTCTAATGTTTAATGACGCCTCCTAATCCTATAATAATCAGGCTGTCACTTATGACATGAAAAAATATTGCTCAACATACGTACAATTTTTTCAAATGAATCAACCGAGCTTTGCGCATTCAACCTAGGTAAGCAGTAGGATAAGATATAAGATAAAGAAAAAGATACCAACTATTCTGTGTAATTTTGAAAATAGGATTTTTTTCTTGTCATCATTGACGGGTTTCCGACTATTAATTGTACTAAATTGGCCAAAGCACAAACACGTCGCCTGAAAAATTATGTTCAGTAGTGTTGTGCTAAAACTGAAACTCCCTGTCTTCCTAGTGTCGTACGATAATGATAAATACCTTAAAATCATCCCTGAGAAATATTAAATGCTTTGGAGAGAAACATATCAAAATCGGCAGCATATAAATGGCTACTTCAGAAACCTGATTTAATTTTAATTGTTAAAACGAAATCCTTCAACAGTTATATTTTCTTTTATTCTGTTTATGTTCTTAATATACGTACATATTATACATTATAAACATTCTTATAAATATACAAAAAAGGCGAACAAGCTTCATAATGTAAGAGATGTTCACTATCTCCTTAACTAGACTGAAGTCTGTACTAAAGGAGACAGGTTCATCCGTTGTCTATTATACAAATATGAAAACAATTATTAATATTTTTTATCTAAACCAAAAATATTAGGAATGAAGTAAACAGGGTTATAAAGAATTCTAACATAATAAATAAGTAAAATCTTCTCGCTATCCCATGATTGAAACACTATGCAAAACAGAAAAATGAATATAAAGAAATGATGTTCTGTTCAAGTGATCATTTCCATGAATCTTTGCTCAGTTTCCTTTCTGCCAACACCCAATAATCAGCTCCTGAGATGGTGTTTGAGTTTGTCCATCGAGAATTGTTTCATACTGCTCGGCTAAATGTTATTATAGGCTTTGGGGGCCAGAAACATATGGAAGGATTGACCAAAGCTTGTTTTCATTTTAAGCTTAACGGTGAGCCTATTCTTTTTTTGCTATCGTAGCATAATTATGAGATGGATATTGATGAAGCTCTTTGTTAGAATGAAAATAAAGGATCAGGCTTTTTACATAGAGTTGTGAGTCAGAGGGAAGCCTATATGGTTTTCTGTAGATGATTCTGAGAATGGATTTTTGTATAATTACTAATTGGTCAAGGGCAGTTTTCCCAACTCCACCCCAACCCAAGATCGCGCAGCTAATAAGGGATTGGCATGCTATAGGTGTGAAAATATTCGAGTGAAATATCTATTTAATATTGAAAATTTCTCAGAGTAGCACTTGTCAATGTACAATGATTTACGATGGAAAACATTGTTATTTTATGTAAATCGATGTAATGTGTTTAGTATCGCTTAAATATAATATAATATTTTTTTTTTTTACAAACGTGTGACAAATTAGTAGTCGACCATGTTTATTGAATTCATTAAAGTATACAAATCTTGCACAAGTATAGTTATTTTTCTTAGTCAAGTCTCCCATATATATATATATATATGTACATATAACGGTCTGATAAGCCGAGATTTTATTAAATTTAGATTTTTGAATATATTCTATAGTATTATTGTTATTAATTATTGTGAATCGCCGTTTCAAAGTTTTAGATTCCACAATAGAATATGGACAATTGTCGGTTGCAGCCAACCATAGTGATAAAAATATTACATTGGTAGACAGACGGTGGTTTGTTTCGAAATATTCAAATAGAAACATTACACAGGCGTAAAGGTCTACGTCCTCTGTCTATTTTTGAGTGTTTGGATCAGATCGTTAAAAATATTGTTATACTAAAGAACAGTCTAGACTGTATGATAATAGTTGACTAGAGTTTCAAATGGTGCGGATCGCCCCAAAATAAGAATATTTACACCAATAGGTATTTTACTTGATTTGGAATAATTGAAATGTTTAAAATAAAACAAAATTTAATTGAATATTATTGTTTTATTATATTTATTAAGCCACGCATTTCATAGTGAGTTTAATTTGTTTTCTGATAGATGAATTGTTATAATATTTGCCACCACTGCCAATTCTGGTATGGAGAGAAAAACATTTTTTTAAAAAATCGTAAGGGTCTAATAAATAATTTTTGGGTTTAATCTTCGAAGTATTTTACACTTAAATGTTTGATATTATAAATATAGAAGATGGAATGAACGAATGAACTGAGTAAGTCTCGATTTATAATCAAGAAAAGTATATTCTAGAAATAAATTACCTCTAATTTTGTCGTTTGAAATAATTGACAATCGGAAACATAATAGAACGCGTAAAAAATCATGTTTTGAATATTCAGGTAGGGATGAGTGTTCCATAAAGAAAAGAAAAAATAACACATATACTTTAAATATTTAGGGTTGGTCATGGACTAGTTTGTATTTCAGTAGATTTGTAGATACAAATCCCTGGGCATATATCCTTAGGTTTTATTCCAGAAATTGTTTGCGTCTCGGCGGTTACATAAGCCGCTGACTCACCTCTGCAGCCCTGGTCGGAAATCCCGATGAATGTAGAACTTCATAATCGATAATGTTCGTTGTTTTTGGACGCTCGTAGAAAAAAATATTTAATTCAGTGCGTACATTCTAATAAGAAAACAGGCAGACTTTTACAAGAAAGGAAATTGTATCAAGATGCAAGATGGTATGGAGTTATGGCGAAGCATGGTCATCGGATGCACGTAAAAATGATGAAAATGAGAAAATCGACAATACAATGTGTGTGAGAGAAATGGCAATAAAAAAGCGAATTTCAAAAATATTGTCGATGTTGGGATGGCACACAGAATGCGCAATTAATTGCATTAGCAGAAGAGCCGAAATGTGAATTGTACATATGACAGATCAATAATCAAAACGTCAAAACGATATACATACGAGTAAAGCCAAGGGCGAAAGGTGCCGCGAGTGTATATAGTATATATGTATACAAACTGTATACGGCGAGAATTGGCGTCCCGCATAATAATTGCGTTAAAAAGTGCTCAAAAAATACCCAAAATTGCCTAAAGCTTAAACACATACGAACCTGAGCACACCATTGTCGCAAAATCGAACTATTTCGGTGTCATAGAAAGCGGCTCGGACGTAAAACTTCGTCTTTCAATTTATTATTCTATTGTTCCTAGTCCTGGACTGAGCGCGACACAACACAGCAGTACATCCACACAAAATGGATAATATATAATAACACAACGAAACAGTCAAAACGCCGGCAACACGGTTATTTAGAACATTAAACCATTCGGCACGATTTCACAACATTGAAAATATATCAATCGATTCACGAATACAATGCCGACGGGTATCGATCGCTCAGGGATGCACACAACTGTCAAAGCTTCCAGAGCAAAACAATCGATTTTTTTCTCAACGTGAACGCGCTAGCTCACGCGGACGTTTCAAATAAACTGAAGCGCGATCTTCCAGGGGCGAGGGGGTCTGGGACCGCGGCCCTAGCGGCGAGAGAGTTAACTAACAAAACATATTACACTGCCATCTGCTGGCTACGTGTTGATACTTGATATATTTAGTGCGGGTCTCGGCTATGTTTGATTCGAAATACGTAATATTGCGTATTTATTTAGATTTGAACGGATTTGAAGCAATGAAAAATATTATTATTTGTTTTTAACAATGCGCTGATAGTACAGTAGTCTTATTTTGTTGATGTTTGTAGCGTTAACTTTGTAATTAGAGATTAATATTTTTTTTATGTTAATACGAATTTACATTCGTGTTATTTTTTTAAATAAAAGGAAAAAATTTAATAAAATGTGAATATTCGTACGAAGTCGAAAGGAAACTAACGATACAAATGCATATTATGCATGGTTAATTAAGAATAACATTAGTACATAACTAGAATTAGAATAAAAAAAAAACTTAAACAGAAGAAACCAAAATATTATCAAACAATATATTCTAGCATACCATGTAATGTACCAATCTACAATATGATTTAAAATATAATTGAATGCCCGCCCCGTCCCACCTTGCCGTCACATGAACTCGTCTTTACGAACGCATGGCGATATAATGATTAATCTACGTTAATACGCTCACAGTTTCATTAAAAGATATCGACATGTGTCATCATAAATCTACGTGTGTCAGTAATGGAAACGAAACTAACAAACAATTCACACTTGTGTGCCTATACTTGCTTCACTTGGGAACAACAGTTCATACTAATACTTATTCACAACAAATAATATATTGTTTGAGAAAAAATTAAATAAGAACCAAAATAAATTGATGTGTAGTGATAAAGGTAGGAACGGTGGATCAAAAGAAAAGGGCAAAATGCGATCGACAAAATAATGAGAGTACGTATACAGAGTGGCCCAAAAAAGTGAGAACATCTCGTAACACACGAGTCATTACAAAACATAATATAATTAATTATAATTCTTAATGTAATTTTTTGGCACAATATTTAGCTAATTATAAATCATTAAAACACCCCATATTGCATAATCTACTGGGTTTAAATCTAGGCTGTTCGGTGGCCACATGCCTAGCTCGATGAAATTAATATTCTCAAGACGAAGAAAGTTGATTGTATTTCTGGCTGTGAGATGGAGCTCCGTCCTGTTGTAATGTTCAGTTATGCTGTAAAGTCTAGGCTATACTTTGGCTTTAAACTCTTTGATCATTTTCCTAGTACCCCAACGTTTTTCAATTCGCAAATTGTTTATCAAAATACGGTCTTCTGCAGTGATTTTTGTCATTCTGGGCAACAATTTGAAAAAAACCATATATAAACAATTAAAGATGGCGACCGAAAATTGTCGAAATAAAGATAAGTAAATTAGTAAAATATTTAAGCTATTGTTGATATAGTTAAACTAAATTTGATGTAATTATATCACATTTTACGAAATGTTTTCACTTTTTTTGGGCCACGCTGTACATAAGACAATAAATAACTATTGGTTTTTTCAGACCTATAGCCGAAGTGTTTGCTCAAAGACCAACACGATTTTTAAAAAAATATCCAATCCAATCTAATTCCATAACCATACCGTTACAGGCGGATGGCGCGTGCCAGAAACATAAAAAAAAATAGCAAAATTTACAATTGGTCGGCCATCAATAAAAAGCGTCAGCATCTCGCAACGGCTCCCGTTTGGACGCGGAAACCGTCGCGGCGGATTGGAATCAGGGATTCATATCCAGAGCTCATCACTCGCTTTGTCTTGGTCAATTAAGACCCTATTGATGACAAATGGACAAGCACTCAGACGCTTCCGTACCAACGAGCCGCGTTGCTTTACCTGTCAGTCGCGAACGATGCTAGCGGTATCTGTTATGAGCGTACGGAACTTGCGCTATCAGCATTTTTATTTATACATTTATTTATGTGTAGGTATATTGTCACTCACCACTGAGAAAAACATGCGTAAGTTAAAGAGAAATTCATTAAAAAAACAGGATGAGTTTGTCAATTTAAATATTACAATTATTTTGCTTTTGTATTTTCTTTATTTATTAACATTATTTTATCGGCCTTTTATATTAAAACATTATTTATTAAATATGCAACGCAAACGTGCGTAAGTTTTTTGATCTGTCTCATTTCACTGAATTGAATAAAGTCATTAATATCCATAGTTAACTTAAGCATACAATCGTCCGTAGTCCGTACACGAAATAATAATTTTTTAAATTTTTTTAAAAATATTAAAGAAATTTAAAACAAAGAAATACCCTAATTAATTATACAACTTTTTTTTTATAATATAATATAATACGAATTGAATAATCAGTGGATATATATATTTTAACATTTGTTTCTTCTCTATGAGAGTAAGACTCGTGTATAGCGAAGGAGTATATTCGAGTTATTTTATGTTTCAGTTAGTCTGTGTACATATTTTTTTTACTTCAGTTACAAACTTATGATAGTCCGTAATTTTTCTAATTGTGATGGGGAGATTGTTAAAAAATTTGATGCCTTGATTAGTTTTGGGATATCAATTTGATCTCTATATCTCGTAGATCGGAATTCGCTTCTAAAATTAAATTTTGAAAATTAGAATTATTGATTTTTTTTGTATATGTCTACTATTTTTGGTACTTTAAAATCTGTGAAAATTTGTATACTTGGATATTTTTTTTTTTTAGAATAATTTTTATCATCATTTTTTTTTAGTGATTTCTAATTGTGACATTGAAGTTTTATATGCACCTCCCCATCCAATAATATCGTATTGCAAATGTGACTGTACAAACGCGTAATATATTATTTATTAATATTAATAATAAGAAAACATTTTGTTTATACCGCTGTTTATTGATAAATCAACATGTTTCAAGACCAATGGTCCCTTCATCAAGATACAATGTATACTAAAATTAAAAATGCAAGCACAGATAAAAATAATATTTATATGTACTTTTGTTTTTGCCTATACTTGCATTTTATATTTTAGTTTACATTGTATCCTGGAGAATGGACAGTTGGTCTTGAAACATGTTGATTTATCAATAAACAGTGGTATAAACGAAGTGTTTTCTAATTATTCATATAATATGTTGCCACAAAATAAACATGCAATTATTGGAGATGTAATTATACCACTGTTTCAATGTAGGATCAAAAACATTACATCTTTTTTTTTTCAAAAAGAGGGCATGTGTTACATTAATATTATTACTATTTTCAAAATAAGCTATAATAAGACTATCTTGAGAGTTGAACTCTTTGTGTTGATGAAAAAATTAATAAATTGAAAAATTCACATTAAACTGCTCAAACGACCTAGTACCTACTTCGATTGGGAACACGGCACGAAATCAGATTCGTCAAATCAAAGACATTGATATATTTAATAAATTAAGGTTATTAAAACATTGTATATTAATTTAATTGCTGACGGGTTATTTCTAATAATAATAATAATAAATTTAATATAATTTCATAAAAAAGTGAGAGACTTAATAAAATATAAAATTTAGCCAACGCGGCCATAGCGACTTACTGTAAAGAAGTTCAAGTTACGCCAGCCGAATTTTAGCTGCAATAATTTTTCATATTAAATAGCTCCGTTACACAAACTATTCACAGACATGCTCGTAAAAGGAACATAAAATGCGAGTTTATTTATGTTCGGGCATTAGGCAGTCTGGGCACGAAACACTAAACAAAAATAATAATAATTTATAATTAGCCGTAGAACCCAACGAAAGTTTTTTTTTATGTGTGTTTATACGGGTATGTATACGTATCGAAAGGTAATTAATTATTGTACTAGTGCTAATTTTTAAAGACCACTAGATAGAGAACTTGTAGTCAAGGGGTCATTTAAACCGTAGATAATTTAATATGATTTTAAAACAAATTATAGATATTGATATCGAACCTTAGCTAGCATTGCCGAGTCATGTATCTTTTTTAAAGTTCCATAACTACAAATTCGAAGAGACATGGCCGATGTCATTTTCCTACACAAAATAGCCAACTCCAAAGTAGACTGTCCTGATTTACTCAGACGCATATCCATTCGAGTGCCAGCGAGGTCAACCAGAACTAATCTTACATTTAATCTTCCACATTGCAACACCAATGCCAAACAAAACTCATTTTTTTACCGAGCACCCCTTTATTTCAATTGACACCTAAACGAACTAGATATGTTCAATACTTCGATTCCTCAATTAAATCTAAATTAAATACTTCAATTTTAAAGGCCTTTATTTTTATTTTTATCACTCAGATTTTATTCCTTATCCTATTTTCCTTTTCCTTTCCCCTCGAATATTTTCTTACTTTTATATAATTTTTTTCTCTATGTTAAAATTTATATTCTCAACTATTTTCTCACATTTTTCTGTTTTATAGTCCTTCTTATATTTTAAATTGTACTCACTGTATAAAGTATTTTGTATCGTCTGAGAAAACATGTAACTGGTTCAATTATTGTTTAGCTTTTATTGTAATTTTCGTATTTACTGATAAACTGTATGTTTTCTGAATAAAATAAAATAAATATTAAATGTGATGCCCTTGGAATGGTGGGATGGTGTGTGTATGCGTGTATGTGTGCCGCAGATGTATTTAAACTCAATTAAGTGGTTAATAAAACAAAGATAATAAATAAAAATATGAATTTTAACCACAAAGTTAATATTGCTAATTTTAAAAGTATCAATTACAATGATTGTGATAAGAATATTACGAGATACATAATTTATTGCGCAAAAATTCTGCTTATTTCAATGCAGTTGCATTTTTAGAACATAATATAGTTCTGTTTTATTTTAAATACAAATTAAATTAATCAACTAGTAATATATACCGAAAAAATCTATTTATCGAAAAATATTTAGTTGCTACCGTGATTCAAACCTGGACCTCTATTTTACGTTTCTATTTTCGCAATAGCAATCGAATACGTTTATATTCTCAAATCTCTCCATTTGATACTGCATTCGCGTTAGAAATACTTCTCAAGTTTTATACCTCGTAGAAGATTGTCGGTTGTCTAAAATAAACTCTTATGTGAAAAAATATAATCTTTAATACAGTTATTGATACAAAGTATACGACTAGTCTCGAAGCCGTCATCTTTTTATGCCCGCCACACACACGCCCGCATACATCTCGCACCGGCGGTGCTGGCGCGCTAACGCACAGACATACACACGATCTCAAAGATATCATAGATACATTTTTAAAAGTAATCAACCTTATATTGCGGTGAATCCCAAATACTGGCGCTGTAGCATATTTGGTAAATTAAATAATATTGATTTTATATGTATATCTTTATAATTAATATATTTAATTAATATTTAAAAAATCACAGACCTATGTTCTGAATAATTACAACTTCACAATAAGAATGTGTTCTTAATAATATTTTTTTATTAAATTTGGATTAACTTTGATACAACTTTTATATTTAACACATTTTTATTGTGAAGTTGAATTTTCAGAACGTAGTTCAGTGGTATTTTTTCGATAAATAGATTTGAACTTATATACTGTAATCTTTTATTTATATTTTATTATATTTAAAAAAAAACCGCAGAACTATGTTCTGAAAATGCGACATACAACTAAAATGTGTTTTCATTAAGAATAATTATATCTACCGATATTTATTAATATTAACATTGTCAGTACTTCATGAGGTATTTTCAAATATCGCAAACCTTTAGCATCATAGGAATCAAGTTTTGATTGCTATTGTATAATATAACATTGAAAGTTACGTCAATTATAACTTTCTAGGATTATGTTTCTGGGAAAACGTTTTGGACCCGAGGTATTTCTGCCAATCATATAATCCAATCGATTTGAGTGTCCTATAGAAACGACAGCATTGCAAAATTTGATATAATATTATGCCTATTTTACAAGAATGATTTTATCTAAAATTTCATTTTTACACATTCGCCCGTTTCAAACTGATACGTGATTAATAGCGTAACTAAAAATAATGGGCCCTGTGCATAAAAGGAAAAAAAAAGACCCCTGTGTGTTTAAAGTTGTTTAAACATGATTCACTTACTAACTATCTGCATCCACATAAAACGGATGCACTATGTACAAATATTATATTATATTTACAAAAATATGGAACACGTAGATGAAATTATTAAATAACACGTGTTGCTGCGTACTTGGGTTCGAATCCACACGTTAAAAAGAAGACCTGGACTATTTAATATGTAAACGTCCCAATGCAACGTGGATATTTAAATCAATTTATTTTGTACATTATATACGTTATATTTTTATCACGTCCGCTCGGTACCACATACCATAAATAACGCGTGGACAATAACATAGACTAAATCTGCCTGTAAAATGGCACACTGTACATGTTTAACTTCAGTTTTCTTCGATCAATCTGCTAGGTGAAATTTTTTTACAAAAATGGCACTATATAAATTATCCAATATTCATTATTATTTTACCCATTGACCGAGTACATCCTAAATATTTTGATATATATATATCTGTGAACATGTATTTCACTAAACTACATTTATTATCAGTAAAGTCTACAAAATCATATGAAGATTGACAAAAACCAACGCCTGAAAAACATTAAGACAATCGGAAATATACTCTTTTTATTGTTCTATATGCAACACCCCTGTATTATATGCAAGAATGTTCTACACTGTTTTATACAATAAATATTAGAAACAAAATTTGTGTTTTTTAACAATAATCGTTTTGCCACTGTACCTGATATTATCATCATTATCAGCCGTTTTCTATCCACTGCTGGTTAGCACAAAAACTAGGGGCGACATTCTAAAATTTGCTTTACCTAGAGACGTCAACTGCCGACATACATCTTGCTATGCCACTTGCGCTACTCGAAGTTTTTGAACCTCTTTTTGTTTTGAGTCCATGTTTCGCAGCCGTACATAGATTATACATTAGAATATTCTGGAATTTTCCATGATTAAATAGGAAACATCATCTCAAGCAGGCATCATCAGGTAGATCATCGAAGAACGGTCGCAATAGGTGTTTAAATTTTCCAATAACAATTTTATGGTAAAAATATTAATTTGAAAGATATACATATAAAATCAATTTTTATCGAAAAATATTGTTGTTGCGCTACCGGGATTCGAACCTGGATCTCTTCCCTAACCGGGGGAGGTGCTTTATCCAACTAAGATACAGCGACATTATTTTTAGCGACAATTTTTCGACCTTATATGTTACCTTTTTTGAAATCAATACATTTAATCGTTCCATCATTTGATAGAGCCATCTACCTTATTTTTACAGAATCTCAAATACCTTTAAGTAAATCTGATAGTAGACGCCAGAATTATCAATTCATTTTTATTAAATTTTGGACACATTGATACAACTTTATTATTTTTTAGGAGAACAAAAAAAAAAACATATAAAATATATAAAATCAATTTTAATCGGTACTCGAACCTGGATCTCTTTCCAAACCGGGGAAGGTACACTATCCAACTATGCTACAGCGATATTATATTTGACGACAAATTTTCGAACCTATATACCTATACACTTTTTAAAATTTCAAATAATGGAACGATAGATGTATTAATTGATTTTATATGTATATTTTTCTAATTAATATATTTAATTAGTATTTATAATATCACAGACCGTCTGTTCTGAATAATTACAACTTCACAATGAGAATGTGTTCTCCTAATAATTTTATGGTGAATTTAATCAGAATTCATCCTCGTTTCTTATTGAAAGTCAGTCTAAAACCAAAATAAACAAATTGGAATTGGCTATTATGAACTTGCCACGTAAACCGTATTGGCGCCATATCCAGGTCGGTTCAGTATGATCCGAGGAAGGTCAGGGGGTCGTTCACGATGTCAATCGCTAACGATGACACTCCGTGTCATTCCGTGTCACTCTAGCGTGACTTTATAGCGTTCGGGAAAACCGAGTATGTTCGTTCACGTTATGACCGTGCCACAGAGACAGGGATTATTGTGATTGGACTGATTTTATATAATGTAGACGGAGCGAATCTTTACTTAAAATCGTTTGACGACTTTCGTCCGAATCTAATTTTTTTAATTAAATTAAAATTATAAATTCGGTATGTCGAATCTTAGGGTAGTAGCGGGGGTAAAATTAGAGGACCGAGTGAGAAGTACCGCGATAAGGGAACCTTTTACGAGAACACACCGTGTTGTATAAAATATTTGAAATTCAAAATTGAATTTATCACAAAATACAAGACACGTGACTGAAAAGATCACTAAAAGAATCTTACTAGATTTATTAGTACAGTCTTGTAAAACAGTATTCAACTCTGTTATTATTCCTCACGTCAACTACTGCAGCGCCATTTTGTTTTTGGCTAACGAAGAAGAAATGAAACAATTGTCAGTGCTGCAAAATAAAGCTTTGAAGATATACTCGGATCAGTGCGACGCTGAAAGATCTGAATATGATGACCTTTAAGCAGTAAATATATTTCAATGTAATGGTGTTTATTTATCCTTACCATGAAAATATTGGCAGAACATATACGAAAAATTGATGCAAATCAACATGAGAACGAACATCATACAAGAGGAAAAGATAGACTGAAACTGCCATTCAGGAAGAAGGCTAAATCTCAGAAATCGATGATGTATAGTGCGATGAAAATTTTTATTAACATAAGGTAGGAGGAGAAACTATGTATATAGATTGTATGTATACTACGTAGGCAAATATGTAAAAGATAAATTGTAGTAAAAAGGAACGATTTTGATCTTGTTATATCAGAGCATATATAAAAATACTTATGTATGCATTATATTAAGAATAAATAAACAGTTACAAAATATAAAGATTAATAAAAAAAAGCCTTGTTTAAACCACTGTTTATCGATTAATCAAAATGTTTCAAGACCAATGGCCCCTTCTTCAGTATACAATGTATTAAGAATGCAACTTTTTTTTATTTCTAAAATTTCTAATTTGTTTAACTGTAAAAAATTTATAAACCTTTGTTAATGTCAACAGAATGGTGTTTACGCGCCTTGTCACTTCGACTGACACTACTGGGTTTCCTGGTTTATAATAATGTACATGTGTGTGTGTGTGTGAGAGAGAGTATTGCCGCCTTTATTCGGTAGCTAAGAAGACGGTAACCGACAGTCGTCATACTTATTACATCCCGTCGTGCTTCGACCACTCCAGCATTCCAAATAAACCACTTTAATTTGCACTATTCTGAAGAAGGGACAATTGTTCTTGAAACATGTTGATTTATCAATAAACAGTTGTATAAACAAAATGTTTTCTTATTGTTAATATAATATGTTGCCACAAAGTAATTTTGCAATTATTGATGAAATGAAGATATAAAGATTTTATGAAAACATGTTGGGTTTTGATTTGTAATTAAATACACAGACAGAAGATATTTTAAATTTAGAGTGTTCTTTGCCTTGATAATATTCTTCACTGAAGCACTCTTTAGATGCGGAGGTACATGAATTAATTAAATTAATTAATTAATGTATCAAGTTGAAAGTGCCACATATAAGTTCGAAAATTTGTCATCAACTTACTATGTTGGTGTAGCATAATCGGTTAATGCATTTCCCCGGATAGGATATATATATATATATATATATATTATTCCAGGTTCGAATCCCGGTAGCAACAAAAATATTTTTTCGATAAATTGATTTTATATGTATATATTATTTGACTTTATAATATATACATTTAATTTGTATTTAAAACTAATAACGATTATCAAGGGAAATTGCATACTTTGGATACATTCTCCGTTATGAAAAATATGATCTTTTACAAGTCATAATGCAGAGGAAGACAGATGGCAGCAGAGGTGGAGGTAAAAATAGATTATTTAGGCTGTGCAACATCAGAAAGTGGTTCAGTGTCCAAAATGTTGATGATGAGGATAAATCAATATTTTGCAGCATGGTCCTCAATATTCTATAGAGGGCGGTACATGAAGTTAATATTGTCTGCGCGCTATATTTATTTGTGTGCGCTATGATGCCAATTCGTATGCGCGCGCACACTCGCACACCTTAGAGATCAACGTATCAAAATCTGACGAGATCGGTAAAAAAGTATGACGTATAAAAACTCAAGTAAAGAAATTTGTCATTTTCCAAGGATTTACAAAGACCTAGAATTCTCCATCACTCCAAAATGCAACGCCACTATATATACTCTGAAACAATAACACTTCAACGATCTTCCTTCACTACCCGTGTCCATGGATGAGACTTTCGACTCGAGACAATCACTGAGACTTGAATTATACTCCCATGAGATTCTTTGAAGACAACTCTCGACTATCGTATTCGATCGTGTACACACTTAAGTCTCGGAGATTCGCCGTCTCGCGCCTTAATTCACACATGTTATACGTCAAAAGTCAATTGTTAAACCATCGATCGTCGATGTTCCGTTCGTCAGTTGGGACAATTTGAATTTCCCCAGCGGCACTTAATACGAAATAAATTAATTGAGAACACATTTTTGTTGTGTAGTAGCATTTTCAAAACATTGTATTTTAGTATTTTAATACAAATTAAATGTATCAATTAGAAAGACATACAGAAAAAATCTATTTATCGAAAAAATATTTAGCAATAATATATATATATATATATATATATCTAATCGATTAATTTAATATGTATTAAAATAAATAAATATCAGATATCTCATAGAGACGAAGCTATTCGATTAAATATAATAAAAATATAATAACAGTGCCTTTGTAGGTAAAAATTCATTAATTGTGTGTTCTTGGACATATTCAAATATTTTGTTAAAATAAATGTTTGTAATTTAATGCCTTTGTTTGTCTATCTTTCTGAATACATAGTTGTCATGTGTGTCTAGGTGACGTTTATGTGAGCGTGACAAATTGAACGTCGTGTGTACGGTCTAAGGTAGTTTTTGTCTCTTTCTACCAATCTCAAGCTGACATTGAAAGAACTATCTTCCACTTTAAAGTATATGTAGTTCAGTATATTATAAAACTATGAAAATTCGACCAAAAAAATGAGAATTAAAATGCATTTATGAACTGCACGATATCCTAATACGGAAACGAAAATAAAAGTGTAATAGCTCTGTTGAAAATACTGTATAACATTTGTCAAAACTCTCATTCTGATTCCACAACACAAATACGTACCTAGGCGGGTAGGTAGTTAATAACTTCGGACGCAGCGGCGGGCATTTCCGAAAAGCGGGCAATAAAGTAGCCATCGCAGTTTAGTATGGGGCCGATAGCGTGACTCGGGCAATTATTGAACAGACCGAATGGCGCCGGGCCTGTGCGCGCATACACAAACATACGACGTACGGAAAAGCTTCTGGAGATTTCCACGTGAAAAGTGGAAAAAAATACATGAATGGACGTGAATTATTGCAGTGTTTTAGAGTAGGACTACCGTAAATTACAGCTTTTATTATGTAATTCTACTTAAAGTTCTTCCATTTCTGTCCGAAACGAAAGATACGTAGTGTAGTGTTATATTTACATCATCTATAAAGATGCTTTTAGCATTATCATGTTCTTCTCCTTTCGTCCTTCATGTCAATATTGACATATAGTGGCCTCAATCAGATGACTCGACTCGTAATGCATCCACAAGTCCTCTCACAGCTGATTTTTAAAATGCTTTAAAACTTGTTTTAAAAGCTTGTATCTCTGACATGGTCGAGATTAGACGAATGCAGTTTAAACTTTTTCGACCCACATTTTTAAGTCAATACTCAGGCGGTGGTGGGGGAAGCAGGTGCACGTGGTATCCCTCTGTTCCGTCGGTGATCGCATTTCAGTAGCCAACATGGTTTGAACCGGAGCATATCGAGACTTTGTCGTGCGCGCGTATTTTTAAAACAACCGATCCGTGATCGCGACGCAAAGAGCTTTTCGGAGACGGTTCAACATTCAGTGCAACAATGCCGTTCCGAGTACGAAAACATGCAGGCACAAATAGGCAGGCAGATGGAGGAAATTGGCAGCACACTAAGACCCTGCCAGAACTAAGCTAGCGGATTATGAAGAAGTTAATGCCATATGTTGCTGGATGTAAAGGACATTATTTTCAATATTTAATGATTATAAATATGATACTGCTAATTTCGAAAATAAAATCATATTTTCTCCAGATACTGCCATTACTTTTCTATAACTCCTCGAAACTGCTTAATCGGTTCTGTCGCTCCCTGTATATCTACCTGTATATTTATTTTGTGGGTTGTTTCGTTCAATGGAATTCGTTTAATTGTTTAAGGGATCGATTATTCCTTTCTAACCCCATGTACCTACGTGTGAACATCGTGAAATTTATGTTATCGCCTGGTACACGTATAATCTAAACTTAAGCGGGGAAAAAAAACCGATTAATACAGTATCAATGTGTTAATTAATCCATCTTTAATACTAGTCTATAATCGGCCACGAATCATCATTGTATCAAAAAAGAAAAAAAAAAAGAAGTTTTTATTTATTTATTTTAGTTCTAATCCCGGTAGCAACAACAACAATATTTTTAGATAAAATTGATTTTAAATGTATACCTTTCTAAAATACATTTAATTTGTATTTAATATTCTAATATATTTTTTTCAGGACAGCGAATTTCACAGCCTAACCTTGAATATTTTTGCGGAATCATGTAATTCAAAAACACGCATAGCAATTTTAGCATTCTTAAAAATCGATGGCATTGCAAAGTTTTATGTATAATTATGACTATATTAAAATACAAAAAAAATTGTTTTTTTTTAATCTATCCGTACAACGATATATGTTCATCCATTTAAAATTGATTGTGTGCAGTATTACAATATCTATAACGATGCTATTAGTATATTTTTCTGAGTAATTTCATGTAATTAGTAATTCATTTTGTATTTCAAAGAATCGATTATATCTTTTCTATCTCCAATTATCTACGTGCGTACTTAGTGAAATTTATTTGATGTCTAATGCATTTTCCCAAATAGGAAAGGATCCAGGTTCGAATCCCGATAGCAACAAAAATAGTTTTTGATAAATTGAATTTTCCTGTATATTTTTCTAATTGACACTGTAGCATTTAAATATGATTGACTCGAGACAGTTGCTGTGAGACAGAAGCTCCTAACTTCTTCTAGTCTCATGCGTGTTGTTTGTATATCGAAGTGTAGGGTGTCTGTTGTTGTAACTAGAGCAGGGTGTAGAAATGAAAGAGCACTTACAATATTTAGTTTATTGATGTGATAAATTATACAGTTAAATTCGCGTTGAACTCTTGAATGGCTTTGGTTTGGGACCTGTATGGTTGATATGTGAGTCCTTACGCGGCCATGTCTATGAGCGCGAGCACGATTACCACAATACATTTAATTTGTATTAAAAAAGTTTTTTTTTTCAATTTTATAATATATTAAATTAACCATCAACACTGTATTTTCTCATTTCTTAATGTTACGTTTATCTGTATATGTATTCTGTCTCTATCTTTCGTGTATACTTTTATATTCTGTCTCCCTTTGTATTTATGATCAGTTTTAAATACGTCCTGATGAAGCTTGAGATAAGCGAAACCGGTCGACGTATAATAAATTTCGTGGTCTCATACAAAGTTATTGTTATTTAATTAATAACTTTATATTTTAAATGTCATAAGACAAATTCCTCTCCATATTTCTATGAAA